>OX632359.1:15442745-15482745 GCA_951751655.1 Ophion costatus | reverse complement strand
GCAACCTCTGCGAGATGAAGCGTGCTATAACCCCGAAACGTTGCTCGGCGATTTAATGAAATTGGAGCTCTAACAAACGTTGAAAATTATCTAACAATCACTAGCGGTCGTCTATCAAACGAATAGAATGATAAGAATCAACGTTTTGCTGAAATTTACGAGTTAAATGTGCAAAACGGTACGTAGCTGTCGCGGCGATGCTGCCAACCTCCGCGACGTGTAGCGCGCTCTTGCGCCGAAAAGTTTTTCAGCGATTAAATAAAAGTGGAGCTCTAACAAACGATGAAAATTAACTAACAATCACTAGCAATTGTCTAACAATATAATAGGATGATAAGAATCAACGTTTTGCTTAAATTGGCGCGTTACATCTGCAGAGCCGTAGCCAACTGACGCGGCGATGCTGCCATCCTTCGCGAAAAGTAACGCGCTCTAGCACCTACATGTTTTTCAACGATTAAATGAAAATCGAGCTCGAACAAACGATGAAAATTAACTAACAATCCCTAGCGATCGTCTACCAATATAATAGAATGATGAGAATGAACGTTTTGCGGAAATTGACGAGTTATATGTGCAAACCCGTAAGCACCTGTCGCGGCGATGGTGCCAACCTCCGCCACATGAAGCGTGCTCTAGCGCCGAATAGTTCTTCAGCGATTAAATAAAAATGGAGCTCTAACAAACGCTGAAAATTACCTAACAATCACCAGCGATCGTCTAACAATCTAGAAGAATGATAAGAATCAACGTTTTGCTGAAATTTACGAGCTAAATGTGCAAACCAGAAAGCAGATTTCGCGGCGTGCTGCCAACCTCCGCGACAAGAAGCGTGCTCTGGCGCCGAAAATTTTTTCAGCCATTAAATAAACATGGAGCTCGAACAACCGATGAAAATCAACTAACAATCACTAGCGATCGTCTATCATTCTCATAGAATGATAAGACTCAACGTTTTCCGGGAATTGACGAGTTACATGTGCACGCCCGTAAGCAGCTGTCGCGGCGATGCTGCCAATCTCCGCAACATGCAGCGCGCTCTAGGGACGAAATGGTTTTCAGCGATTAAATAAAAATGGATCTCTAACATTTGATGAAAATTAACTAACAATTACTGATATTCTTCGAACAATTGAATAGAACGCTAAGAATCGTCGTTTTGGTGAAATTTACGAGTTAAATGTGCAAACCCGTCAGCAGCTGTCGCGGCGATGCAACCATCCTCCGCGACATGCAGTGCGCTCTAGCGCCGAATAGTTTCTCAGCGTTTTAATAGCAATGGAGCTCTAACAAACGATGAAAACGAACTATCAATCACTAGCGATCGTCTAACAATCGAATAGAATGATAAGTGATGAGAATGTTCCATGCGCGTCTCCTGAAGGAAACTAGTGAGCGAGAGCGCTCATTGGCCGGTTGGGTCGGAGCGAGCGGCGAATGAGTGAGCGAAGCGAGGGTCGAGGGATGCGTGCATCAATGAGCCTTGGGCTGAGAGAGGAAGGCAGTCGTTACATGTTCGTGGTGGCGAACGCTCTGTCGGAAATAGTCAGTAGAAATAGAGCAAAGTAAATCTGTTATAGAAACGAAGCGATACATTTATTTCTCCCAACCCCTCACACAGGACCTGAGTTCGCTCTGTTCAACAGGTTATGGGCCCAGTCACCCGGAAACTGAGCAGTTTAGTGTGAGAGATTGGTTGCAAATTCGTTCGAGAGTAGTGCGCGGGACAGGAGGCCGGAACGCGCCAGCCAAATTGGCGAATCGCTCCCGGAGTGAAAACGCGTGTGGCCACGAGGCGGAAAAAAGGATCCGCGATATCCGAAGCCATCTCGACGAAGAGTGTCGTGAGATTCGATGGAACGGACTATCAAAGCTGGAAGTTCCAAATGCGTGCGTTATTTGTGGCGCATTAACTGTGGGGCATCGTACACGGGACGGAACTGAAGCCAGAGCAGGCCGGGGCTCCCCGCGAAGCGCGGATAGAAAATAATGCGCGCGCGATGTTCCTGTTGGGCTCGACGCTCGAGTCTGCGCAGCTGAGGCCGTTACTCCCGTATAAGACGGCTGCGAGCATGTGGAGCATACTGGCTGCGGTTCACGACCGGAAGTCTGCGTCAAACAAGTTGATGCTGACCGGGAAACTGTGCGACTACAGATTGTCGGAAAGTGACTCAATCATGGAGCACATCGGTAAAGTGAATAGCCTGGCGGTTCAGTTAGTAGACGTGGGAGGAACCGTTTCGGAGGAGCTGATAATGGCGAAGATTCTGGGGAGTCTTACCCAAAAGTACTCGGTGTTTCAGACTACGTGGGATAATATCCCACCGGCGTTGCAAACGCGAGCGAATCTCGAAGAGAGACTGCTTCGGGAAGAAACGCGGTTGTCGAAGAATGACGAGGTTCCGGGAGCATTTTCGGCGACGAGACAAACGGGTAAAAACGCGGGTAAAAACGTGAGAAAAAACGATAAATCGAATTCGCGGAGTTCGACAGGAAAACCAGGTGTACGGGACAAAGCTAAAGTAAAATGCTTTAAATGCCACGAGCTCGGATATTTTGCGCGGGAGTGCCCCAACAAAAAACGGGAAAGTGACAGTACCGATCGGGAGGAGTCAACTGGTTACGCCTACGTTGTGGAGCAAGCGAGCTCGAGTCGTTCGAGCGAGACCGGTAACAGCGGGAGTTACGGTATCCCAGACAGTGTCGTGAAGTCCGTATGTCAAGCCGAGAAAAGAGATTCCTGGCTTACCGATAGTGGGGCGTCGCGGCATATCACGTTTCGACGCGAGTGGTTCAGCGAGTATCGTGAACTGAAAGATGGTGGCACCGTGTCTCTCAGAAATGATAAACAATGCAAGGTCGTGGGCGAAGGGACGGTCGTGGTCGAGGCATACGTCGACGGCAAGTGGATATCGTCGCGTATCGAAAAAGTTCTGTTCATTCCGGACATGAAGAAAAACTTGTTTTCGGTCGGAGTGTGCACGTCTCGGGAATACGAAGTGTCGTTCGCAGGTTACCAAGGGCTGGTCAATGCTGGCGGGAAAGTTATCGCGTGTGGAGTCAAGCAAGAAAATCAGATATACAGGATGCTGTTCCGAGTGAAGCGCGTAAAAGAACCTAATGAGGCAAATGTGGCGAGGACGAATGCTCAGCTGTGGCACGAGAGATTCGGTCACGTGAACGGGCGAGCGCTACGCGAACTAGTCGGAAAAGGACTCGTGGAAGGAGTCGAGTTACCGAAGGTTGACGAGTTCTTCTGCGAAGGCTGTCAGATCGGCAAGTCGCATCGGAAAACGTTCAAGAAGGAGCGCGTGCGTGCGAATACTGTGCCGGGCGAAGTCATACACACGGATGTGTGTGGACCGATGTCGGTCGAGTCACCAGGGGGTTCGCGGTTTCTGCTCACTTTCAAGGACGATGCGACAAGTTTTCGGTGCATTTATTTCTTGCGTCACAAGAGCAATGTGTTCGAGAAATTTAGGGTTTTCGACAAGCTAATCGAGAACAAGTTTGGGAGAACGATGCGCGTTCTCAGATCCGACAACGGGCGCGAGTTTAAAAACAAGAACATGGACAGTTACCTCGAGTCGCGCGGCATCCAACGGGAGTTTACGGGACTGTATACGCCCGAGCAAAACGGGAAAGCGGAACGGGACAATCGCACGCTAACTGAGAGCGCGAGGACGATGCTGCACGCGAAAGGGCTGCCAACGGAGTTGTGGGCCGAGGCGTGTAGTACCGCGATTTATCTGATGAATCGAGCGAGTTCGTCGAGTGCGCGGAACGGTGCGACGCCGTACAAGATGTGGATCGGTCGGAAACCGAATTTGAGTCATTTGCGTATTTTCGGGTCCGAGGCCTTTGTAAATATTCCGAAGCAGAAGACGACGAAATTCGATCCGCGAGCGAAGAAAATGGTACTCGTTGGTTACGATTCGAATTTGTCGAACTATCGCGTGTACGATCCGGTGACAAAAAAGGTCACAGTGACACGCGATGTCGTCTTCAACGAGAAGGTCGGTGAAATTGCGTTCTCAGTGAACGGAGAGTCGGACGACGAGGTACTTCTACCGAAGACGGAAGGGGTGGAAGCTCCGGTACGAGAAGAAGAGGACGAGCAAGACGTCGAGGACGACGGAGTGTTCCTGCTAGCCGACGAGAATGCAGAAGGAGACCTGTCAGGAGTGGCGGAACAAGCTGGGGGCGTCGTGCAGCATAATCTTCGCGATAGAGGGTCGTTGCGGGCACCGTCGCGATACGACTCGAACGTGGCCGAGTATGCAATTCCAAGGACGTCCGAGGAGGCAGTACGCAGTAATGACGCCAGGAAGTGGGTTGAGGCAATCGACAAGGAATTGGATGCGCACAAAGAGAGCAACACGTGGTCTCTGGTCGAGAGGAAACCGGAAATGAAGACGTTGGACTCGAAGTGGGGTTTTCAAAGTCATCAAGAACGCAATAGGCGGTGTTGTGAAGTTCAAGGCACGCCTCTGCGCACGAGGCTTCATGCAACGGAAAGGAGTCGATTACACCGAGACGTTTGCTCCAGTTGTGCGCTACGATTCGTTGAGGGTGTTGTTGGCTGTACGTCACGGAGAAGGACCTCGAGCTGGCGCAGTTCGATGTGCAGACAGCATTTCTGTACGGGAAATTGGACGAGGAAGTCTTCATGGAAGTGCCGGAAGGGTTGACTGCGAAACAAAGTGCCGCGGGAAGTGTCGTCTGTCGGTTAGAGAAATTGTTGTATGGTCTCAAGCAGGCACCTCGGTGCTGGAACCGCGAGTTTTGTGCATTTCTAAAAGAGTACAAGTTCAAGGAGTCCGACGCGGACAAGTGTATTTTCGTAGGCAAGGTAGCGCAATCTGTAGTGTATTTAGCACTGTTCGTGGATGACGGCTTGGTCGCCACGGCGTCGAGAGAGGCTCTGGAGCACGTGCTTCGGCGTCTCAGTGAAGCGTTTAGAATCACGGTCGGTGATACGCGTCTGTTCGTGGGCATGCAGATCGAGCGCGATCGGAAAGAAAGACGTATGTTTATTCACCAGAGCGCGTATGCAAGTCGGGTGGTTGAGAAGTTCGGGATGGGCTGTGCGAAGCGAATGAGTGTGCCATCGAATCCGAGTGAAATTCTACAGCCTGTCATAGAAGGAGAAGAGCGAGTGGAAAGCGTGCCGTACAGAGAAGCAGAATGATCACTTGTTTTCTTAGCAATTGTATCGAGACCTGATATAGCGTACGCGGTAAATTCAGTGAGTCGGTTCTTGAACAACCACAGCCGCGATCACTGGCAAGCGGTAAAACAGATAATCGAGTATGTAGCGGGAACAATTGATTACGGTATCGAGTTCTGTGGCGGTGGAAGCGTGTCGGAGTTGATCGGGGTCTCGGAAGCCGACTACGCAAGTGATGTCGGGACAAGGAGGTCGATAACGGGCTACGTGTTCAAACTCGCAGATGGTCCGGTCACGTGGACTAGTCAACGTCAAAGACTGGTGACGCTAAGTACAACCGAGTCGGAGTATGTCGCAGCAGCGGCAACGGCGATGGAGGCAATATGGCTGCGAAGCCTGTTAGATGGGATCGGACATCCCTGTGATAAAGAGACTGTGATCTTTGTTGATAGCACTAGTGCGATAAGACTAAATGAGAATCCGGTGTTTCATCAGCGCACGAACCACATATCTGCTCGGTATCATTTCATACGGGAGAAAATTGAATGGAAAGAGCTGCGGGTCGAGCATGTGTGTACGAAATATCAAACCGCGGATATCTTCACGAAAGCTATGGCGAGAGATCGTTTTTGTATGCTGCGTGAACGTATGGGTGTGGTCGAGCGTGCGACGCGCAGAAACGGTGGAAGTGTTGAGAATGTTCCATGCGCGTCTCCCGAAGGAAACTAGTGAGCGAGAGCGCTCATTGGCCGGTTGGGTCGGAGCGAGCGGCGAATGAGTGAGCGAAGCGAGTGTCGAGGGATACGTGCATGAATGAGCCTTGGGCTGAGAGAGGAAGGCAGTCGTTACATGTTCGTGGTGGCGAACGCTCTGTCGGAAATAGTCAGTAGAAATAAAGCAAAGTAAATCTGTTATAGAAACGAAGCGATACATTTATTTCTCCCAATCCCTCACACAGGACCTGAGTTCGCTCTGTTCAACAATAAGAATCACTGTTTTGCTGAAATTCCCGAGTTAAACGTGAAAACCCGTAAGCAGCTGGCGCGGCAATGCTGCGACCCTCCGCGACGTGCATCGCGCTCTAGCGCCGAAAAGTTTTGCAGCGATTAAATAAAAATGGAGCTCTAACAAACGATGAAAATTAACTGTCAATCTAACGAACGATGAAAATTAACTATCAATCAATAACATACTTCGACCAATTGAATAGAATGATAAGAATCAACGTTTTGTTGAAATTTACGAGTTAAATGTTCAAACCCGTTAGCAGCAGTCGCAGCGATGCTGCCGACCTCCGCGACATGAAGCGTGCTCTAGCGCCGAAAAGTTTTACAGCGATTAAATAAAAATGCAGCTCTAACAAACGATGAAAATGAACTACCGATCACTAGCGATCGTCTTACAATCTAATAGAATGGCAAGAATCAACGTTTTGAGGAAATTGACGGGTTACATGTGCAAACCCGTAAGCAGCTGTCGCGGCGATTCTGCCAACCTCCACGACATGCAGCGCGCTCTAGCGCCGAAAAGTTATTCAGCGATTAAATGAAAATGGAGCTCTAACGAACGATGAAAATTAACTAACAGTCACGAGCGATCGTCTAACAATCTAATAAAATGACAAGAATCAATGTTTTGCGGAAATTGACGAGTTACATGTGCAAGCCCGTAAGCAGCTGTCGCGGTGATGCTGCCAAACTCCGCGACATGCATCGCGCTCTATCGCCGAAAAGTTTTTTAGCGATTCAATCGAAATGGAGCTCTAACAAACGATGAAAATTAACTACCATTCACTAGCGATCGTCTAACAATCGAATAGAATGATAAGAATCAACATTTTTGCTGAAATTTACAAGTTAAATGTGCAAATCCGTAAGCAGCTGCCGCGGCGATGCTGCCAGCCTCCGCGACAGGAAGCGTGCTCGAGCGCCGAAAAGTTTTTCAGCGAAAAAATAAAAATGGAGCTGTAACAAACGCTGAAATTTAACTAACGATCAGTAGCGATCGTCCAACAATATAATAGAATGATAAGAATCAACGTTTTGCTCAAATTGGCGGGTCACATATGCAAAGCCGTAACCAGCTGTCCCGTAAATTTCAGCAAAACGTTGATTCCTATCATTCTATTCGATTGTTAGACGATCTCTAGTGATTGTTAGATAATTTTCATCGGTTGTTAAAGCTCCATCTTTATTTAAACGCCGAGAAACTTTTCGGGGCTAGAGCACGCGTCATGTCGCGGAGGTCGGTAACATCGCCGCGCCAGCTGCTAACGGGTTTGCAGATTAAACTCATAAATTTCATCAAAACGTTAATTCTCATCTTTCTATTCGATTGTTCGAAGAATGTTAGTGATTGTTAGTTAATTTTCATCGTTTGTTAGAGTTCCATTTATATTTAATCGCTGAAAAACTTTTCGGCCCTAGCGCGCGCTGCATGTTGCGGAGGTTGGCAGCATCGCCGCGACAGCTGCTTACGGGTGTGCACATTTAACCCGTCAATTTCCCCAAAACGATCATTCTTATCATTCTATTAGATTGTTAGACGATCGTTAGTGATTGTTAGTTAATTTTCATCGTATGTGAGAGCTCCATTTTTATTTAATCGCTGAAAAACTTTTCGGCGCTAGAGCACGCTGCTTGTCGCGAAGGCTGGCAGCATCGCAGCGACAGATGCTTACGGCTTTGCACATGTACCTCGTCAATATCAGCTAATCCTTGATTCTCATCATTCTATTAGTTTGTTAGACGATCGTTAGTGATTGTTAGATAATTTTCCTCGTTTGTTAGAACTCCATTTTTATTTAATCGCTGAAAAACTTTTCGGCCCTAGAGCGCGCTGCATGTCGCGACGGCTGGCAGTATCGCCGAGACAGCTGTTTCCCGCTTTGCGTTTTTGCTGAAATTTACAAGTTAAATGTGCCAACCCTTAAGCACCTGTCGCGCCGACACTGCCACGCTCCGCGACATGAAGCGTGCTCTAGCTCCGAAAAGTTTTACAGCGATTAAATACAAATGGAGCTCTAACAAACGATGAAAATTAACTACCAATCACTAGCGATCGCCTAACTATCTAATAGAATGATAAGAATCAGCGTTTTGCGGAAATTGCCGAGTTACATGTGCACACCGGTAAGCACCGGTCGCGGCGATGCTGCCAGCCTCCGCGACATGCAGCGCGCGCTAGGGCCGATAACTTTTTCATTGATCAAATAAACATGGAACTCTAACAAACGATGAAAATTAACGAAAAATCACTAACATTCTTCGAACAATCGAGTAGTATGAAAAGAATCATCGTTATGTTCATATTAATGAGTTAAATGTGCAACCCCGAAAGCAGCTGGGGCGGCGATGCTGCCAACGTCCGCGACATGAAGCGTGCTCTAGCGCCGCAAAGTTGTTCAGCGATTAAATAAAAATGGAGCTCTAACAAGCGATCGTCTAACTATCTAATAGATTTATAAGAATCAACGTTTTGCTGAAATTGACGAGTTACGTGTGCAAACCCGTAAGCAGCAGTCGCTGTGATACTGCCAACCTTTGTGGGCATCACCGTCATGTTACCCGAAAGTTCCCGTCGCTCACATGAAAACTTTCCCGACAGTACTACCCGACCTGCAGTCAAACGGTCGCGGTACGAAAACGGGTAATACAAAAGAGACGCCATTGGTCAGGCAATACACAAAGAAGCAATCTTCTTCGTCCCGCGCAGCAGCATAGTTCCCGAGCGTTCAACGATCTCTTTCTTCATAATATATTAAGCCTTTGTTAAAAATAATACAGTTTATAGTCTTTAACACTATATATGTGGACAATTCATCAATACCCCCCACACCTCCGCGACATGCCGTGCGCTCTAGAGCCGAAACGTTTTTCAGCGATTAAATAAAAATGGAGCGCTAACCAACGATGAAAATTAACTCACAATCACTATCGATCGTCTAACAATCATATAGAATGATAAGCATCAACGTTTTGCGGAAATTGACGAGTTGCATGTGCACACCCGTAAGCGGCTGTCGTAGCGATGCTGCCAACCTCCGCAACATCCAGCGCGCGCTAGGGCCGAATAGTTTTTCAGCGATTAAATAAAAATGGAACTCTACCAAACGATGAAAATTAACTAACAATCACTAACATTTTTCGAACTATTGAATAGAATGGCAAGAATCAACGTTTTGCGGAAATTGACGGGTTACATGTGCAATCCCGTAAGCAGCTGTCGCGGCAATGCTGCCAACCTCCGCGACATACACCGCGCTCTAGCGCCGAAAAGTTATTCAGCGATGACATGAAAATGGAGTTCGAACAAACGATGAAAATCAACTACCAATCACTGGCGATCGTCTAGCAATCGTATAGAATGATAAGAATCAACATTTTGCTCCAATTTTCGAGTGAACTGTGCAAACCAGCAAGCAGCTATCGCAGCGCTGCAAGCCTCCGCAACATGAAGCGTGCTGTAGTGCCTAAACGTTTTTCAGCGCTTAAATAAAACTGGAGCTCTAACAAACGATGAAAATTAATTAACAATTACTAGCGATCGACTAACAATCTAATAGAATGATAAGAATCAACGGTTTTCTGAAATTGACGAGTTACATGTGCAAAGCAGTAAGCAGCTGTCGCTGCGATGCCGCCAACCTTCGCGACATGCAGCGCGCTCTAGCGACGAAAAGTGTTTCAGTGATTAAACAAAAATAGAGGTCTAACAAACGATGCAAATTAACTAACAATCACTAGCGATCGTCTATCAATCGAATAGAATGATAAGAATCAACGTTTTTCTGAAATTTACGAGTTAAATGTACAAACCCGTAAGCAGCTGTCGCGGCGATGCTGTCAACCTCCGCGACATGAAGTGTGTTCAAGCGCCGAAAAGTTTTTCAGCGATGAAATGAAAATGGAGCTCTAACACACGATGACAATTAACTAACAATCACTAGCGATCATCTAACAATCTAAAAGAATGGCAAGAATCAACGTTTTGCGGAAATTGACGAGTTACATGTGTACACCCGTAAGCAGCTGACGCGGCCATGCTGCCAATCTACGCGACATGCAGCGCGCTCTAGCCCCGAAAAGTTTTTCTGCAAATAAATAAGAATGGCGCTCTAACAAACGATGAAAATTAACTAACAATCACTAGCGATCATCTACCAATCGAATAGAATGATAAGAATCATCGTTTTGCAGAAATTTACGAGTTAAATGTTCAAACCCGAAAGCAACTGTCGCGGTGATGCTGCCAACCTCCGCGACATGAAGCGTGCTCTAGCGCCGAAAAGTTATTCAGCGATTGAATAAAAATAGAGCTCTAACAAACGCTGAAAATTAACTAACAATCAATAGCGATCGTCTAACAATCTAATAGAATGATAAGAATCAACGTTTGCTGAAATTGACGAGTTACACGTGCAAACCCGTAAGCAACTGTCGCGGCGATGTTGCCAACCTCCGCGACATGCAGCGCTCTCTAGCGCCGAAAAGTTTTTCAGCGATTAAATAAAAATGGAGCTCTAACGATCGATGAAATTTAACTAACTTTCACTAGCGATCGTCTAACAATCTAATAGAATGATAAGAATCAACGTTTTCCGACAACTGACGAGTTACATGTGCACACCCGTAAGCAGCTGTCGCGGCGACGCTGCCGACCTCAGCGCATGCAGCGCGCGGTCGGGCCGAAAAGTTTTTCAGCGATTCAATAAAAATAGAGCTCTAACAAACGATGAAAATTAACTATCAATCACCAACATTCTTCGACCAATTGAATAGAATGATAAGAATCAACGTTTTCTAGAAATTTCCGCGTTAAATGTGCAAACCCGTAAGCCGATGTCGCGGCGATGCTGCCAACCTCCGTGACCTGAAGCGTACTCTAGCCCGAAAAAGTTTGTCGGCGATTAAATAAAAATGGAGCCCTAACAAACGATGAAAATTATCTAACAATCACTTGTGATCGTCTAATATTCTAATAGATTGATAAGAATCAACGTTTTGCTGAAATTGACGAGTTACATGTGCAAAGTTGTAAGCAGCTGCTGCCGCGATGCTGCCAACCTTCGCGACATGCAGCGCGCTCGAGCGCCCAAAAGATTTTCAGCGATTAAATAAATATGGAGCTCTAATAAACGATGAAATTTAACTGTTGGTATTTGTTTGGTCAACCCATCACGGGAGACTTCTACAGGCAACAATTGATTCGTTTAAAGTGAGCTATAGCCGAAAAATGTCCAGAATATGCGACCAGACACGAGTCCATAACCTTTCAACATGACAACGCTCGGCCTCACGTTGCTATTGTAGTTAGAAACTATTTGGAAAATAGCGGGTGGGAAATTCTGGCTCACCCGCCTTATAGCCCAGACCTTGCCCCTTCCGACTACCATTGGTTTCGATCGATGCAGAACGCTTTGACTGTAATACGTTTCACGTCCAGCAGGGTATCAAAAATTGTCTCGATTCATTCTTGGCTTCAAAAAATAAACGCTTCTTCCGCGACGGAATTCATAAATTACCAGAAAGATGGGGAAAAGTAGTGGCTAGCGATGGACAATATTGTGATCCATGTATTAGTTCATTTGATCATTCAAATAAGTGCGTATTTTAATGAAAAGAACGGACCTAATTCAGTTGTACACCTAGTATTATAATTGTCATTCATGCGTCGAATCGAATGAGCATGAAAGTGAGGTTAGGTTTCATATATTGTCATATGCAATAACAAATTCTATATTTCGTTTATTTCTTGTTGCAGACTG
Organism: Ophion costatus; assembly: GCA_951751655.1. NCBI lineage: Eukaryota > Metazoa > Arthropoda > Insecta > Hymenoptera > Ichneumonidae > Ophion > Ophion costatus. The sequence goes on along the minus strand of OX632359.1, from coordinate 15,470,809 downwards.
CACAATGGGGAAATACTGTTAGTATTATATAGTAGTAGAGTTTGCTTGGGCAGTTAAGGCTGTTCGGTACAGACGATACAATGTTGCCATGCTAAACCATGTTAAAAACATACAAAATTTCAAAAAAATCAGGATTTTTAAAAATTTGGGTAACATATTCTTTAGTGCCCAATTTGACAATACAATTTTTTCCAGAATTTTCCTTCTACCCAGTTATCGAGTAATTTAATACTAAAGTTTACGTGTATAAACATAGCGTTTCCAGATATGAAGCATTCCGCACGAAGTGAAACACTAAAAAACCATGTGATTTTTAAATGAGCTCATAATTTGTTTTTAAGTTCATTCGAGTGTCAAAAGCAACTACACATTTTTTTAGATTTTTAAATTCGATTTTACACTCGAATTTGGATACCGGGAAATTTTTCTCGTGAAAACGAAATAAGGTAAAAATAATTTTTGTTCGTCAAGTTCGCCCAAAACTTGTTTCACGCAATCACCGTAAAAATATAAGGAATGGTACTCACCGGTTCTCGTAGCGTTATTCTCGTATCAAAAAGAAATCTTGCTTTTCGTTTGCTAAAATATCTGGTTTGCCCACTCTCAATGCTACTACAAGTGATTTTGCGGAAGAACTCGGTCAAACATAATGATAGAGGAATCTTTGTAATCGAATAAGGGATAATGAAACCGTATGCAAAATTCCAATTCAACGATTTTTTATTCTATTATCACATTACATATTTCCTATATCTGACAGTAGAGAATACACTGTCAATGTGTTGCTAACTCCATCTCCCGTATATAGCAGCGTTTGGGTGGGCCAATACCTAATCGGGTGACTGCTTAGCCGTAGACTGGTTCGCACGCTGAATGGCGAGCGGAAGGAATATTTACTGAGTTTCCGAAGGTAACGCTGCTGAAACTCAGTAAAATGTAATCACCTAATCAGCAGGGGTCACGGTCTTACATACAGATCTGGAAACTCGATGAAATTCGGGAGGTAGGGATGGTTCCACCACTGAAACAAAAATCGTGGTATCGCTAGTATCGAGGAGTCAGTTTTGACAGCGAACACATAACCTGAATATGGTCGTCGAGTAACCGCAGAGTAATGCCGAAGTCCTGTGTAGTACCGGAATGCAATAAAGCTTACAGAAGCGTAAAAGTGAAACGATCAATGTTTAAAGTGCCGTCGAACAGTGCGAACGGTTCGACCTTACCAAAGTTAGCCCGACCACGTTGACTAATCGAACTTTTGTTTTTACGAATCATTTGGTGGTCGTTTGGTAGCGTTTGTTAGTCCATTTAAATCGTTTGGTAGTTCTTCGTTTTTCGAAAAATCAATAATCAAAAATTGGGCAGTAAGCTGACCCCCCAATTTGACTAATCGAACTTTTTTTTTTACGAAACATTTGGTGGTCGTTTGGAAGCGTTGGTAGTCCATTCAAATCGATTGGTAGGTTTCCGTTTTTCAAAAAATCGATAATCAAAAATCGGGCAGTAAGTTGACCCCCCCACTTTGACTAATCAGACTTTTTTTTACGACTCATTTTGTGGTCGTTTGGTAGCGTTTGGTAGTCCATTTAAATCGTTTGGTAGTTTCTCGTTCTTAGGGAAAATCAAAAAGAAAATTCCGATCCATGAGATAGGACGAAAAGCAGCGAAATAAGACTCGATAACCAACGCCATTTATCGCAAAAACGTCGTATATTATCGCGACCAATCGCAGCCTTCCGTTTCGGATACGCGTAATTTCGTTCGGTTCGGTCGGAGTTTCTTAACAAATCTAACTATGAAAATGTCACATCGTTCTGCCCCTGCGCCTTCTGGCGACCAATCACAGCTCTCTATTCCTGATACGTACGTATTTTGTGTTATCGTATTAGAATGATCGACTACCAAACGTCCCGAAGAGAATACCAAACGCTACCGGCTATTTTTCTATCGATCTCGGCCCATTAGAACGTAATCGGACAAAAAATAACGAGTGAATCTACGCTAATAAATAATTCTGCCAGTGCGGCTTCTGGCGACCAATCTCAGCGCTCCATTCCCGATTCGCTGTATTTTGCGTTGGCGTTATTGATTGATCGACTATCAAACGACCTGAATAGAATACCAAACGCTATGATTTATTTTTTTATCGAATAAGTCTCATCACAATGAATTAGCCACAAAATAATGGGTGAATTTTCGTTAGAAATTCCTTTTTCCGCTGCGGCTTCTGGCGACCAATAGCGGCTCACCATGATCAACCGGACGGTGAGCTGTGATTGGTCGCCACAAGTCGCGGAGGACAAAGAACCTATTTACGCACGCACTACTACTAAACGATTCGTGGATAAGAGCTTGATTAGTCAAAGTGAGGGGGGAGGGTGCCAAATTGAGGACCGATTTTAAAATCTCAATTAAAAAAAAACGGAAAACTACCAACCCATTTCAATGCGCTACCAAACGACCACCCCACGATTCGTAAAAAAAAGCCGATTAGTCGAAGTAGCGGGGTGGGGTAAATTATGGACCAGTTTTTTTATCTTGATTTTTTTTAACGGGAAACTACCAACCGATTTCAATGGGCTAATATACGGTACCAAGCGACTACCAAACGATTCGTAAAACAAAGGCCGATTAGTCGAAGTATGGGGTGGGGGCAGAAGACCGATTAGTATCGGACCATAATTCCCCCGCCGCCGCTAAGTTAGACTAATCGACCATTTTTTTACAAATCGTTTGGTGGTTGTTTGTTAGCCTTCATAGCCCATTGAAATCGTCATTTGGTAGTTTCCCGTTTTTAAAAAAATCGAGATTTAAAAATAGGTCCATGGCGTGGAATCGCCCCCACTATGTCTAAGCGGCCATTTTCTTCACGATTAATTTAGGCCCGGTTCCACGACTCTCGGTTAACCGATTTAACCGGAGTTTAGCCAGCTCAGGGTGGTTCTGATTGGCCCAGTCGCCCTTAAACTTTGGTTAACTCGGTTAACAGAGAGTTGTGGAACCGGGCCATAATAGTCGTTTAGCAACCAATCACACCCCTTCATTCAGGACCCACAAGTATTTAGCATTGGAATAATTTCGTGATCGACTACCAAACCCCCCGGGCAGAATACCAAACACTATAATATGCGATTATATCGATCAAGTCTCATTAGAACAAGATTAACCAAAAACAACCTGGAAATTTGCGAAAATAGGTTATTTTTCCGCCGCGGCTTCCAGTCACCAAGCATAGCTTTCCATTCATGATCCGCATGTATTTTTCATTAGCCTAATTTCGTGATAAACTACCAAACGCCCTGAATAGAATATCAAACGTTGCCGCATATTTTTATTTCGATCAAGAATAGTTGGAACAAAGTTGGTAAAAAAATAACGGGTGAATTTGCGTTAATCAGCCGTTCCAGGACTACGGTTGGTGGCAACCAATCAGAACCTTCCACTGAGAATTCACATGTATTTTGCATTGGCATAATTTAGCGATCGACCACCAAACGTCCTGTCTAGAATATCAAACGCTATTAGATGTTTTTCGACCGATTAAGTCTTATCACAATGAAATTAGCCACAACATAATGGGTGAATTTTTGTAAGAAATTCTTTTTTCCGCTGCGGCTTCTGAAGACCAATCACAGCTCACCTTTCCGATACACGCGTATTTCTCGTTAGCGCAATCGAGGGATCGACTATTAATCGTTCTAAATTGAATACCAAACGCTTCCGGGAGTTCTTCTATAAATCAAGACTCATTGAAGGGTAATCGAACAAGGCATAGCGAGTGCGTCGGCGTTTCACAATTTTGCTCTGTGTTTGGACCTCCAGTGAACAATCGCAGTCCTCTAATCAAGACCCCGGATATCTGTTCTTGGATCGGTTATGACTTTGGATCCTGATGGGTCATAGCCGAGGCGTAAAACTTTTTTCAATCGTGACTTCATTTGGAAATAATTATTTTATTGAAGTGTGCGCAAACGTAATATTAAAAACTGTGTGTGTGGCAACTCCACACGCGTAGGAAGTGAAAACTTCGGGTGTATTTCTATTGATCACTCATTTATCAAAAAAAATTTTTTTGACCACTCTCATATTGCTTAGTGTTTCATTTTTTTAACAATTTTTTTTTCTTCAATTTTCACAATATGTTCTTATCCTTTCACATATAACTATCTACAACAATATATCTCTTACAATTACTTACAACAATGTATTTACACTTATTTACAACATATTACAATACACTTTTTACAATTTGTTTACAAAATGTTTCACAGTCGACTATAGTTGTTTGCTTTACAAATCTAAGGTGGTTATAAGCGAATGGTGATAGCTAAAATATGACACGAAATGTTTCAACGTTACGCCAGATAAATTTCTAATGAAAACGGCGTCGATAGTCGTACCACCTTTAGTGGTAGGGTCATTTCTGCCGTTTATCATACGCAAAGAAAAATTGTCCTCAAGAAACGTTAGCAATGGTTCAGCCTCTGGTAGTGAAAAATTTACATTGAAATCACCAGCAAGAATTACTGCTTCGTTTCCAGAATCGGCAGGTTCTCCTGTATTTCTCGGAAGGAGTTGTGCACCTTCTTTTGCGAATGGCATTAAAGCCTTAGCGATAAAAGTTTTTATATCGCGCATTGAAGCATTTGGTGAGATATAAATCGCTATTAAAATGAGCTTGCAGTTCCGATCCCCTACCCTCGCGCATTCGATTGCACACAAGTCGCCGATTCTCGCTGAACTGCTTACGATAACTCCGTCATCATTTGCATAAGAAGCCTGGATTTGCTAATGAGCAGTAACGATATAACATCGGTCGTCTTCCCGATGATAAATGGCGACACCCGAGTTCCGGTTTTCCCGACGTTGGAATCGAACAACGAAATCGAAATTAGGAATCGAAACTGGCTGTTCACCATTCTTCATAAATGTTTCCGACAACATTAAAATGTTAGCCCCTTGGATGACTCTGCAGTTCAGATCATTCGCGTGAGCATGTAAGCTTTGACAGTCCAAAGAAACCACCGATAAGCCTTGCCATGAATGGAGGAAATCGAAAAGCTCTGGCTCCACCGTTATATGCGGATCCAAACGCAGTCGAGTCATTTCAAGCCGCAACGCGAGACATGAAGCATCGTTGTTAGTCCGGCGGCCATGATAGAATTTTCGTTTTTTATCGACTGAAATGATGTACAATCTTTCGATTGCTGTGGCACGGGATAATGCAACGTAAACCAACTGCTGAGGTTGGGCACGGTCATAATAATAGACGACTTCGTCGAATGTTCCTGCTTGTGATTTGTGTATGGTCAGCGCACAAGCGGGTGCCGGGGGAAAATGATTCCTTTTGGCGGAAATCGTTTTTTGTCGGTTGAGATAAATTGTCGCATTTCTTCGAGTTATTGGAACAGCGTTCGGATTGATATTGTTTGCAATGATAAACGCACGTTCATCATTCCGAGCTTGTAAACCAACTTTTTTATCGCAAGTTGGGAATACCAACCACACGCGAGTCACTTCTCCATCCTCGTTGTGTTCCAAGTGAGATAGTTTCCCGATTGCGCCGTCAACCAGTCCATCAGCTACTGCGATGTTAGTAGTAATGATGTAATGTTGACCAAGTACTAGGGTCAACGTTTTCAATAAACCACCTGTGTCAGCCGACAATTTTTTATTATCGAGAGCTCTGAGTGCGCTTTGACGTTGTTCATCGTCCTGACAGCCGATGATGAAATCAACTGCATTGGAAACTATTCGGTTGTCTAGTCTCCCTAGCACTGTGGTATTATATTGATCGACTGTTTTATTGGAGTACGCCAAACGTATGCCCTGAGGGCACATATCTGCAGCTTCTTCTTCTGTGACGAATCTTGATTCTAACGACGCAAGTTCCTCTTCGCGCAATTGATCTCCGTTCCCAATCTTAGTTAGAATTCCCGAGAAGACGATATTCGATTGACGCATGACTTGCGTTAATTCGTATAGTTTGAACGAACGCCATGTTTGTGAATCAACATAATGTTTCGATTGCTTGAAAATAGGTGTCGCCTTAACAGGTGAAAGTTGTCTTAGATCACCGACTAAAATCACGTCTAATCCCCCGAACGGAATGTCAAGTCGACCTGTGATAAGTTTTAAACGTCTGTCAACTCTTTCCAGCAACTCAGCACCAACCATGCTAACTTCATCGATGATGACTAGTCGAATGTTTTGAAACAACGATCGAAACTGATGGAAAGTTTCTACGTTTAAACTGTTACTACTGCCGAGTGATGGCGACAAGGCAGAGTGGATGGTGGTACCGTTTATTGCGACAGCTGCTTTCCCTGTCGAAGCACAAGTAAGATATGCAATGCAATGAGCGTTGCTGGTTGCATATTTATTGTACAGCTCCAAGATGAGACGAATCACGAAAGTTTTGCCGCATCCAGCTGGGCCCGTTAGAAACAATCGCAATGGTTATAGCTGCTGCGACGTTAAATGGTGTACAATATCGAGTAAGAGTGATCGTTGACGATCGTTAGTCGATTTTCTAATAATTATAAATCATTTTTTTTAATTTTATTAATTGATTTTTATTTTTAATAATTTTATTTATTAATTTATATGTGGTTAATTTGATCTCATTAATAATTAGATATATAATTATTTATGTTTTTGGTGTTATTTATTATTTATTTTTATTTATTTATTTTTTTCATTTCATGGTATTGATCATTAATATTATTATTGTTATCAATTTTGATTACTTTTATTTATACATTTTTATTTTTTAAATAGTCTTTCATTGATAAACTTTATTATTATTAATATTAATTTCGAATAATTTTATTAGTATTTTAATTGAGATTGATTTTGTTCTTATTTTTATTACTTTTGGTTATCAATTTTTATATATTTTTTGTATAGCTTTTTTAATTATTAATTTTATTATTCAATTTAATTTATATTCATTTTATTATTATTATGAATTTTTATTGTTTCAATTTGATTTTGTAAATTCCATTATGTTTGATTCATTATTGATTTTATTAATTATTCCTTTTATTAACTGTGAATGTCAATTTAAAAAAAATATTTTTTTATATTATGAATAGTTAATTTTTATTTTTACTTATTGGTGAATTTTTTTAAAGTTTATATTTTTCAATTTTATCAATTTCAATTCTTAGCTCTGAGCAAATTCATTAACTCGAAGCCCTCCAGAGAGCCCACGGAGCGCCTTCGATGACCTCCATAGGCTTTCCGAAGGGCTCCGAGGAAATTAATTTACTCCTACGGAACGTCTTCGACGAGCTCCATAGGCTCTCGGAAGGGCTTCGCGGAAATCAATTTACTCCTACGGAACCTCTTCGACGAGCTCTGTAGGCTCTCGGGAGGGCTCCGAGGGAATCAATTTACTCCTACGGAACGTCTTCGACGAGCTCCCCAGTCTCTCCGGAGGGCTCCGAACGGAATCATAATAAATAATAAATCTGCACTTTTTATCTTAAAATAAAATTTTTTAAAAAGAGCAAATTTACTTTCGGTTCGGCAAGTTGGCTTTTTGTTGCAGTTCACGTTCCAATTTCTTTTTCGCTCTATAGTTCCGTTGATATTCAGCAGCATTCTCCTTTCTTTCTGCCTCGGAACGAATTGAACCCTGACGGGCTATGTAATTCCGCTGATATTCTGCATTTGTTTTCCTTTTTTTCGTAGGTATCTCCAGTAGAAAAAGTCCAGCATTGGCACGTTCCATGCCCGGAGGACCATCGACTGAACCTGAATAAAAGAACAGCATAATTTAATTTTTCTTTCTTCAAAACTTTTCTTTTTTTTAAATTTTTTTTCCGAAATTTCATTTATTTATTGTGTTAATTTTTTTTATTCTGTAATTTAATAATTTTAAATCTATGCAAGCAAAGCAAAGTATTCACTTCAAAACAGCAAGGGAAAATGAATCAGACATACCTTCTTCGCGTCCTTTCGAAGCTTCAAGCGTGTCACGACCGTTGTCGGCCATGTCTAACCTCCGTAGACGCAGATTGGATGATATTCACAAAAATTGTTCTTTTATTTCACAGAAGCGCCAATGAAGGGCTTATCACACAGAACAGCACAATTAACTTTTTAATTCAGCAAACTATTCACGTAAATTTTATTTTATAGCCGACGCGGTACGGGGTTCAACGAAGCCTCGAACCGGCTTCCGCGCATGCTTCGACAAGAGCGAAGGAGATACTCCCTGCCGCGCGCTCGAGCAAGAGCGAGTGAGAGCGAATTGTGAACGAGAGAAAATGACGCTCTCTGTCGCCAACGCGGAAGAGGAAGAAGATGAAGTATCACGCTGTCTCGCTCACACTTCACTCTCATTGGCTCTCGCTCCCGCGAGGAGTGATACTCCCTCTCGCTCGCACATCAGTCTCCCGCTATCTTCTTCGATTCCTCCATTCTCTTGTCCGGTTTAACATACGCGGTGAGGGAGAGAGAGAATATCGCTCTCTCGCTTACACCTCCGTCTTTTTCTATCTTCTTCATTCCTCCATTCTCCTATCCGGTTTAATTTACGCGCGGCTATCCGCTGTCGCTCCAGAAGTATTCACTTCAAAAATAAATAAAAATTCATAAATAAAAGGAATAAAAATAAGAAAAAAATCAATCTCAATTAAAATAATAATAAAATTATTCGAAATTAATATTAATAATAATAAAGTTTATCAATAAAAGAAAATTTTTAAAATAAAAATGTATAAATAAAAGTAATCAAAATTGATAACAATAATAAGATTAATGATTAATACCATAAAATGAAAAAAATTAATAAATAAAAATAATTAATAAATAACACCAAAAACATAAATAATTATATACATAATGATTAACGAGATCAAATTAACCACATAAAAATTAATAAATAAAATTATTAAAAATAAAAATCAATTCATAAAATTAAAAAAAAAAGAATTATAATTATTGAAAAATAAACGTGAAATAAAATTAACAAAATTACAAAGACATTTAATAACATTTTCGAAACTATTCTTTATTACAATTTTATAATTAGACTCTCATTTTAGTTCCTGCTAATCCTCCATCATCGGATATAACGCATACGAGTACTGAACAATGGGTCGATGCCGTTCCTTTAACATCGCGGGTTGTGAGAAAAACAACAATGAATGCAGAGCACCAGCGTGAGTGTACGGTTCGTCAGGATTCCGTTCAACTAGAGCAACGACGGCAAGCAGCTGCGGAATACCAACGTAAATATCGAGCAAGAAAAAAATTGGTAACCGCTAATAACCGGGCTGAAAAAGAGGACTTGCCGCATCAGATTGCCAGTCGTGAGCAACGGTTTACAGCTCATCAAATCTCCGAAACGAGCGAGCTTGTGAGTATTAATAGAAAACCGAATATACCCTTTGCCGATGCACAATCATTACCGTCTTCATCTTTTAATGCTTCGCAGGAAGGCGATAATGGTGATCAACGCGTAATCGAGATTGCCGCTGAAAATATTCAAGAGGAGCCGCGATTGCCATATACACAGTTCAATCGCCATAAACGTGCCCACGACTATTTCAAAACGAAATTTACTAACAATCCATTTGGGTTTTCGTGTTCTATATGCGATACGTTATGGTCTCGATATGATTTAAAGTCTTTGCCTCCTGGTATTGATCAAAATTTACTCGATACACTTGTATCTGGGCTCGCAGCAGAGAATATAATGCTCTGTTCAGCATGTGCTTGCAGCTTACGAGCAAACAAAATACCCACTTTCGCCACCTATAAAGGGTTCAAATATCCACCGCTACCGGACCATCTACCTCCTCTCGATATTATCACTGAACGTTTGATTTCGCCAAGAATTCCGTTCATGGAGATAAAACGATTGAGACACATCAATGGGCAGTTTGGAATCTTCGGCCAGGTCATTAATATTCCAGTGAATGTCAATACGATGGTCAATCGTTTGCCTCGTGATATCGGAGAGGATTATAGTGTCAACGTCCACATCAAAAAGAGGAAAATCCACAACTCTAGTTACATCCAAGAACTAGTTAACAAAGGAACTGTTCGCGAGTGGTTGACGTTCCTCAGCACAACCCCACTCTATAACGATATCACCATCAATCCAGCGTTTTTCGCAGCCCCGGTTACGGATGCTAATATGCCCAACGATGAGGTCAGTGTAGAAATATTAATCGACGATCGCCTTGTCGCCCAACAGCAAACATTATTGTGGGATGAGGATAGATATTTGCGATTTGCACCGGGAGAAAACAATGTTCCAATAAGTTTGTTGTTGGATGATTACGCAGAAGAGTTATCATTTCCGGGTATATATCTTGGTCAAATGCGAACATTCAGAGACGGCTTTGTGGCAACTCCTTATCAAATTGCATCGAGCGAGATAAGACGAACTGATCGACGTGGTGTTACACCTCCGCACTTGCTCTATGCGGCTGCAAAGAATATGAGAATTTGTGTCTCTTCATCGTTAACGATCGCTTTTAAATTCATTGGGGCTGGAGCACAAGTCTCGAAAGAGCAAATTGAATCCGAAGAGTATCTCAACCATTGTCTCGAAACGAACCTTGCTTTTCTGAAAAACATGCCGAATTCAGCGTACTATTGGGCCAACAGAAAAAAGGATCTCTTTGCCATGATTCGGCAACTTGGCAGACCGACAATCTTTCTCACTATGAGTGCGAACGAAATCGGTTGGCCACCACTGCTTCAACTGCTGCAACGGCTGATAGATGGTAAAATCCTTTAGACGATGAAACCACAAATTTGAATTGGTTGGAGAAATGTACATTGATCAATGAAGATGCGGTGACATGTGCCATTTATTTCGACAAATTGGTTAACACGCTCATGTCCCTGTTGTAATCAAGCAAGATTTGTCCGTTTGGTCAATATAGAGTCAAAAACTTCTTCAAAAGGATTGAATTTCAACATCAAGGAAGTCCTCACACACACATATTACTCTGGCTTGAATATTCTCCGGAATATCCGCTCGGTAAGAACAACCATGACGCAATAGATTTGATCAAATCTCTCATCACAGTCTCTGCATCCGAAGCATCAGGGAATATTAAACTGCAAACCCACAACCACACTTTCACATGCTAGAAAAGAGTTCGAGCGAATCATCCTAAATAATGTCGTTTCGAAGCCCCATTCCTGCCTTCGCGAACTACACAAATTGTCGTGCCAATGAAAACGGAAGAGCCAGGATTCCACATGTACGCTGAGCGTAATAAGAAAATAAGATCGCAGTACATACACATGGATTACGATACATCGATGATTTCTATGTCAAAAATAATATACTTTCGGACCAAGATTATCATCAAATTCTTCGGGCCGGAATTCTTCGACCACGAGTGTTTTTAAAGCATGAACCAAGCGAAAAATGGCACAATCCGTTCAATCCATTTATTTTCCATCACCTACGATCGAACACGGACATCCAATTCATATTGGACGAGTACTCTTGTGCGGCTTATGTTGTCGATTGCGTGAATAAGGCCAACAGAGGCATCAGCAACTTGCAACGTAAAATTCTCGACATCACTGAACAATATCCGGATTTCGGGGTAGTTGAGATCACAAAAAAAATGAGTGTCGACTTTTTGAATTGCGTCGAAATGAGTAGTCAAGAGGCTGCTTGGTGGTTGCTTCGGAAGCCAATGTCTGAAGGGTCGGCAACAATAGTTGACATCCCAACCGCGTGGCCAGCTGATCGACAACGATTCAAAAAAGCTCAGGCAGAATTGAATTTGCTCGAAGATGACTCTACGAACGTCTGGAAAGACAATATTTTCGACAAATATGAACAACGACCGGAGACACTAAATGAGCTGACTCTTGCACAATTCGCCGCGCAGTACATGCGTTGCAATAATGGGGAGTATAAAAGATTAACGAAACCGCGAATAGTACGCTACGTTAATTACATTATGGCCACTCGATTCAACGACTACAAACGAGAAATGGTACTTTTACATATACCGTTCCGAAATGAAGAAACAGACCTCCTCGCGGAGTCGAAATTTCTTCAAATTTATGCCGACAACGAACCAATGATCCTAGAACGTCGAAGACAGTTCGAGTCCAATATCAATATTGGGGAGACGTTGCGACTATGCCAAGAACTATTTCGTGAAGTGGAAATACTAGAGCAAGTAAATCTAGGCAACCAAGGGATTGCTGAAAAGATTCCGGAGCCACCGCCATTTAATCAAATGTATGCCGATCCCGACTCGGATATCAACAACGATCTTCGTTTGGCAGCTTTGAGTCGAATTCAAGCGATCGCTAAGAGGAAAGAAAATTTAATGCCGCATGAGCGATTCTGCGAATTTATGCGATCGACTAACGATCGTCAGCGATCACTCTTACTTGATATTATACACCTATTAACGTCGCAGCAGCTTCAACCATTGCGATTGTTTCTAACGGGCCCAGCTGGATGCGGCAAAACTTTCGTGATTCGTCTCATCTTGGAGCTGTACAATAAATATGCAACCAGCAACGCTCATTGCAATGCATATCTTACTTGTGCTTCGACAGGGAAAGCAGCTGTCGCAATAAACGGTACCACTATCCACTCTGCCTTGTCGCCATCACTCGGCAGTAGTAACAGTTTAAACGTAGAAACTTTCCATCAGTTTCGATCGTTGTTTCAAAACATTCGACTAGTCATCATCGATGAAGTTAGCATGGTTGGTGCTGAGTTGCTGGAAAGAGTTGACAGACGATTAAAACTTATCACAGGTCGACTTGACATTCCGTTCGGGGGATTAGACGTGATTTTAGTCGGTGATCTAAGACAACTTTCACCTGTTAAGGCGACACCTATTTTCAAGCAATCGAAACATTATGTTGATTCACAAACATGGCGTTCGTTCAAACTATACGAATTAACGCAAGTCATGCGTCAATCGAATATCGTCTTCTCGGGAATTCTAACTAAGATTGGGAACGGAGATCAATTGCGCGAAGAGGAACTTGCGTCGTTAGAATCAAGATTCGTCACAGAAGAAGAAGCTGCAGATATGTGCCCTCGTGAGGGCACATATATGCAGCTTCTTCTTTATATTGATCGACTGTTTTATTGGAGTACGCCAAATGTATGCCGTGGCATACATTTGGCGTACTCCAATAAAACAGTCGATCAATATAATACCACAGTGCTAGGGAGACTAGACAACCGAATAGTTTCCAATGCAGTTGATTTCATCATGGGCTGTCAGGACGATGAACAACGTCAAAGCGCACTCAGAGCTCTCGATAATAAAAAATTGTCGGCTGACACAGGTGGTTTATTGAAAACGTTGACCCTAGTACTTGGTCAACATTACATCATTACTACTAACATCGCAGTAGCTGATGGACTGGTTGACGGCGCAATCGGGAAACTATCTCACTTGGAACACAACGAGGATGGAGAAGTGACTCGCGTGTGGTTGGTATTCCCAACTTGCGATAAAAAAGTTGGTTTACAAGCTCGGAATGATGAACGTGCGTTTATCATTGCAAACAATATCAATCCGAACGCTGTTCCAATAACTCGAAGAAATGCGACAATTTATCTCAACCGACAAAAAACGATTTCCGCCAAAAGGAATCATTTTCCCCCGGCACCCGCTTGTGCGCTGACCATACACAAATCACAAGCAGGAACATTCGACGAAGTCGTCTATTATTATGACCGTGCCCAACCTCAGCAGTTGGTTTACGTTGCATTATCCCGTGCCACAGCAATCGAAAGATTGTACATCATTTCAGTCGATAAAAAACGAAAATTCTATCATGGCCGCCGGACTAACAACGATGCTTCATGTCTCGCGTTGCGGCTTGAAATGACTCGACTGCGTTTGGATCCGCATATAACGGTGGAGCCAGAGCTTTTCGATTTCCTCCATTCATGGCAAGGCTTATCGGTGGTTTCTTTGGACTGTCAAAGCTTACATGCTCACGCGAATGATCTGAACTGCAGAGTCATCCAAGGGGCTAACATTTTAATGTTGTCGGAAACATTTATGAAGAATGGTGAACAGCCAGTTTCGATTCCTAATTTCGATTTCGTTGTTCGATTCCAACGTCGGGAAAACCGGAACTCGGGTGTCGCCATTTATCATCGGGAAGACGACCGATGTTATATCGTTACTGCTCATTAGCAAATCCAGGCTTCTTATGCAAATGATGACGGAGTTATCGTAAGCAGTTCAGCGAGAATCGGCGACTTGTGTGCAATCGAATGCGCGAGGGTAGGGGATCGGAACTGCAAGCTCATTTTAATAGCGATTTATATCTCACCAAATGCTTCAATGCGCGATATAAAAACTTTTATCGCTAAGGCTTTAATGCCATTCTCAAAAGAAGGTGCACAACTCCTTCCGAGAAATTCAGGAGAACCTGCCGATTCTGGAAACGAAGCAGTAATTCTTGCTGGTGATTTCAATGTAAATTTTTCACTACCAGAGGCTGAACCATTGCTAACGTTTCTTGAGGACAATTTTTCTTTGCGCATGATAAACGGCAGAAATGACCCTACCACTAAAGGTGGTACGACTATCGACGCCGTTTTCGTTAGAAATTTATCTGGCGTAACGTTGAAACATTTCGTGTCATATTTTAGCTATCACAATAGTCGACTGTGAAGCATTTTGTAAATAAATTGTAAAAACTGTATTGTAATATGTTGTAAATAAGTGTAAATATATTGTTGTTGTAAATAATTTCAAAAGATATATTGTTGTAGATAGTTATATGTGAAAATATAAGAAAATATTGTGAAAATTGAAGAAAATAAAATTGTTAAAAAAATGAAACACTAAGCAATATGAGAGTGGACAAAAATTTTTTTTTTGATAAATGAGTGATCAATAAAAATACACGCGAAGTATTCACTTCCTACGCGTGTGGAGTTGCCACACACACAGTTTTTTTTCTCTATTTCGTCCTCGTCTTTTTTTTCTCATATCTCTTTCCTTTCTCTCTCCCTCGTTCCTCTTTTTTCTTTTTCTCTCTTTTTACGTAGTTACAAAAAATTGCGATTGTCCTCCCTGCATCCTTTCCTTCTTAATAATTATCATGCTTTTTTTCAATGAGCATTCGTTATAATTTACGCCATAATTTAATTATTTCATATTATTTCTACAATTCCAAAAAAATTCAAACTTCAAGTTTTTAAGGATATTTTTTACCAAAATATCAAGTTTTATTTATATTTATTTAGAACTTTACAAATAAGAAAAAAACATTATTTTCGCTTATAATCGAAATGCCTTATTAGTTTTATGATTGTCATTAATACATCTTAAAAATAAAAAAAGTTGAAACAGTCTTCCATTTTTTGACTCCTTATAGCTATTTTTTCTTTAATTATAACTACGTTCACAATCTGACGCTAATGCGTTAGTAACTGTCTGCATGACATTTTGCATCACCTCCATTTTCAAGTCAAAATTTTTAAAACGGCGGAATAGGGATGTTAAAAATATTGCAAACGAATGATCTGGATGCATTAAGGGGTAAGGCCACTGTACATTTTTTGAAAAATCGATTTTTTTTATTGGCTTAAAAAATAGTTTAAACCCTCTAGAATAAGAAAAAAAAGGTCCTGTGCGAAAAAAAATTTGTTGTCCTTAGGAAATGAAGGTCGCCGCCAAGCGTGTCAAAACTTGCTCCGAAACGACTACCTGCGGCAAACATAATGACGAAAAGGGACGACACAATAGGTCCCCCCCCATTGCTCCTAACCGCCGGTATTAACGTTCCACGTGTCCTTTCGATCCTTTTGAGCATTATCAAGAAAAATTCCATTAGTTTAGAGACAGCAAGCGCACAGTAAAGAGCGATTGATTCTTCATAAGCGACGATTTTTGCGTGTTTTTCGTGGTTTCTTTACAATTTCACTGTAAAATTTACGAACGTGTAGTTGAAATGAGTGCTCGAGTGTATCTTGGAAAAAAAGGTACGAAAACCTCGTATCCAACGCGGCGTCGGTCAGGCGGGAAGAAACGACCCTTGAATCAATACGAACGTGAGAGTGATGAGCCGGGCGTCAGTGCTTCGGCGAAAAAACTGAAGGACTGCAACGAGGAATTCGATGTTAATAGTCAATTCGGCTATAGAATCATCAATTTCTGCGCCGTTTTTGCCGTTATTGCCCAGCACGTGAAGGGCAAAACGTGCGGATCTGACATTGCGTTTCGAGAAAGAAGTCCTCGTGGTTTAGGATTCAAAATTGTAATCGTTTGCCCAAAATGTCCCGATGTGGATATTCCGAGTTCCAAATTCATTCGCAATGCATATGAAATAAATCGTAGAATCGTGCTTGCAATGCGACTGATTGGAATAGGATTACATGGAATCAAAAAATTTTGCGCGTTCATGGATTTGCCACGCCCAATTTTTCATTCATTTTATGATAAATTGGTCAAAACGATAGCAATCGCAACGAAAGCAGTGAGAGATGCAAGCATGAAGAAAGCAGCGCAAGAGGAGAAGGAGGAAAGCCAGAAAAATGGACAAACTGACGGAGTAACGGTTTCCGGCGATGGCTCATGGCAAAAACGCGGATTTTCATCGCTTTTTGGAGTCACGTCATTGATCGGCTGGTCGTCTGGAAAAATAATCGACGTCGAAGTGAAATCAAAGTATTGCAAATCATGCGAGCACTGGAAGTCCAAAAACGGAACAACGGAATTCGAGGAATGGCAAATAAGTCACGCCGATGAATGCCAAGCCAGTCACGAAGGATCATTGGGAAAAATGGAAGTCGATGCTGTCGTCGAAATGTTCCAACGCTCAGAAGATTTATACGGAATAAAATACTGCAATTATATCGGAGATGGCGATTCCAAAACTTTCAAAGGCATCGTGGATTCGAAGCCTTATGAAAATGTTGATGTTAAAAAAAAGAGTGCATAGATCACGTGCAAAAAAGAATGGGCACTCGATTGAGAAACTTAAAAAAAGGAACAAAAGGTCTCGGGGGAAGAGGAAAACTCACTGCCAAATTGATTGACGAACTAAGCATTTATTACGGCTTAGCAATCCGTCGAAATTCCGATTCCATCAAAAATATGAAAAATGAGATCTGGGCAACCCTTTTTCACAAAATGTCAACGGATGAAAAGCCTCAGCACGAAAAATGTTCGGAGAATTGGTGCAGTTGGAAGAAAGCGAAAGCAGAAAATGCCTTGGATGCGTATCATCACAATCAGCCAATGAGTGAGGAGGTTTATCAAGCCATCAAACCCATCTACATGGAATTGAGCCGGGACGAGTTGCTGGAGCGTTGCTTGGGGGCCTATACTCAAAACAATAACGAAAGTTTCAACGCTACCGTTTGGAGTTTGGCCCCCAAATCATCCTCAAGCGGAAAAACTGTACTAGATATTGCGACGGATATCGCTGTTTGCATATTCAATGGCGGCCTTACCAACGTCTTGCAAATATTCAAGATGTTGGAGGTGGAAATTGGTGTACAGTTATATAATTTCTGCATCGAAGCCGACGCCAAACGCATCACGCACGCGGAGACATCTCTGAGCGACGCGGCCAAAAGTGCGCGCGCGCTCCAAAAATCAACCAGGAAAGACGAAGAAGACGAAAATTTGGCTATCGAAGGACAAATGTATGGTGCTGGGATTGCAGACTAACGGTAAAAAATTTTTTTAACTTCTTTTTTTAATTTTTTCCAATAAAAAACTATTCGCAAAACTTTAAACGCGTTTTTCTCGAAACATGGTTTTTCAAAATGGCACGCAGCATAACTCGAACAATTTTCTTTTTTTTTACTTGAAATTTTAACCAGATGTGAACATTTACATTATCTTGAGAATGTTGATCGGAATTTTCAAGAACTTTATTTATTGATTTTTTATTAACAAAAAACGCCGTTTTTTTCGTCAAAAATCAATTTTTTTTTCAAACGCACGCCAAATCCACAAAAATTGATACTTTTTAAAATCCCATCGACATTCTCTAGCTATAGCCCTCTAGATTAATGGTTTTTTTTTTTTTTTGTTCTAGATTCAAAAGTGCACCAGTGGTGCTGCGTGCCGCGGAGCCCTGGAAGCAAAACATGTCCCGGGAAGATAGCTGTGGAACCGCCATTTTGTTTTTTTTTTACTGTAAAAAAATTTTATAACAAAGTTTAATGTATGCCCGATAACACCATTAAAAGTTTTTTTTCAAATACCTTCAATTTCGGGAGCAAAAAATTAGTGAAAAAACCTTTTTTTTTGGGCCGTTACAGTGGCCTTACCCCTTAATGAGTTTTGCACGCCACCGAAATTTACGTTAATGGGCTCGGACATCGATTTGGCAATGGCTTCGATAGCTCTCGTACATTCCTGTTGGTGTGGCTCCAAGCGAGCATGTTTTTTTTTTTGGTGTGCTCGTCGTGCATCCGCCCGATGACGAAGAAGTGGATGGTACAGGGCTGACGATACTGGGACGTTGAAAAGCAAAACTCTCTGCTTGGCGATTCGTGATCGATGACGATGACGATGATGGGCTGCTCAGTGGATCGCGTCTCTGTTCATTGCAGCTGTATTTGTTTGCAGCGCTGGAGAACACCGGGGTAACAGAATATTTTAACAAGTCTCACGTTGGAATGTAGGAGTATCGAGGTAGACATTACCTGACTCTGCGAATCTGATTGTAAAACGTATTTTCTTCTAGAATCTTTGCTCTTCCTGAGTGTGACATATGAGTCGAGAAAAAGTAGCTGATTGTAGTACCATACGCTTGGAGTGTAAATCTTGAAATGTATGGGTAAAAGAAAATTATTATTTTATAATATTTTTAAGGTTCGACCAACGTATTACGTAATTAATACTTACGTTATCTGTGCCAGTTCCGCTTTTGAACGAGGTTTTTACTTTTGCGTGTTCAATATTAAATTGCTTTCGCAAGTTATGGAATTTTGTCGAGCATTCTTTCGGTGTTACTGGAGGCCTTAACCTTGATACGGTGTCACTCGCTCGCTGAAGACCGGCCGCTCTAAGATTTTTGTTATGATAATTTGCCGTATTTGGAGCATATAAGCATGGCTCTTCTTGATATGCTTCAATTAGTAACGTGACTTGGTCCGCCGTCCACTTTTCGTTTCTTTCCGCCATTTTGCAACACACGATTCTAACACCGAGACCATGAAGAATAGAGGTAAGGAGCCCGAACGCGTATGCTAAAAGCACCCCAAACGTGGACCCTGAAAGTGACGAAAAGTTTTGGTTCGAAATTCAGCCACATCAAGCGCTAGTGCCGAGAGGGGAGGATGTGAAGTATGGCATCGGTGACGCTATGAAGTGAGCGTATATATGAACTGGAGAATTCTTGGTTATAATATTTATACATCATTCTTGACTGTTCGTCTGTGAATGCGAAATTCTAATAAGGATTTTTTAATTGCAGTGAAAATCAGTGTTGTGGAGTGCAGTAAGTGATTGCCCCGCATTATATAAAAGCAGGTAAGAAAACGGTATTTTGGAACCATTTTCTGTATTATATTATAATTGTAATTCATCGGTTGATTAAATACATTTCTGGAGCATGAAAGTGAGGTTAGAATTCGTATTATTGTCATAATATGTAATTACAAATTTTATTTTGGGTTCTTTTCTTGTTGCAGTGCACAATGGGGAAATACTGTTCGTACCCAGGGTGTCAAACTGGGTGAGACGCCAGCAGAGCAGAGTGCAAGCGCTTAGGAGTACGACAGTTGTCCATCTTCAAGGTTCCAAAGGTAAATCGCCTGTTAAAATGTTTTCTTTTTGTTAAATGACGCAGAGAGCGCGTAATTTGTTGACCAAATCTGAAGTCATTGCATGCCACTTATTGCCTATCGGAAAAAAAATTTGCTCAATGATTTAGCGTGTATATGAAATTTTAACCCGCTTTGTTTTTTTCCTGTATCTTGTAGAATATGGTACAACGATGGAGCAGAGCCATCGGGGAGTGTCTCTCCAACACCGATTTCGTGTGCGAGCTTCACTTTTCCAATGACTCAATAATAAAAGAAGACCGCATCAAAATGCCTGATGGTAACATCGAGGTAATTCCTCATCTTCGTCATACCCTCATCGCTGATGCTATGCCCATCGCAGTCCATAACAAGGTAAGGATTGTAATAATTATAGTAATTTTTTGTGTGAAATGCATAAAAACATTCAGCGCTACAGGGGCATGACTTTCCGAATGAGTTTCTCCGCCACTTCTCAACGTTTTTTTTCTTTTTTCTCTATTCTTTTCCTGCCCCGCTTGACTTTTCTATAATACCCTCTTTTCTTCGAATGAACTCAGCTAACCTGCAGCTGTGTTTGCTAATTGTTTGTAGCTCGGTTCAGCAGTATAATTTATCAAAAGTTCATCTTTTTCTTGCGGTCTTCAATTTTTATATGGTGATTGTTCTTATCTGCTACCCCTCTTCAATTTCCTCTGTTGTCTTTACTCTTTATTACTTAAGTCAATTCGTTGATATCGTACTTTGCTATCCCCTCGAACAATTGGACATAGATTGTCCATTATTACATTGAGATAAATATAATAATCAATTATTTTTTATTTCGACAGGAAAACGGTGGTCAACCGGAACAGAATGTTCCCTGCGACCAGTTAGCCGGACCTTCTCATGGATCCGTAGTTATTTGCAACGACGCTGTCGTACATCAAGTCCAAAAATTGCGGTGAACTGCATAACTCATCACTGGATCATCCGAACAAGATTTCAAGAAGATTCTATTAGCTACTAAGTTTCTTCAGGTAACGCTGCATTGTTTCACAATAACAATGATTCAAAATTTTGTAATAAAAAATCGCTATTTTGACTTCTACGCGTGAATACAAATTGAAAAAATAAAATGAAAACAAAAACTCGGCAGCGTTACCTCAAGAAACTTCTTAAATAATAGAATCTTCTTGGTTTTTTTCCGGATGATCCAGTGATGAGTTCCGCAGTTCACCGCAATGTAACTTTTTTTTGCGGCATCTGAGAAGATTTGCTGTCACTGGCTCATTTCTGCACAATAATTCATTAAAATTTCACAGAATATTCTTCAAATGTCCTTTTATTTTATACTAATTATATAAATAAATATATGTAAACCATGTCGTCAAAAAGAATGATCGAAAATATGCTTTTTTTATAGCGAATTAACCATACCCCCCCCTTAATGTGTTGCTATCACAAATTTTCTTTACTTTTCATTATTTAAAAGTGTTGTACGAACGCGTTGTTATTATCAAAACTGATAATATTGTCTTATGAAGAAAAAATAGTAGTAGTACTCCATCTTGCTCAGTTCAAACTCATTCATTTTACAATGCTACTAAAATAAATCTTAAACCAACGAACATTTAATGAATGAATTTTTGTTTCAACCGACTGATTCAGATGAACAAAAATATTAATGCATCGATAATCTTTTCTGTTATGACCACGCGTGTTTTTCCTCGGAATAAAAGAACAGCTCATTAATTAATTAATTCATTCATTCATTCATTTCGAGTAACGCTATTGTACTCATCTCGTTATATTTTTTTCCATATTCATGCATGTTTATATAGAACACAAATTTTCACACGTAAGCGGTCACCCATCCAAGTAATGCCCAAGCATACGATGGGTGTTCGTTCGCGTGCGTCCTCGGGGGTGAGTTGCGTTAAATGGGATTTGGAGCGAGTTCCGCTCAATGGGGTATATAATAATTGCCTATGTATATAATTTAATTAACAAATGCACGATGACAGAATTAATCGACGAACGAATAAATTCATTATTTTTTCCATCTGTCTTGCTTGCATAACTGCGCTTTGAATATTCTCTTCTATCGCTCTCTCTTTTCTCATTCTATCTCTGTCGTATCCGATCTTGAGTACAGCAGCGCCAGCGGATATTTCCGTAAAATTTTTCGCTGATTCCATAGCCCGCGTCCACAGTACAGCGTTCGGGCTCCTTACCTCTATTCTTCATGACCGAGACCCAACACGTGACCACGCTTTGAAGCCAGCAGTGACGTCACTTTCTCGCTGCGCTCCCAACACAGCAGGCAGCCTAGGTCCCCGCAAGCAATCTAGCAGCAAAACAAGCGTGTCGTGTACACCGGGCTTTATGGATGCCAGACGTGTATTTCATATATTGCCCACTGTGATCACTGCGATCTAAACTCTGGCGCGACGACGATGGGTGGGGGAAGTAAGATAGAGACAGCGCTAGCTTTT
Organism: Ophion costatus; assembly: GCA_951751655.1. Classification (NCBI taxonomy): domain Eukaryota; kingdom Metazoa; phylum Arthropoda; class Insecta; order Hymenoptera; family Ichneumonidae; genus Ophion; species Ophion costatus. Next base: position 15,448,579 of record OX632359.1, on the reverse strand, counting down.
CAATCTCTGTCTCACCTCAATGTATATTACTGGTTTTTAATATTATTGGAGACTATTATAACACGCGGTAAAACACAAGCTTATTTTACAAAACGTCCGACCCCAACCCCCTGCCCGCAAGCGGGTGTGAAAACCATGAGCGATTTTGAGTTATTTGAACGAGATATCGAATTTGGCTCAGTGGCAAATCTCTTGTCGTATTACCGTAGCATTTTGTGTTCAAATCCACTTGTCTTTTTTTTAAATATATAAATACGGTAGCTAAGTTTATTGGAGACCATTGTAACACGCAGTAAACCGTTCCAACTTTATGACACCTGAAATTGCGTGTTCCCACTTCTCGCGCAAAACATTGTCATTAGGCACCGGGAAAAACGACACCTTTGCATTATCGGCTTTACGGCCGGTATTAATAAGGAACCGCGCACCGTCTTGGCATTTTTGCCAATTTTTCCAAAATCCTTTCTTCTTTTATGAGAGCCCAATACCCGGCACGGGGATTTTGAGGTTAGGTTTGAGAAAACGCAGTAGGCGGATAGATCGCAGAGACGAGTAGTGACGGGATTACGAACTAATCCAGTGCTTCAATAAGCGTACTACCCCCACCACTTGAGTTTGTGACGAGTGTCCAGACCTGTCTTTAAGACCATATATGTAATACTCCTATATTGCCAGCGGCCTATGCTTCCCTGTAAGTGGCGAGGACGGCGATGAAGTGAGACAGAGCGAGTTACTTTTGGTCGTGCTGCGCACGCCCGACTCATTGGCGTAGTCACAAATAGATATATGTTACTTGCGCGAGAAATGTTGATGTATTAGCGGGAAAAGGAAATATTTGTGGAGAGGCGTTTTAAACACACATTCAAGAAACCTCAACAAATGCATACATTTATTATTCACATGTATTGTGCACTTTTTATTTCTGATTTTTTTTCATTTATATTATATTTCATTTCCATAAGCACTCTCGTGTATGCTCAATATAAACTCAAGGGGGATCTCACTGATATTTAGTATGCTTTATTTTGGCGACACGTGCATATCTGCTGATGGAAACCTTTTTTATCGTTATATTAAAAGTACGGGTTACCATAAACCGCAAACCAACCGAACAAGCTAACAGTAAACCAAACTAAACCCCAAGCGCGGCTATCACTTAAATGTTGGAAAACTAGCTTATAATAGTATTTCAATCGATAGCTCAGTTGGCAGCGTGCTAGCGTCTTGAGCGGAATACTGGAGTTCGATTCCCGCTATATTAATTTTTTTTTTCTATCAAATGCATCTTTTTGCATCTGCTTTCACTAAGTGAAGACGAACGAATAGAAAATTAAATGCAGATAATAAATGATGAAGTATAGAAAATAAATAATTGCAGATAATAAATTTGTAAGCAGATGCCGAATAAATACATGTATGAAGAAAAAAAAGTTGTCGTTATATTTAAAAGTACGGATTACTACAAACCGCAAACCAACCGAACAAGCTAACAGTACATCAAATTTAACCCCAAGCGCGGCTATCACTAAAATATTGGAAAATTAGCTTATAATAGTATTTCAATCGATAGCTCAGTTGGCAGCGTGCTAGCGTCGTGAGCGGAATACTTGGGTTCGATTCCCGCAATATTAATTTTTTTTTTTCTATCAAATGCATCTTTTTGCATCTGCTTTCATATTTGTCATCCACAAGTCCTGTGGACTTTTTTATTCATAAAAATGACCGTCATACGTCTGTTATTCCTATGCCATTAAGGGGGGGGGTAGGGTTATTTCGCTACAAAAAAAATAGTATTTACGGTAATTTTTTTTGACGACACAGTCAATATATATTTATTTATGTAAAAAGTATATAACAAAAGGACATTTGAAGAATATTCTGTACAATTTTCATTGATAATTATGCAGAAATGAGCCATTGACAGCACATCTTTGCAGTAACCACAAAAAAATTGCGGTGAACTGCATAACTCATTGCTGGATCATCCGAGGTAAAAAAAAACCCAAGAAGATTCTATTGGTTAATAAGTTTCTTGAGGTAATACTGTCGAGCTTTTTTATTTTTCTATCATTTTAATAATAAAGGTTCCAATTTTTTTATGAAAAATCGCTATTTTCACTTCTAAGTGACTACAAATTGAAAAAAATTAATAAAAATAAAAACTCGACAGCGTTACCTCAAGAAACTTATTAACTGATAGAATCTTCTTGGAATTTTTTTTTGGATGATCCAGTGATGAGTTTCACCGCAATGTAACTTTTTTTTGCAGCGTCTCAGAAGATTTGCTGTCACTGGCTCGTTTCTGCACAATTATTGATGAAAATTTCACATAATATTCTTCAAATGTCCTTTCATTTTATACTAATTATATAAATAAATATATATAAACTGTGTCGTCAAAAAAAATTACCGAAAATATGTTTTTTTTAATAGCGAATTAACCCTACCCCCCCCCCCCTTAATAAGTGAAGACGAATTAAAAAAAAATTTGAATGGAAATAATAAATGATTAAATATAGAAAACAAATAACTGCAGATAATAAATTTGTAAGCACATGCCGAATAAATAAATGTACAAAGGGAAAAAATGAAGATCGGGGTAGATGGAACCCATATACTCACCCTTATCCCAGAGCACGCTACCAATTGAGATATCGACTGGAATATTATTTAAAGCAATTTTTGTAATATTAAAGATGTAGTTTTTAGTTATTAGCCATCTGGTGCTTTGTATATATCGCTTGATGACTTAAATAAATGCTGTAGGTGTGGAAGGAAATTTGCTATGGTCTGGGATAATAAATATAACTAACTGATAATAATAATGAGTCATGGAAATATTTTTATTTTACATGTATCCATTAAATATATATATGTTTACACGTATGAAGTACGCAAGGTTACTGATTAGAAAATAATATAAGTTTCGTATACTTAGATCGCACATAACTGTCTTTTTCCGACATTTTTTTCGCTTCGGCATGCATGCGAACTTTCAAATACAATTCTATGACGTATTTTGTCAATTGGTATCGATGATTGTCGAATACGGCTTGCGTCAATACATGTCCATTCATGGCATCATTGTCGAATGGAGTTCCTACATGGCCCATAATTTTATTTATTATTGTTGCTTTGACGTTGGTTTCCAATAACGCGTGGGAATATTGGCGAATCATGCGTTCGGAAATTCTACAAATCGCTTCTACATCCTTCGATGGCATAAGAAAACGACCTCTATTTTTTATTTTCGAGAGAAGTGGCATACTGTCACCTATCAATAGCTGTTTGCCCGTCAGACAGTCAACTATTTTTTGCAATTTGTAAGAAATATATCCCGATATGTATGATACAATACTTTCTACATAAGTAGATAATGAAAAACATGATTGTATGTAATCGTGATCGAATTGTATGGCATTTTCCGAAAGTCCATTACCAATGGGGCATTTATAATTGTTTGGTCTCGACGAAATATGCAATATGTCAATGCCATCAAAAAGACAATTGCCGTTTTCAAATTCTTTCAATTCGTGTCTAATCAAAAGTCGTTTGTAGGCAGTTTTGAACTGTAGGGCGTTGGAATTGTTATTGAAACCTCCGCGGCTTCAAATAGCAGAAAAAAAGGTTTCCAAGTAGTCTTACGATAATTTGTATGTCAACAAATACGTGAAGCCCAATGATTTTAATTTATCGAATAACGGAAACATGTTTCTCAAACACACAATCATGCCTAAGAAGCCCGTACAGCGCCCACTATTTAAGATCGATTTTCCTTCATACGTACGTAGCGAATTCATGTACTTTTCAAAGAATTCTGCATGGGATTTCAATGTCGAGTAATTTTCGTCATTCAGAGGTTTGTTGAATTCATGTTTGGACAAAGCATTTTTACAATTTAGCATATCACCCATATTATTGAAATTCAAACAGAACTCTGCAGTGTGAGCAACGTCGGAAAATTGTTGTTGTACGTTCGGATCCGGAAATTGATTTAAAAATGTCAATGATTTGCTGACGCTTTCACTCAAAGTTTGAATAGCTAATTTCACATTCATTTTGTTATTTTCAAAATATATGTGTTTCTTAGTCAGCTTGTTCTCAGGTTTGAGGCCCTCATCGCTTGAAAACTTGTGCAATTGTACAATGTGTGACCAACGAATTTCCCCACCGTCAAAGGTTTTCAAAACTTCCCAATCGCCCAACGTGTTCCGAATTAATTTGATCATGTGATAAAAATCGAAAAACACGTAACATGGCTCAGATGTCACTGGATTTGTAAAAAATGGCTTGAAATTGGGCCCATAGGTGAAATTACAACCTAGTTTTTGGCACATAGATAGATTTGCAGATGCGCCGTCGAACGTTATTGAATAGACATCGCATTGATGTTTGTGCAAAGTTTCCAATGCTAGTTTCAATAAATCAGCGCGTTCGCGACTGCTTAACCCTCGTATTAAAAAGTAGCCCATAGGGACTTTCCAGCTTTCGTTTAAAGACACTGCCATGAAAGTAGGTGCACTTTTCGCTGTTTGAACGTTGTCATTTTCCAAGGATTTTTTGCCAGGTTCATTATCTATGTTCCCGCAATCAACGCCGCCATGAAACTGTCCATTATGATAAATGACTTCTTCTTTGATAGACATTTCGTCAATAGTAAGATTTACAACTTTTTTTTGCGACGCTCGCATCTTAATAGTATCCAATGCTTCTTTCGTGAAACCTGGTGCCCCATTCACTGCTCTATACCATGATCTTATAGTAGACGGACAAGGCAGAAGATTGTCCCATGTTTTTCGCACATAATTATAGGCCTTGGGCGAATGAAAATGCAAAGTTAGAGCAACAGTCCGTAACTCTTCGGTATATTGCCCACCACCTTGACGACCACCTCGACCACCACCCAATTTTTTCGCCATTAATTGTTTTACATGCTGGGGCATCAGATTCTACATAAATTAAAAGAGTATAATTACTTATCAAATAAAATTAAACAATATCATACATCTGTCGTTCCTTTTCTGTCTTCCATGGCTACATTATTATACATTATGTATAATTATTGTACGACGTGCGACGTTTTTCATAATACGCGACATTATGCATGAATGAAATTACTACGATATGCGAGAACGCCGGGAAAAAAATTTAATTCCCTTCTTCACGACTCTTTTGGCAATTATACTGCTGGTTGAAGAAGCGATTATAAACATGTTACTGGTTACCTATATTTTTGTACCCCGATAGTCGCAGAAAAAGTTAGATTTTATCGGGATGCTATTGCAAAGAAGTACTCCAATACATTTTAAATGTTTCCCATTGTTCAACTTTACGCTATTTTCATTCATGTGTCACCATGGAAGAAAAGTTAAGACTATTCGGTGTACATGAGCCGATAAGCGTACACTTAAAGTATAAATATTAAATGAACCCTTAAACATTATATTTGTTGTCGCTGGTTATACAGCTCAATTTCCTTGCAATGTACAAAATGATCTTGTTGTGAAAAGTACTATGTACTTTTCCGAGTAATACTTCGACGAATTAGGGGTAATCGGAGGCGTGAAGATGAGTATTTTTAATCATTTGTTTTACAGTACTTGCATTTATTTCATACAGCTAATAATACAGTAATTGAATATTATATTGTTCACTTAACCAACAAAGAAATTAATTGTAGACGAAGTTTCTTCCATCATTGTTATCGAGTTATTAGAGTTCTTACTGCACGAAATGTATATCTGTGTATATCTGTGCTTATACACGTGAACTGTAGCGTTCAATTACTCGAGAGCTATGTAGTACGAGAAAAATCGATAAAAAATTGTACTTTC
>OX632359.1:15190245-15437745 GCA_951751655.1 Ophion costatus | reverse complement strand
ACAAAATCGAGTGGTGGGGATAGGACGCTTATTGAAGCACTGGATTAGTTCGTCATCCCGTCACTGCTCGTCTCTGCGATCTATCCGCCTACTGCGTTTCCTCAAACCTAACTGCAGAATCCCCGTGACGGATATTGTGCTCTCATAAAAGAAGAAAAGATTTTTCAAAAATTGGCAAAAATGCCAAGACGGTGCACGGTTCCTTATTGAAATACCGGCCGTATAGCCGATAATGCAAAGGTGTCGTTTTTCCCGGTGCCTAATGACAATGATTTGCGCGAGAAATGGGAACACGCAATTCCAGGTGTCATAAAGTTGGAACGGTTTACTGCGTGTTACAATGGTCTTCAATACACTTAGCTACCGTATTTATATATTTAAAAAAACGACAAGTGGATTTGAACACAAATTCGATATCACGTTCAAATGACTAAAAATCGCTCATGTTTTCACACCCTCTTGCGGGCAAAGGGTTGGGGTCAGAGGTTTTGTAAAATAAGCATTTGCGTTTTACCGCATCTTACAATAGTCTACAATAATATTAAAAACGAGTAATATACATTGAGGTGAGACAGAGATTGAAAAGCTAGCGCTGTCTCTATCTGACTTCCCCCACCCATCGTCATCGCGCCAGAGTTTAGATCGCAGCGATCACAGTGGGCAATATATGAACTATACGCCTGGCATCCATAAGCGAACTACCCACACGACGGGAGTCTCCAGGCCTGTATGCAAGACCGTGGCCGTGACATATCTGCCATGGGCATAGGGAAACTGCGGAAAAGCTATACCGATACAGCCGGTCCCAAACTCACCTCGCAGTCACGGAGCTAGTCATCTTTCGCCGAGAAATGTGGAAGAAAAACATTTGGGGACGAAATTGACGCGCTCGGATTCGATCCCAGGGCCTCCCGATCCGCTCGCCAACACGCTAACCACTAGACTGACGCACCGGGTTGTATTTGATTTATATAATATTACGGGAACAACGTTGCTATCCTACTACGCCGTTCTGCGGCGTTATGATGCATCCTTATCGCATGTACTACCCACAAGATGATCTTCAGATTGTGACTTATTAGAAGAAAGTTGATGAATCAACCATTTTAAACTAATCGAAATATAGTCCGATGCGTCACGCCAGCGGAATAATGAAATTGGTGAATACAACATGAAAAACCAGAATAGCACTGTTCTGAATTCCGTTGGATCTATCACCGACCAATATGCCTATCAATCACCACCAAACGATTATCTTCCATTTGAGACTCATTGGAACGAGACCGGTGATCACAAACACACCGAACTTGAAATATCACTGCGCCATATGCCGTTGGATCCACCAGCAGCCAACTACAGCCCTCTATCACCTGCATCTAACCGTAGATGGTTTTTTCATCAGCGTAATTATGGTATTAACTATCAAACGTTTTACTTAAGCTACCAATCACTACCAAACGATTATCTTCCGTATGAGACTTATTGGAACGAGATCGGTGAAAAAAAAAACAAAAAGAATATCTTATATCACTGCTCCATAATCCGTTGGATCCAATAACAACCAACTGTAGCGCTCTATCGCTTCATCTAAACATAGATGGTTTTTCGTTTGGCGTAATTAAGAAATTAACTACCAAACGTTTCCGGCCCTCCATCGTATGCGGCTAGACGTAGATTGTTTTTCGACCGAAATAACTAATGGATTAACTACCAAACGCTGGGCTTTGCATATTTGTAACCACCAAACGATTCTGCATCGATTCGACGTTGCATTTTATGTATTGCGTGACAAATAAAAAAAGGTCCGGCCAACTTTACGTAAAAAAAGTCTCATTTAATTACGTCGAAACGGTCGACCACCAACTCTTCTTATTAGGCTACCAATCACCACCAACCGATCACCAAACGATTAGGAATGAAGAAACCTTCAGAAGTTAAAGTTGTCCGGCTAAGTTTCTGGTGATATCCGGGCGGCCCATCATTGGTTGATCTCTCTTCGGTATCTTCCTGTTGAGTTCCTTTGATTTGATTCTTTATCAGTAATAAGGTTGCGCACACTTCTATTCAATAATTATTTCCAAATGAGGACACGAATGAAAAAAAATTTACGCCTCGGCTATGACAGATCAGGATCCAAAGTCATAACCGAACCAAGAACGGATATCCGGTGTCTTGATTACAGGAATGCGATTGGTCACTGAAGGTCCAACCACAGAGCAAAATTGAAAAACACTGATGCACTCGCCATCTCTTGTCTGATTTCCCTTCAATGAGTCTTGATTTATAGAAAAACTCCCGGAACCGTTTGGTGTTCAATTTAGAACGATTGGTAGTCGATCACTACTCAGATTGCGCCAACGAGAAATACGTGTGTATCGTAAACGGCGAGCTGTAATTGGTCGCCAGAAGCCGCAGCGGAAAAGCGACTTTCTAACCAAAATTCACCCATTATTTTGTGGCTAATTCATTGCGATGAGGCTTAATCGATAGAAAAATAAATCATAGCGTTTGGTATTATATTCAGGTCGTTTGGTAATCGATCAATCAAAAGCGCCAACGCAAAATACAGCGAATCGGGAATGGATCGCTGTGATTGGTCGCCAGAAGCCGCACTGGCAGAACTTTTTATTAGGGCAGATTCACTCGTTATTTATTGTCCGATTACGGCCGCGATCGATAGAAAAACGTCCGGTAGCATTTGGTATTCAACTCGGGACGTTTGGTAGTCGATCATTCAAATAGGACAACACAAAATACGTGCGTATCAGGAGTAGAGAGCTGTGATTGATCGCCAGAAGGAGCTGGGGCAGAACGATGTGACATTGTCATAGTTCGATTTGTTATTTAACTCCGACCGAACCGAAAAAAAATTACGCCTATCCGAAACGGAAGGCTGCGATTGGTCGCGATAATATGCGACGTTTTTGAAATAGATTGCATTGGTTGCCGGGTCTTTTTCCCCTGCTCATCGTCCTATCTTGTTGATCGAAATTTTCTTTTTGATTTTTCGAAAGAACGGGGACCTACCAAACGATTTGAACGGTTTACCAGGTGCTACCAAACGACCACCAAACGATTCGTAAAAAAAAAGTTCGATTAGTCAAAGGGGGGGGGGCTAACTTTGATGAGGTCCAAATGCGTGCGTACCCGGAATAGAGAGCCGTGATTGGTTGCCAGAAGACGCAAGGGCAGAACTATGTGACATTTTCATAGTTAGATTTGTTATTAAACTCCGACCGAACCGAAAGAAATTACGCGTATCCAAAACAGAAGGCTGCGATTAGTCGCAATCACAGACCACGTTTTTGCGATAGATGGCGTTGGTTATCGAGTCTTTTTCCGCTGTTCTTCGTCCTATCTCATGGGTCGCAATTTTCTTTTTGATATTCTGAAAGAACGAGAAACTGTCAAACCATTTAAATGGACTACCAAACGTTACTAAACGACAACCAAACGATTCGTAAAAAAAAGTTCGATTAGTCAAAGTGGGGGGGGCCAACTTACTGCCCGATTTTTGATTTTCGATTTTTCGAAAAACGGAGAACTACCAAACGATTTGAATGAATTACCAAACGGTACCAAGCGACCACCAAACGATTCGTAAAAAAAAAAGTTCGATTCATCAAAGTGGGGGTGTTACGTCCGGAAGGGACGATTTGTCTTACCTTTGGGTTCTTCAATATGACCCCTGTTTGATATAAGGGAATACCCGTACGTCCCAGACGAGCCCGGCAAACTCCCTTGTGGAAATGGGGGTGGAGAAATGACTTCTGACGAATGAGGGTTAGGGGTAAATGCTTATAAGTGATATTTTATTGTCCTACTTTAAACGTACTTACAATCGTCGCTGGTGGCCAATAATCGCGCCTTAACGCGGGGACAGCATACCCCGCGTCACTCTCTCTCGCTCTCTCACTCTCGGTCGCGCACACTCTTCCGCGCGGACAGTCTTCCCCGCGATTCTTTACCGCACACCACACGTCGCACTTACGGTCCTCTATTCGGATCGGGGTTTAATCGTAGGGCCCCGCACCTTTCTATTTAACTCGAGAATTATTTAAGGTAATACAAGAATGGAAGTTAAATTAGTTAATAACACTGATGTCTCTGTGCGGGTCCGCCGGGTCATCAGCCCGGACTTACTACACCGCCGCGAGTTCCGTGCTATTAGGACTTTTCAAGCAAAGACTGACGTCTCTGTGCGGGTCCGCCGACTTCTTACACCGCCGCGAGCACTGCTTTGCGAGGAGTTTTCCTCCGACTCCAGGAACGAACCGTGGAGAAATCGGTACTGCTCATCCTTACTGCCCCCGGACCGACGTTAGCTCGGTCGCTATTAGCCCGGGGGGGTTTTTGGCAACGTCCACGGAAACTTGTTCGTTGCCCGAGTCCCACGGTCGAACCCCGCGGATCGTGCGAGGCTCGATCAGCGGAATTCGACCGGGTACATCCGGTCGCGTTGGCATTTCGCACCCGACATCGCACAGAGACATGAGGCAGATTCTTATATTTTAGTTTAACACCACACAAAAAAACGCAACGGGACGTGACAACTCCCCCTCCCTTAGGGAGATCGACGTCCTCGTCGACGTACTCTGGCGCGGGGAACCCGCGCTTAGGAATCCTCGCGTAGCATCACGCTGGCAAGGGCAGCCACCAGCTCTCCGAGCCTTTCCCGTTGCCCTATCACGCCGGGTTGAGCAGCGGCCGTTTGGACCAACTCCCCGAAGTTCGCCGATCTCTGCTGGCGAGAAGATGATCCGGTTGTGGTGCTATGGTTCCGCTGACGGGCAGGCCCCGTTGCGTCCCGCTTGCCGGAAGCCGCTGCAGCACGAGTCGTCGTCGGCGGATTATGAGGGCGAGCCTTTCCTTTCTGTGCCCCCGCCATCGGTGGAGCGTTTGCAGTGGTCCGTGCGGCGGTTGGCGCGTTCGAAGCTCCCGTGACTGTCCCGCCCTTCTTCCAGCGTGATAGGCACCTCCCCGCGTGGGCCGCGAACTTCGCCCCCGGGATCGTGAGACCGTAAAGGGGACAGAATACCTTTCTCCTTCGGCGAAAGCTCCCGGCGGTCAGTCCTTCCATGCACGCTCCCACCCCCGAGCACTCCTTTCCCTTTCCGCATATCGGGCATGGGTCGCGGGAGTGGGCACCGGCGGTGTTCCCGGGGCGCATCTTGGTTCCGGGGTCCCGAGCGATCCTGTCCATTCGCGTCGGAACCGCAGGCCCCTCTTGGGCCGTCGTCTCCTCGATTACCCGACTTTGCATGGCGTTACCCGCCGATGCACCCAGGTTCAAGCCTGGCGATGAGATTGGCGGGGGAACCTCTCCAGTCGTGCGAGCAACACTACCCGAGGTGACGTTCCGAGATGGCCCCGTCATGACCCCGAGGTGACGCTCCACCGCCGAACTTAGCGCGTGGGCGCACACCGATATCCGCAGTTGCACGTAGCACTTATAGAGGTGGGAAGAGCAACTGCACTCTCCCTCTGTTTCGTCAATCGGCACCTCGCACACGGGTCACCACGGGGGCAAATCGTTCGCGGCTCGTGCCCGGGCAAATTCGTTGGCGCACATGAGCAGATCCGAGCACTGCCAAAAGTCCTTCGCGCACGACGGGCATTCCTCGCGGCGGAGATAGCGAGCGGTTATGCGTTCCATGACTGCTGGAGTTCGTAGGTGGTGCGGTCTGAGAAGTAGTCGGAAGAAGACTGTTGGTCGTTCTCTAACGGAGCCGTCTGTCCTCTGCTTGCCCCCCCTTTTTTTCTTTGTTAGGCGACAAGTAATTCTTGACGAGGGATCGGGCCACGGAGAGCGTTCTCTCGCGCTGGATTCGAGGTACTTATCGGTGAGCTGGGTGTCACGTTGCCTTCTTGAGAATTTCGTTGGGCCGAATGCTCGTGCGAGCTCCCTTCGACTGGGCGAACGTTCTTTCTTCGCGAGCACACCCGAGTCCAAATGTATAAAAGAGAGAGATATAGCCGAGCTCTCGAGGTGTAGGCTAGGAATAAGAATATCATTCCCGCTTGGCTTGCGAAGCTGGCCAGAGTGAGAAGGTGTTGTTTCTCTCTTTCTCTTTTATGCTCGCCTATAGCATGAATTTTCCTTTCCACAGCGAGCAGTGATTCTCCGTTCCCAAATTTCAGGCTCGGGTTTCCGTTTGCTGGCTGTTTGAGCGCCCGAACGAATAAGTCATTGAAATCAAATGCGTTATCGCTATTAACCAAGGAGGGAACCACGATGGATACATTCAGCGTTATTCCCGGATCATAGAAGAATGTTTCCTTCCCCGTATATCCACGGAGGCTTGATAAGGTGGTGGTACGTGTTGCTCCAACACAGTTAGGTTCCAACTGTAGAATTCCCATGCCCTGCAACGTTGTGTCAACTACTGGTGCGCTTAGACACGTCACCCGCAGCCTTGTAGGCTCGACAAAGGAGAAGAGCCAGCCGCCATGGGTGGGCACGTGCTCCAAAAAATCTTCAGGGTGCGGATGTAGGCGTATGGTACACCGACGCATGGCTTCCTGAGACGGTCTTGTAAGCATGTGTAGCTCGGAAATGTCCGTATTGGTGTCTCGGACTGGAACATTTCCTGAGCAGATAAGCCGCCGATCAGCCTCCCTACATCTGGCTCTGTACGTTTCGCTAACTAGGAAGAAGGCTTGGCGGCTCCTCCCCAAGGCGATGTACGGCGAGGCGGGTACAATGCTTGCTGAGCCAGTGCCGTTGCCGAGTTGCTGAGGAACAGGCCAGGCGATTATCCGGTATAAGTCGTATATTATTGGATCCACGAGCGGTGTTTGCACGATGATCATTAGCCGCCCATCGCGTGACGTTACATCCGTCCAAGCAAGAGTCTCGAGGAATTCTGGGTGTACGTGTTCTAGAGGGTAGGGGAATTCTAGCCCCCCGCGTGGGTTTGTGCTTCCCCTGCTACAATTCGCCGTTGCGACGGTGATATGGCTGCGGGATTGAATTTCCCATTGATTGCAGAGCTGATCACAGAAATGTACTTTTCGCAGGCCCGTATGTAATTGTCGATTTTGTTAGCGACATTATTCCCGTAGTTGGCGAGCGTGAAGTTATAATAAGCCACGGTGGTTGTATTAGCGAGTGTGCTGAGGTCATCATGCATGTGCGATACGATTTGATATATGGCTTCCACTCGTCTTGATTCCTCTAGGTGTTCGTCGTGTAACATTTGCAACTTTGAACTTAAAATATGCGTTTGTTGGTCCTGTAGGTGAGTTAATTCCTGTTGATCTTTAAATAGACGATCTATTTGGGAGGAGAGATAATCCGCGTCATCCTCGGTGAGGGTTCCGAATATGGATTTACTGATGCTCCCTACAAATCCGAAGGGCACTGAACGCCTCTTCATTGTTTTCAAGGGCGAAAAGGTCTTGAGATCGTTGCGGTTTCCGATTCCCCATAGATCACTAGTAAGCTCGTGACCACGCCGTAACCTCGATATTATGTAGGGTTTACGGAGCAGCTCTTCGCAGCCCGCCTCCGAGTTATACTTGAGGCATTCCGCTTGAATCTTCGCCAAGCTTCCGCCGTCCTTCGGGAAGGCCGCAATGAATTCGGCAAGGTCAATGAATAAGGTCAGCCTCCAATCAACGCGCTGTAATTGCACCGGTGTTTGTAGCTCGTAGTATATTCCAGCGTTATCTTCGAGTTTGTTGACGACATAGGGGTCCCTGGGCGTTGAATTGGACATTCCACGGCTCGCGACGACAAGGACGCAGATGATCGCGCTTATCATTTTGCTGTTGATAGTAGAGGAGCTAGGCCGGTTCTAACCCAGGGATCTCAGGGGGGAGCGGGGCGGGGGAGTCGAGCGCGGGGAAGCCGGGGTATGCATGGCGGGGCGGGGGGTCGAGCGCGGGGAAGCCGGGGTATGCATGGCGGGGGGGGGGGGGATCCTGCACGCGGCAGCCGATTGCGCGGTTGCGGCGGCGGCGGAGGGGGAGGGGGGTGTTAGAGAGTGGGGAGGCTAGTTTTTGATGACGCTGTCTTCCAGGCGATAGCTGGACCCGCGGGCGAGAGGGGGAAGCCGCTGTCGACTCTGAGGGGGAGGGGGCATCATAGAGTTGCGTTTCCTTGAAAACCCATAAAATCTGATAATTTATTATCAACATTATAGATGTAAGCGGAGCATTTTTGTCTAGACTATTCACAGGAGTTTGTATATATGAAAAAAAAAACTTAGCCAAATGTGCGCGCGCGCGCGCGCGCGTGTGTGTGTGTGTGTGTGTGTGTGTGTGTGTGTGTGTGCGCGCGCGCGTGTGTGTGTGCGTGCGTGCGTGCGTGTGGGGGGACTCCCATCTATGGCTAGGAAAATTCTCGGGAGTGAGATAACGATAGTTCCCATATGAAGGGTGGCCCTTCAAAGCCCATAAAATGCTTTATTTATTGCATGCAGCTGCAGCGATATTCCAAAACAAGTTTCAACCCGTCGAGGTTTCACTCCACAACATTACGTCAAGATGTTCAGATGTGCGAGTATGTACGCAGTGCATCCGGCCAAGCACCCCCTGGACTTGACCAAAAACGAGCTCGAACAAGTTCCAAAGGTCTTGCTCCTAAAGTATTGGGGTAACTTTATTGGTTTACTGTGGGATCGTTTGCCGGAGTATCATTGGAACGATAGTGAAGTGATATCGTATCTTCCATGCATGGAGCATTATAATACGCCACAGATGAAGGATCACATTGATGGTCCCCCGCCCCAACGTCGGGACTGTGAAAAGTGTTGCGAGGGGGGAAATGCTCTACGTGCGGGGTTCTTCGAACGTGTTTGAACCTGTTAAACGTGCCTATGATTGAATTAGTGGGGAGAAGTTTTTAAAATCTGAGTGGAGGGGCTACGAGGGAGCGTATGATTTCAAGGACCAAGCTCAGACTGCACTATTCCACCGAACCATCAACTTCTCCGAAAAGAACTTTGAAAAAGAGTGAAAATGGATCTCTCAAATATCAACAAAGTCAGCCTGATGGCGGAATTCCTCCCAACGAAGAAGCTGTCAGAACTCCACGTCCATGCGGATCATCAAATCACGGACATGAGAGCTGTACAGACCAAGTTTGGAAAACGCTACATCGTGGACGTTGCAAATGAGTTTGCCGTCTTCTTGCCAGCGCGGCTGGTAAAGGCCTTCGATCAAGATGTGAAAATGTTCGAGAGTATGCTGCAACTGGCGCGCAATGGTCAACTCTACATGAAGTACATTGGTGGAAAATACAACAGCGTCGAGTTCCGTCGAGTCTGAGTATGGTGGAAAAGAATGCTCGTGAAGGCCCGGCGGAAACAACGAGTTCAACAGCAGCCAGCATCATCACCATCGTAGAGTGCAAGGACTGTTTGCATCGCAGTCATCATCATCATCGTAGAGTTTTCGACGCTCGAGTCTGAGTATGGTGGAAAAGAACGCTCGTGAAGGCCCGGTGGAAACAACGAGTTCAGCGGCAGCTGGCATCGTCACCATCGTAGAGTGCAAAGACTGTTTGCATCACAGTCATCATGGTAGAGTTTTCAACGCTTAGTGCTATGTAAAAATGTACAACAAAAAACTTTTTCATCGAATATAACGTAAAAAAAAAAAGAAAAATGTCAAACTGTATTCACCGTAGACATAGGAAATAAATGGAGGGAACGATATTTGTTCAAAATGTTTTTATTCATTTAAAAAAAAACCCCTCGCTCACACAACGCTTCGTATACACTCAGCCAGCTTTTCAGTGATTTTACATTTGCATGGGCGCAATTGTATTTCGTGTTGGAGCAATGATGCGGGCATTTGGATTTCGTGATTTTCGGCAACTTCTGCAGCGATGGACAGTCCAGAGTCTCCAGATCGATGACTTTTGTTGCTGAATCCGTGAATCTCGATAGCCATGAGCACTTCTCGAATCCCTTGGCATAGATGGTAGGAGCTCCTTGCAAGATTCCTCGAATTGTCGTTCTAGCTGCCTCGTACGGTATGCCGCTGTGTTCCCATCGTATTCCATGGAAATTGCGTTCCAACCACTTGTTTGTCATTTTGTACTTGGCCGGTAGAGAGTCCCATGCAAATGGTGCGTCGAAGGTGAGCGTCAGCGGTTCAGCATCCTTGTCGTGGAGTTTGATGATGGACATCTCCTTCAGGACAAATTTGTTCGTGGGTCTCTTGAAGCCCTGTACATCGACGATAAGCTCCATGTTGACTGATGCGGGTGCGAATCATCAGCATGATTTTATACGAATTTTTTAACCCCACCGCTGATTGGATTGTACTCGACAATGCGATCATGGAGGATCATGCAGTAAGCTGAAGTTTGTGGCGGAATATTATTTTTCAATTCGAACTCAAGACGCACGTCAACAGGGCCGGACTTGAGAGAATCGTTTTGTTTTGAGCAGTCAATGACAACGAGGGGGGCTTTTTCTAAAAATTCAATCCTGCTCAGCCATGGTTCAGCCTCTTTGTTGTAATAGGTCGGTTGAAAGTTTGCGTACATCTCGTAGAGTAGAGCATATTGATTTTGGTCAATGTTCAAATTCAAATTTCCATATGGATAGCATTGTGAGTTGAGGTAAAGTTTGACATCGCTCAGGTTATAATGATCAAAGTGGCTGGCATTTTGTTGTTTCTTATTTTTCCGTCCCGTCTGCATCGCGAGTATGACATAACGTGGCTTCTCCAGGTGATTCGAAGTTTTCACAGACCACACGTGCTTAGAGGTGGCAGGCAGCAATGGATATTCATACAGTTCCCATGTTCGGAAACTCATGGAGATTGGTGCATCTTTGGCGAGAAACTTTAACATCTGAATTTTTCGCTGATCCGAGACTGTTACATACGGTACGAGCCATTCTATTTTATGCAATACGAGTTTGTAGTCTTCGGCGGCCGTTTGTACAATGGCATTATCATCGGTCTTTGATCTCGTGAAAATCAACTCGTGCTTGGCATTTACGACAATTTTACGATAATCTTCGGCAAAGCCGAGGAGCATGCTGAGCGGTATACACACATCAAAGTTTCCCGATACATCTACAATCTGCTTGGTCTCTTCGACATCGAGCCATCCAGTGTTCTCGAGCATAGAACTTTTGGCCGGTGAGAGAAACGAATATCCCTTAATTACACTCGTAATGCCAACATTCTTATTACGATCGATTTCTATGGCATCCAATTCATATCGCACTTCCTCAAACAAATGACAAATGGCATTGTTGACGAGACTTGTAGCAGCGGTTGGCATCCCATCACGCTTGGATAATTTCCCACATATGTGTAGGGAACTCTTGCTTGGCAGGATGGAGAGGTCTTGATGTTGGATGGCAATACGGATTTCATCGCTGTTATTGAAGGTTGAAGATGCATATGGCTGATGAGCGTGAATCTCGCACTGGATGATGGATCCATCAAAGACCACGGGTGTCTGAATGTCTACGATTTCTTCTTCCATTTCACGCAGCAGATGCACAGAGCACAGACTAAATAATTTTTTACACGCTTTCGCCACGCACTTTGAGACCCAAACTCTTCAAGAGTAGCACGTTTTGAGGTGTTAGCACTTTGGGCGCTGGCCGACGACTGATCGTTTTTATCCATGGTTGTTTATTGTTATTGGAAGATCTATTGAAAACTATACCCATCACGACTCTATATGCAGGCGTATGGTGATTACTTCACCGCGGAAATTTACCAAATCACCGTCCTGATCCACTATGCGAAGCTGTATCGTATCAATCGTTCGACTTGTGATCGGCAGATAAATTACATGTGAGGGAACTTCAATGATCTTATAGCCCGGTGGCACAGATGGAAAGAATTCATGAATTGTGTGTACTTTTTGTCCGTTAATATAGGCACCAGCGGTAATGTTGCACTCAACGCGTAGGGCATTCACTTTGAGAATGGCTACAGGAAGGTCAGATTCATGTCTTTTATTGGCTACCAATTTGCGGGCGGTGAAGCCTAGTAGATGTCCAATAGAATCTGTCGGCTCAAAATTTACATCATGATCACACTCGATCTCACTGCGTAGCGTATTATTATTGGGTTGAATGCTGATGCTGATGTTTTTACGCGAGAGCTCTGCTTGTACAAACGTCTCGATATCCTCTATTTCATAACTACCCGTAGGTATCGTCAACACCTCTTCTCCCACGTAGAGTTTATCGTGACCATCGTCGATATTGGGAATAGAGTTGAAAGTCAACAATTCCACGAGACCGAGAGTATAATTTTTGTGTGGCGAGAGTTCGATGGGGGGAAAGTATTGCACCTCAAGTATGGATGATGAGCCAGATATGGTCAATGTTAAACTTTCATCCATGATGCTGGTAAATTAACAACTGAATTCTCCACGTCATTTCCCCCCTATATATAGTGTATATTTGTCTTTGTGCTGTAATTGTCGACAAAGAAATTTGAGACACAAATGTCCACATTCAATCGTATCATACTCCTGATATCCAGTATAATTATAATTTACGCTACCAACACGAAAATATCTCATGAGTTCGGATGGTGGTGGAAGGTTGCCGAAACTATCAAAGTACATGACTTTCCATCCAGTCTTTTTGTAAGCGACCCAGTGTGTTCCAGGACCAACATTTTCATCCAAATTGACAATTGCTGCTTCACATTTGAGGGGCCCGCTCGCTGGCAATGTATCGCGCATGTAAACTCCACGAAAATGTGGAATTTTTAGGATTTTCGCATATTTGAGAAGATCGATGTCGGTGAGAGGTCGGTGAGGTAGCGTAACTTCTAGTTTTTTGGCTTAATATGAAGACCCAATCCCTGCTTATATAGTTTCAGATGTAAGCCCTTACCCAATGCGATCGCTTCAATTGTTCGATTATGGCGCTTACTTTCATCCAATTCACGTTTAGCTGCTTGAGCAGCATTTACCGCTTTAGCTATGCTCGCCGCACCACCTGACAAAGCACCCGCAGCGCTAAGACCCGCAAAAATGGGCACGAGGAACGGTAATAAACCACCAATTTTATGGGGTACAGGTAGAACTCGAGGTGTGCGTACTTTACCACCTTGCATCTTTACAGCTGCACGAGCACCCTTTAGAGCTGATTTAATAATCTTATGTGGATCATCACTTTGAATCATTGTCTTCTTCGCAGCGCCAATTATTTTTTTCAAACAAACGCCACCCTTGCGGGCCTTTATCCCCATACCAAATTTTCTCTTTGTCTTCATAATATTTGCCACGCCCCAAGCACTGGCTTTTTCACCGATACTAGCGTCTCGCGCACTAACTCGTTGCCAAGCCTGTTCAGCCAACACTTTATCCGCCAAATGTCTCGCTTCAAGATTATCCGGATTTTTCGAATATGCAATATCGTGTTGTTTGCAAGCTGCATCCAATGGATTAATGCCCGGATCCCCACGAGCAAGACGCTTGGCCAACTTTGTGCCTGGTCCGCAATATTGATAACCAGGCAGATGCAATTCAACGGGTAGATTGTTGATTAGGCGATTGATGACACCTTTACCGCTATGAACGATCATGTCTAAAGACAATACTCGACTGACGGCGAATCCGTATAAAAATGCTATTTATATGATTTTCCCGTTAGTCCTGTGCGAGATGGCATCCAAGAAGCAAACTCACGGAGGTAGCCTTCCCGTGATAAATTTCGATGAATTTGTCGAAGATGGCCGGGAGAAAAGACAAAAGCGTCACGGACAGTTATTGCCGGATAGCATACGTGCGGTGTTTTGTGGTCCATCAAATTGTGGAAAAACCAATGCTTTGCTCACTCTCATCATCCATCCCAATGGCTTGAGATTTGAGAACATTTATTTGTATTCCAAGTCGCTGAAGCAACCAAAGTACAAGTTGCTCGAACAATTACTTGAACCTGTGCATGGAGTTACATATAATCCATTCAATGAGCATGAACAAGTGATTGCACCAAGTGATGCACGGTCCCACTCTATATTCATCCTTGATGATATTGCGTGCGAAAAGCAGGATAATGTTAGAGCATTCTTTTCCATGGGAAGACACGAGATTGTAGACAGTTTTTATCTTTGTCGGACGTACACCCGTATCCCCAAACATCTCGTGAGAGATAATGCAAATTTCGTGGTGCTTTTCAAGCAGGATGATATGAATCTCAAACATGTGTACAACGATCACGTTAATACGGATATGACTTATACATACTTCAAAAACATGTGCATGAAATGCTGGAATTCCGACAAGTATGCATTTATCACGATCGACAAAGATAGCAATATGAACGAGGGTCGATATAGACAAGGTTTTGATGATTTTCTCACCATTGATAAATGAATCGTCGCTGGTGGTTCAAGAGGTAGTATTGTGCACGCGTCGACAGTGACAACATGAAGAGCGAACAACTGTTGAGAGAAAAAAATGTATTGCGTGAAATTGCCAAGGCGAGCGATGCAATCAGACGAAAGCATCCAATGATGAAAATTGGCAAAGAGAGTGATGAGCAGAGAATGCGAGATGTCTTTAAGCCTATAGTCAGACCATTGGAGAAATTGGTGTCATACAAAAACGGTGAGCCGGCGAAGGAGGAAATCAAGGATGAAAAAGCCGACGATAAAGAAGGAGATGCGATAAATAGTGTGAAACATGAATTGAAGAACGAGACACACGATTCCTTCAAGAGTGAAACACAAGATTCTTTCAAATTGATATACGAGGATGATGATGATGATGAGTCACAAAATGTCGATGACTTAATCACCGAATATCTCCTGCTGTTACGAACAAATAGAAAAGCAAGCCTGGATGTATCATATGGTGTGCGGAATCTCTCAAACAACCGATTAATGATTGGTGATTCTCCGATATATTTCGACTCTCAACATATTCGTGTGGGAGATGTGAATTATGCGAAAACTGTTGGATTAACTGAGCTGCTGTTTAAAAAAGTGCCCAATATCGAAACTCTCACACCAGACGATTTGAAAAACTATGAAAAAATTGTCATTGCGACGAATGCTCACAAAAAATTTTATAAGCCTAGTGCGGCCATACGACGTAATACCTGTCACAAATTCAATACTTATATTGCAAATATAGCCGATCACCACGTGGGAAAGGGTATGCCAACGTATAAGCTGGCTATAAAAAACGCTCAATTGGACTATGTATATTGGGACAATCCCAATGAGCTGGTAGACCGTCTTCGTCTACTTCTGGCATCACAAGCAGCCGGAAATTCGGCCCATGCGAATGAAATTATATCGATTATCGAGGAATTGCGTGAAGCTGAAATAATTTATTAACTCGGCGTCGGAAAATTTATGCATTCTCATCATGAGTGTCGATGTGTTTGGACGCCAATTGCGTCAGAGTGTACTCCTCAGTAAGCAAGGTCCTCCAGGCCGACCTGGGATTGGGTTTAAAACCACCGCAGATGGTCATTATGACGTGGAGCAGAAACGATTGTGTAACATCGCTAATCCGGAAGGACAAGACGACGCCATCACTCTAAATACTCTACACAAAAGATCCCGAACTATCATTAAGAACATTCGCAAAGAAATGAACGAGAGTAATCAGCTGCTGGTTAATGGACTTGAAGCTACGATAAGAGATATTGCAAAGACACTCGAGGCCAATGTCAAAAATCTACAAGATTTGGTGATTCGTAATTCACGGACCATTGCTGCACTGGATGCGCGACTGAGTGGACTAGAAAATGAACGAGAAAAAGAGCGCTCTCGTGCTGGAGCTACATAAGCCTGCTCGACGAAACTATCCGCGTCGACATGTGGACATCCGTGGCTTGGATGAGACCTGGCAAGCTGATCTCGTCGATATGTCATCGTACGCACATCAAAACACCAAACATAAATTCCTCCTCGCCGTCATCAATACTTTCTCAAAATTCGCCTGGGCCGTGCCAATGCTGAGTAAGAGTGGTAAAGATGCAGCAGCCGCAATGAAGTCGATACTCGTTAAGGGACGCATACCACAGCACTTGCACGTCGACGAGGGAAAAGAATTTTACAATTGTCACTTTAAATCCCTAATGAAAAAGTACAATATTCACATGTATTCAACATATAGCAACTTGAAGGCATCCATTTGCGAGCGTTTCAATCGTACATTGAAAAATAAGATGTGGATGCAATTTAGTCTTCGTGGTAATTATAAGTGGATCGATATTCTTGATAATCTAGTAGCTGAATATAATGATTCCGTACACCGTACCATTAAGATGAAACCGAGAAATGTCAACGCGGAGAATGAGAAGGAAATATTGCGGCAAGTTTTCAATAAGACTCAGCCGCCAATAAAAACACCACCGAAATTCACCCCTGGCGATAAAGTGAGAATCAGCAAATTTAAGAGTGTTTTCGAAAAGGGTTACACGCCAAATTGGACAACGGAAATATTTACGGTATCTCGTGTGAAGAAAACGCATCCAGTGACGTATCGTTTGAAGGACCATAAAGATGAACCCATCGCCGGTGGTTTCTACGAACAAGAGCTTCTCCGTGTCAAGTACCCCGATATCTATCTCATAGAAAAAATTTTAAAGAAGCGCGGTCATCGAATGTTTGTAAAATGGCTGGGTTTCGACAATGCCCACAATAGTTGGATAAGTAAATCTGATTTGTAGTCGTCAATAAAAAAGGCCAAAAACATTTAGACTTTTATGACTCTCTTTCTACCCGTCAACGTGGTGCGCCACAGCAGGCGTTTTCTCTCCCTCCAATCCCTTCTTCCCCCCACTCTCGAACAGTGTAGGCGAGAAATAATGGGTACACATGGATTACAAAAGCCGTTTCCTTTACTTACCAAAGTCCATCTTTACAAAATCAAATATGTACAACAAACAAATTTTACATCGAGTTAATGTTTACAAAAACATACACAATTTTCACAAGTTTTATACATCAAGTATTTACAAAAATGTACACAATTTTACATCGAGTTTATATGCATGATAGTTTGTTACAACGGTATGCTGTAATGCCCCCATGGTAGGGTCTCAGAGGTCCCAGGTATGATATACCGCTTATCATCATGAGGGCTTAGTGCGATTTTCGTCTCACGAATGGTGTAGACCTTGTGCAACTTCGATCGAATACACGTTTGACTACGCATCATTTCAATGTCTTCCTTCAAGCATCGGGCATAATCGTCAAACGTAATTGTCCTAGCCAGAACATTGCTCTTAACACCTTTGACTTTTTTAGTGTCCTTCTTACCCTCAACACGTGTCGCATACATTTTCGATCGAAGTCCAATGAACTCGGTCATAATTGCACCATTGCATTCGTCGTTCATGAGACCGGGTACCCTCTTGTTGACAAGCGGCATACCATACCTATTGTCCACCGGATAATCGCTCGTATCGAATTTTATAATGTCGCGCTTCATGTCCATGTACATATCATCGCTCTCAATGTTATATATGAGACTATCCGTATCGGTATACATGATTTTACACTTATCCCGATACAGAGGTACCATATACTCGTGATGAAATCCATACAAGCACGTTTTGGATATGTCGAGTATGCACATACCCACATATATATCGGCTTGTTGAATTTCACCTCGAGATTGCGCAATTCTACAGCAATAAGGTTTTCCGAAAAAACACTTCGGCTGTGGAAGTTTGGCTTCGCAATCATTGCCTCTGCACCATATCTGCCCTCCCATTTGGTCAAAAGCTTTACATCTACATGATTGCGCACATTCTCCATCGTTTTGCCAAACACCGCGTTGTTCATCAATTTGAATAAATTCTTTTCAAAATCGTTTTTGGCTAGCGTTCGAAATTGCGTATTTAACTCGATATATGAACGGAGCCATGGGGATTGGGTGAATTGTAATACCCTATGGATTTTCGTGAGGCAAAGTCCATGTCGTAAGCACTGCTGTAAATTTCGATAGTGAATGATGTAGCGTTTTTTATCACAGACGGTTGCTAACAGCTTTTCCCCCTGCTTACCCGGCGGTTTTTCATGTATTGGACAAAACGGGAGGTCTTTGTGCGCATCATGTAGAGATTGTGGATATTCCAAGTCGACTTCAAGGATGTAGCCTATCGGTGAATCTAGCGCGATGGAAGATGGATCAAACTTGGACACGTCGTTGACCCATCGAAAATCTCCGTATGGCAAAGGTTGACACATTGCCCATCCATACAAATTGTTGACGTCAAAATACATCAAGTATGATGATGCTTTCGATGGATCAAACGACTCCATGTACTTGTTATTAGCGTGTGCATATCGGTTTGAGCATTGACTGAGACCACCGCGTAAACCCCGCTCAACGAATAAAACCATGTCGATGTCGGTTAGTAATTCAAACTTGACATTCGAATGTTTCAGCATTGCATCCCAGGTATACCCCGGCAATGTGTAGTAATACGCGGGATCTAGGCCATAGCTCTCGATGCACGTATTTCGAAAGTTTTCGAAAATATCAGCTAATAACAAGACATCTGTCTTCAAGTATAAATCGCTATAGTCACCCAGCGTTCGAATGGAGAACCGCTCCCAAATTTTCTCAGCATGTGCATACTCACTCTCAGATACTGTAGCATCTGTCAGGGAACTATAAAAGGCGTCACGTGGTGGTAGGCAAGTATCGTCTAGCTTGGTCACGTTATCAATATACTCAAAAGGGAAGACCCCTTTTCGCGTCAGCAAATTGAAATTGTCCGTCGATAGCGTTGGGAATTGCATGCGTAAAATTTTGAGTTTGTCCTCGGTCAAAAATGAGGCTAATTTGTCGAGACTGGTGTTGAGGAATTTGTATGAATCGATGAAGCGCAATTGGATCTTATGTTTTGAATCATCTGTAATTTTAACATGCTTCGTGAAGATGTATTTTTCCTTTGTGATTGGAAGCACATCGGTTTTTCCTTCGAACGCTGTGGCTACTTCCTTGATTATAAAATGTGCATCGTAACCCGATAGATTGTGAAAAACTATGGGAATGAAGAATGACTGTTTGTAGTTTAAATTGCAATTAGAATGGGCAGGGCCTCTATAGCGTCCAGTCAGATGGCAATGATCTCGAACGCGTACATCTTCTTGCGCGAATGGTTTCCTGCATATATGACATTGGGTCGCTTTGCGAAAACTGGCCCACTCGCTCGGTGTCAGATAAATCATTGGGACGCTGTCGCAGAAAATTTCTTTTATGCGCAATGCTAGATTTTTCAGTTCTTCGACAAACCACGAAACACAATCGGCACTGCGACATGAGTGATATGAAGATAGTGTTTGATCATACGCACAACACACGTAGTATCCTATGCTAAACACTTCATGATGTTGATACATATCTTTTGCTTGGTTCTTCTCATCAGTCTTTGCTAAAACACACTCCAAATCGGCATACACAATGAAGGGATGTCGCTCTTTCCGGCTAAAGTTGGTGAATTGGAGCCACTTGTTGGTGTCATTCGGTAGTCGGATCGCGCAGTCGTTTATTGCTCCACAATCGACCTCGTGCGACTGCAATTTATCCTCGGAACCAAAGTAATGCAAACACCTGCAAAAAAAAAACATTGTTTCGTTCAATCGTTCTAGTAGATGCCAACGGAATATAACTTATGTGAACTTTACATACCTATCACAGATATATTGTTTGTGCTCCTTTTTGCTCAGTTGTGCATTTACGAGTCTCGACAGGTTCTTGATCCATACGAAATGCCCCACATTGTTGTCCTCGGTATCTTGCATGTACAGCAAATTGATGTGCTTCTCCTTCTTCTCTTGAGTCACGCGTATTGGAACAATGTCCTTTTTGTTGGTGGTGGTGGTATACACGTTGATGGATAAATTGTTTTGCAGCTCAAATTTTTTTATTTGGTGTATGGTTACCGGGAATTGAATGCCCTGTAGATTCAGTATGCTTGAGTAATGTGGGTAAGATGACGGACGGTCACTGTGTCGTTCAGCTGGGCGTAGAGCAGCGGCAACTGACCATGCGAAACATGCATTATCGTTCGATTTGACGTTAACCACAGCCCTCTTCATCATTATTTCCCGCGGCAATGATATAGTGCACCCGGCACGCATGGGGTTATACTTATTCACATTTATCGTGAGGTTAAGTATTTTCCGCAAAGCCCAGCCACTATATTGTTCTTGAAATTCATCGAGTTTGGTTAAAGTGGGCTCCATAACGCATTGCTGGTACCACTCATTCAAATCGCTTGTGTTAAATAGTTCACAGTTTCGCGTGTTGACACTTTTATTGGCATGTTTGTCTCCACTCGCGAATTCGCCATTAAACACTGTATTAATTTTAATGCTGTTGTGATTGCACATACTATTTTGCACATGTTGAAACACTAGGTCGCGAGCATCGTTGAGAAATTGCCGTGGTTCGATGTGGTTGCGATTGATTACGGAACCGGTCAATATTCGACTATTGAAGGATGTGTCAATCTCTCGCCAGATTAGCCCATGATGACCGTGTCCTGCACCCGTGTGTATAAAATGATTACGCACAGAATTCCTCAACCCTTCCAGCCGCGCTATTTGGGCTATCAATGACTGTTGAAGTCCAATTGATAGTCGCGGGCGCTTAATGCGGCTTTGCGTTTCCAATTCTTCGATAAACTCAACGCACCGTTGTTCCCACACAGCAAAATCTTCGAATGAACTTAGGAGCGCGGCTTGGTCGTGCAAGATTTGTTCTGACTTCTCCGCGTTGCTCTCCATATTTGATGAAATGAGGCTTCCCAAAAGAGATGATGTTCACTAACTGACTGCTCGATGGAAAGTGTGAACACTTTGAGCGCAGCAGATCATTAAGCATGGTTTTCCCCTTTAAACATTTTTCGTCTTTCCCTATCATCTCGGAAAATATCACCAACCCACGAGAATGTTCTAATATGGCATTGGAATGCCGGGAAAAATAAAAGAGCATCCCAGTCAAGATGGGTGTAGTGAAAGAAAAAAATTCATTGGCTCTCGGCGCTCAAGTGGTCCACGGTCGAAGCCTAAAAAGGTCTCCGATCCATAGATCTCCGAAAGTTTATAGTTTTTCAACACAAACACCCCGTTATCGTATATGCTCTGAATAGCGGAGCAATAAAAAAAAATTCTAATAGCTTGGAGAGTGGTGTTAACGAAGAAAAAATCTTTAACCATGGGGCTAACTTGTCCAGACCTGCATGATCTCAAATGTCGGCATCAAGGTTTGACGTTGCACTCTCTGTATATATTATCATTCAGAGATGAAAAACTAAAGCCCGGTAAAATGGAAATGCATTTTTCCCCGGATCACTGTCTTCATCGCTTGCTGTCGTAAAATTTTATGGGTTTTCAAGTGTGGACCTATGGAATGATGAGACCCGAGGTGCACATGCGAAGGGATAGGGTATGACGGTCCCTGGCGCTCGACGTAAGAAAAAAAGAGTCGTAAAATTTGAGACTTTTTGGACGAGGTGGTTGAAACGTTGGCGCACACACACACACACACACACACACACACACACACACACACACACACACACACACACACACACACGCACATTTGGCTAAGTTTTTTTTTCATATATATAAACTCCTGTGAATAGTCTAGACAAAAATGCTCCGCTTACATCTATAATGTTGATAATAAATTATCAGATTTTATGGGTTTTCAAGGAAACGCAACTCTATGATGCCCCCTCCCCTACAGAGTCGACAGCGGCTTCCCCCTCTCGCCCGCGGGTCCAGCTATCGCCTGGAAGACAGCGTCACCAAAAACTAGCCTCCCCACTCTCTAACACCCCCCTCCCCCTCCCCCGCCGCCGCAACCGCGCAATCGGCTGCCGCGTGCAGGATCCCCCCCCCGCCATGCATACCACGGCTTCCCCGCGCTCGACCCCCCCGCCCCGCCATGCATACCCCGGCTTCCCCGCGCTCGACTCCCCCTCCCCGCTCCCCCCTGAGATCACGAGGTTAGAACCGGCCTAGCTCCTCTACTGTTGATACACATACGATTGAACTAACTAGAGGTAGGCTAATTTGATTTTATCAACATGTTTAACGAACCGTTCACCGCTTTCGGTCTCGAGGACGACATTGATCCTATCGGTAATCGATTTTATTCGATAGGGACCGTGATATTGAGTGTCGAATTTTCCCTTCCGTGGTTCCTTCAAAACATATACCTGATCTCCGATTTTTCCTTCAAAGGGCCGGCACTTACGATCGTAATGTAGTTTAGAGCGTTCTTCAGCTTGATTCAGGGATTTCCCGACCATCTCTCGAATTTCATTTTGCCGTTTTATTAGCTCAACGAGGAATGAGTTACTTGTGGCTAGGCGATCTTGGGTAGGAAATTCGCTAGGCTGTCGGGCTATCTTTCCATATACAACCTCATGAGGCGTGAAATTTGTGGCCTCGTGAACGCTGGTATTGTAAGAGAACTCGGCAAAGGGTAGTAAACGGTCCCAATCGTCGTATTTATCCGCATAGTGCTTGATATATTCTGTTAGAACGATATGACTCCGTTCCAATGCACCGTTGGTTTGCGGCCGGTAGCCAGATGTTGTATGATTTACCTTATAAATTTTGGAGATTTCCCGCAACAACCCATTCGTAAATGCGGTTCCACGGTCAGTTAGAAGGGCCCGTGGAGCTCCGAATTGGTTGTACAGCCGACGCACTATTACCTCTGCAACGGTGGCCGCCTTCAAGTCGGGAATTGGTTCGGCAAGGCAATATTTTGATAAATTATCTTTCATCGTTAGCATGTGCTTATTTCCGTGAGGAGAAGTAGGCAATGGACCAACAGTATCGAGGGATACTTTATCAAAAGTGTCTGCCGGTGTATAGGTTAAGAGCGTGGGTTCGCGAGTTTTTGCGCGAACTAGTTTCTGTTCTTGACAGCTTTTACAACGACGAATACAGTTTTCGGTGCCGTTTTTGAGGGTGGCCAGTAGAAACGCTCTCGAATTCGCCTATAGGTCTTCGTGACGCCCTTATGGCCGCCTATAAGGCTGGAGTGCATTTCTTTAATTATGGCCTCCCTCGACTCTGGGGGAGGGACCTGGGTCCTGCCATAGCAAATCACCACATCTATCGCCTTGTTCTTGAACAAAGAATGGATCATATGCAGGAATTTGTCAGGGCCAAGTTCGTCCGTAAAATCGCCATGACGGGATGGCGATCCCGTCAATCTTCCACGGGAGTACTGTCCTCTGTGTCGCTAGGAGGAGCCGCGACCGGGACGATAATTTCATTAAGGTTGTTCGGGCCGGGGGCCCCAGCATCTATAGCCGCGGGTGGTGGACACAGCGTCTTATCGGCTTGCTGTGGCGGGCGTTTGAGAAATCGTCGCTTCGGGGGAAGGAGGGGGGCAGGCAGCATGCTGCGATTTAGCCGCTGTATGGGCCAGGCTTCCTCTCCTGAGCTGGTCCCCGAAGAATCTACGTAAATAGGTCGGCCGCGTGCTGCACTTGCATCAGCTGTTTGTCCGCGCATACGGCGAGCGATAGAGCTCCGAGCGTTAGGATCGGGTTGCCGTGGATTCCTCGGCCCCACACGACGTTCATTCGGGGCAGAGTGCAGCCAGGGTCACCCGCTGTCTATAGGGAGTACCATTGTCGGCCGGTCCGAATCCTCCGATTCGCTCCATCCTGATGATAGTGGGTTTATTGGATTACGGGAAAGAGCGTCCGCATTGATATTTAGCTTTCCTGGTTTGTAGACAAACTCATAGTTGTAATTTTAGAGGCTCAGTCTCCAACGTACCAACCTCTTTCCTGGATCACTCATAGAGCCAATCCATTTAAGAGGCCCGTGATCGGAGACAAGTTTGAATTTTCGGCCATATAAATAAGGCTGAAAATAGTCCAAAGCTTTCATGACAGCGAGGCACTCCTTCTCCGTTGTACCGTAATTTATTTCGGCTGGGAGAAGTATGCGGGAGAAATAGGCGATTGGGAATTCAAAGCCGTCATGCTCCTGACTTACCGCGGCCCCAACGGCATAATCCGACGCGTCCGTGGTAAGCATAAATGGTCGGTTGAAATCTGGAAATCTGAGTATGGGTTCCGTACAGAGGGCCTTACGCAAGTCTCGGAAACTTCGTCGCTACGCGCTTCCCCACTCGAACGGCTTACCCTTTTATAAGAGGTCTGTTAACGGCTTGGCATGACTCGAAAAATTCCTGATAAATCTCCTATAATATCCAGCGAGTCCGAGGAACTGCCGGATATTTTTTGCCATTTTCGGGGTCGGGAAGCGTTTCACAGCTTCGAGTTTACGGGGATCGGGCCGTAGACCATCTCGCCCAATTATGTGACCAAGATAGCATACTTCCTTTTTCAGGAACTCACACTTGTCGGGCTCAAGGACGAGATTTGCGTCCCGCAATCGAGCCATTAATCGACGAACTTTTACCCCATGTTCTTCCAACGATCGAGCGAATACAACGATATCGTCAAGGTAAACGAACAATTCCGCGCCCTGAAGACCTCGAAGTACACTATCCATGAATCGCTGGAAAGTCGCGGGTGCGTTTTTCAAGCCTTCGGGCATACGAACGTACTCATAATGACCGTTCGGTGTCAAGAACGCGGTTTTCTCGCTATCACGCGGATCCATTGGAATTTGCTGAAAGCCGCTCGCCAGGTCGAAGCTCGAGAAATACTATGCTTCACCCAACTGATCCAATATATCGAATATATTAGGCAGCGGGTAGGCATCAGAGATAGTCTTTTCATTTAGTTTCCTGAAGTCTATCACCATTCGCATCCTCGGCCGACCTTGAGAGTCGGGTTTCTTGGGTACAATCCATACCGGCGAATTGTACGGGGATTGCCATGGTATGATTGCTCCATTCTCGAGTTTCCTTTTTATTTGTGTTTCGGCTTCATCTCGATGTATGGAAGGAAATCTGTATTGGCGAGTGGTCACAGGCAAGTCATTTTCCGTTGGTATCCGGTGTGCAACGAGGCCTGTACCGGGTAGCTTGTCACCCAGCAGTTTGAATCGCATAGGATCTTCTTCCACGATTCGACGGACGTGAGAACGTTCGACATCGTTCAACTCGTCCAGGCGCAAAGCTTCTAGCACTGCTGCAATTCGATCCGACGGCGGCAATGATTCATCGTCCGAGGAATTACTGTTCTCGCTTGGGCCAGCCTGGTAGTATTCGAAGGGCAAGATTTCCTGCAGCGTGACCTCGATGTCTACGTCATGAGTTAACGTATTTATCGCGAGAACGTCACAGATCCCATTGTTTTGGGATACTAGAGCATGACCCATGTATAATCCGGGTTCGGTCTTGAATCAGGGCAAATAACCCTCTTGAAGGTCCGGGTTAGTGACGGCAACTGCCAAGGGTTTCCGTGTCCGAGCTTTGACGGTGAAAATCTTTTTACTCGGCGCGATGAAAATCGTTCGCGGCGAGTCGTTTGTTAAAAACGGTCGAGGACGAATAGGATCACTTGTCATTACCAGAGCATTACGGTGAATTGATAGCTCGACCTTTTCGCGGCGCATGAAGGGTCTACCGAGCAATCCATTGCTTTCTGTCATGAACTCCTTGACGACGTGAAACGTGTGGGGCTGGTCATTAATCGTTAATTTTACCGTTCCCAACGACCAAGCTTTTTCGTTCGTGGGACCGACGTATTCCCGCGATTTCGCGGGGTCGAACGTGACGTTATCGCGTAGGGCGTGGAGTTTGATGAAGTTGAAGCTCGACCCGGAATCACAATAAAATTTCTGGGTTCCGTTAACAAGCTCCGGAGCAGACAATATGACAACCGGGGATTCTACTTCGTCCTCGGTATCTGACGAGAAAATTGCGGTAGAAGATTGCGGATATCTCCCTACTAACGTTTGTCCTGAAATTTTACGGTACGTCTTTCGTTGGTGGGGAAGGGAGGCTGGCTCGTCGTGCCCGGACGACGAGCCCCTTTCGAGTTTAAAGGTTCGGGACTCTGGGGTCGCGGACTGTACTGATCCGCGGCGGGCGATGGTGTTGAGCGCTCGCCGCGGGTATATCTCTGGGCGGTAACAGTCCAGGGACAGCAATTGCACCCTCCCGTATAGGCACAGCAGTACCGGTGGTTACAGCCACCCCCTTTTCGATATTGAGTGGGAGTCCGTTGGTTCCAAGGGCATCATCCGCAGCCCGAGCCGCGCAAGCAACAATACCGTTGCTCACATCCACCTCGATCATCAGGTGACCTCGGTCGACTTGATCTAGCAGGCGAATCCTCCCGGTGTTTCAATATTCCCAAGGGTCTAAAAGGTTCCGACCTACCAGGACTACTGAATCGCGGTGCTGGCTCCTTGCGCAGCAATCCCGTTCCGACTCTGGGCAGGTCGCGGGGGAAGACGAGCGCGAATCTCCGTTTTGCCTCCGTTTTGGCGACTAACGCGAGGGCATCCCCGACGGGGGTCCACGGCCGTTCCCCATTCTTTGACTCTACCGCCCCGGCTAATGAATCCGAGGATAGATCCTCTACTATCTCAAGCGCTTCCCTGAGGGTTTTTGGTTTCGCGACGTACAGTAATTCATTCAGTCGCGAGGGCAACGCTTGTCGGAAGGATTGGAGGGCTAAAGCCGCGATCGGATCAACGTTCATCTCCGAGGCCTCACAGTCTAACTCTTCCTTCCATGCAGTTCGAGCAACGCTCATCGACCTGAGAATTCGGAGATATAGGCTCCGGGGTGTTTCGCCTTGGATTAAGCGCAACCCATAGAGTCTACCCAAACAAGAATTGAAGTTTCGACGATGAGTTAATCCATCGTGCAACGCGGCCGTTAATTCTCTAATTGAGCGAATATTTTCACCTTGGATACAGGCACGCGCTTCTCCCCGTAGTCTACTTAATACCCCGATCACGAATTCGGGCATTTGATACGGTGGTACGAACGCAGCTGCATTCTGGATGTTTTGTAAGTAATCGCCAAGGGGAGGCGAGGTGCCGTCGAAATCCGGAATCGACACCAACCTGTTTGTCAGATTAATGCCACTGAGTATGACCGATAGGTCGGCGGGTGTTACGGTCTCGTTAAGCGAGCCGTTTGGTCCCTCGCCACTGGATCCCGCACCGGCCCCAAGACTGGTATCGCGAGGACCGTCAGTCATCTTGATTAAATTATTTTTATTCGTAAACAGGGAAAACGGAAAATTCAACACTCAGATTACGGACTCGTTGACGAAATACGACTTTAAATTCTTGACAACTTAGTGAGCATAATTTTCTACCTTTCCGTTATATTCCAATTTCCACAACTGAGTTTGCACAGTGCAGGCGGATATCCCACCCTTGCCACCAATTTGTTGCGTCCGGAAGGGATGATTTTGTCTTACCTTTGGGTTATTCAATATGACCCCTGTTTGATATAAGGGAATACCCGCACGTCTCAGACGGGCCCGGCGATCTGCCTTGTGGAAATGGGGGTGGACAAATGACTTCTGACGAATGAGGGTTAGGGGTAAATGCTTATAAGTGATATTTTATTGTCCTACTTTAAACCTACTTACAATCGTCGCTGGTGGCCAATAATCACGCCTTTACGCGGGGACAGCATACCCCGCGTCGCTCTCTCTCGCTCTCTCAATCTCGGTCGCGAACACTCTTCCACGGGGACAATCTTGCCCGCGATTCTCTCTCGCACACCACACGTCGCACTTACGGTCCTCCATTCGGATCGGGGTTTTATCGTAGGGCCCCGCACCTTTCTATTTGACTCGAGAATGATTTAAGGTAATACAAGAATGGGAGTTAAATTAGTTAATAACACTGATGTTCCTGTGCGGGTCCGCCGGGTCGTCAGCCCGGACTTACTACACCGCCGCGAGTTCCGTGCTATTAGGGTTTTTCTAGCAAAGACTGACGTCTCTGTGCGGGTTCGCCGAGTCTAAGGCCCGGACTTCTTACACCGCCGCCAGCCCTGCTTTGCTAGGAGTTTTCCTCCGACTCCAGGAACGAACCGTGGAGAAAACGGAACTGCTCATCCTTACTGCCCCCGGACCGACGTTAGCTCGGTCGCTATGAGCCCGAGGGGGGGGGGGGGGGGGTTTTGGCAACGTCCACGGAAACTTGTTCGTTCCCCGAGTCCAGCCCCCGGACACAGCCGCCTAGAAACGGTTCGCGGATCGCCCACCATTGTTATTGTCGAATGGCGTCACATACGGCGCTAGTAGTCGTCTGGCCTGATACTATATATTGCAGTGCAAACAATATACACGATATACTAAGCACACAACATGCGGATTTTTATTTCGCGAATTATTACTGTTAATTATTTACATGCTCAGTAATTATGGAGTGGGAATTTATCGTGAGTGGATTTCGACATAGATTTAAATTATTGCCGGATGCACATGTACATCAAAATAAAAACCAAACACGGATTTTTCCAAAAATATTTATTTCCGTTGGAGATAAATATCTAAAAGTTATATTTAAAAATATACATATATATATACATGTGAACTTTTTAAATCCATTTATCATGTTTTCTATTTTTTGTCATGTTGTACAGAGTTTTGCCGTTTTTTTTTTTATGCAGATTATTTTTCACCTGCTCAGTGTTCATGCGCGTACAATAATGCTGCATTCTCGTCGTTACAAAAACCTGTATGATTTGGTACAGAATATCGTGAGCATGCAGGCTGCATGGAAATGACAATTCGTTAAATGAATAGACGTCTTGAAGAACGTCGTCAAATACATCTGGGGATTGACAATGTTTTTGGAATGATTTTTCCGAAAACAGAACAAATTTGTATAAGCGCGTATTCGGATGAACCCAAGTGCCGCGTTGTTGCCAAATACCGAGAACAGCTTCCGGGAGAACTACCCTGTCTGTGCCAGACTGTAGATAAGCATTCTTGCATCGCGAATATCGCACTGTATTGCAAATTCGTTTTTTATGTCTGCCGTATAGCAATACGTAACGCAATCAACGACTGCTGGCATGACATATGTTGTAACGATGGATCGTTGACAGCAAATTTTCAAATTCTTGAATGCTGGTTATGCGGCGAGGCATGTCAAAGTCATTTAAACTCAGCAGCAGGCCGAAAATTTTTATATTAATGGACATGGCTTCTTTTATCATAATATTTTTCAATGAAAACATTTGAAAAGAATTATCAATTTCCATTGTCTCGTTGATAAAGAAAAATAGCCGTCTTGCCCCTGCACAACCAGACTCGTATTTTATCCACCCCGGAGGGAGACAAACGTCGCTTTTCTGGAGTTCAGGAAAATCCAGCATGCCTGTTCTATGCGAAATCTTTGCTGCAGCTGCAGGAATGATATTTTCTTCATCAACTAACTTTTGACGCATGTGTTCTGCGTCAGATAGTGGAGAAGCATATTCAATATTAAAAGGACTTTGTGCCCTGTCGTTATGCTGTAGAACCAGAGTTTCGCATGGTGGCGGAAGAGACTCGGCTGCACGACTCAAGATTCCGCTCCATGAGTGAATTTTTTCTGCTGCAGAATCAATATTTTCTTTTGGCTCATTTTGGCTCCTATCGAAATTACTCTTTTGGCTTTTGGATACATTTTGGCTCTCATCGAAATTGGTCTCGCCGGCAGGAACAATATTTTTGCCATTCATTGATTCCTTAACCCATGGAAATATTGTTGGCACGAAGCCCTTCTGCAACCGAGGCACTTTGTATTTCCCCTGAAATTGTTCCATTGATTTTGAATACACCCGTAAAGAAATTGGCCATCAAATTATTAAATAAACAGTCATCATAACATGAAACTAAAAAACTTACCACTCCGATTACTTTTCCATTAGAATCCAAATGTTCGCGTTGCCAAAGAATTTCGTTGCTCCGAAAATGTTTTTCGCAAACTGCTGCTCCAGCTTTCACGGAGCCGTCCTCTCGCCTCACAGCTCTTTTCCACAGTTTTTCACTGTCTACATTCTTCGGAATAGTCAAAAAGTGTACTTTTTGCGGGTTCGACGTGTACCCTGAGGTACAATCCGGTACGATGCACTTCGGCATATTTAACCCTGAACACTGTTCACAGATTACAGCTCTCTCGGTTAAGTAATATGTGAAAGTTGAAAAAAGAGATCACTCTCGAACCACTAAATTGAAATTTTTCATTTACAGATACCCTAAATTAAAAAAAAAATACGCTCACCAAAATATCGTAAATAAATCGTGTTTACGTGTTTTGAGCGCGCATGCGTGAAGCAAGCCGTTCAGCCGACCACTAGCGCCACGAAGCAACCGATAGTGGAATTAAAAAACCCGGATAAAACGCGAAACATTTATCGCAATTGGAATAGTATCCAGTGTCAGGGGGCTGCCCGAGTCCCACGGTCGAACCCCGCGGATCGCGTGCGAGGCTTGATCAGCGGAATTCGACCGGGTACATCCGGTCGCGTTGGCATTTCGCACCCGACATCGCACAGAGACATGAGGCAGATTCTTATATTTTAGTTTAACACCACACAAAAAAAACGCAACGGGACGTGACAGGGGCTGAGATAACGGTTCGAAAAGTGGAAAGCCGCGATTTCCGTTGAGAAGTCATGGCCTTCACATTCCGTTTGTGAGAAGCACTTTGAAGAACCATATATTCTCTGAAAGTACGTCGAACATGAGGCGAATACGAATGTTATTGCAGAGGTACGTTTCAGTTTTTGTAATTTACACAGCGAGGTTGGATACATTATCATTAATCGATAGTTATAAACGCGCTTGATGACTTTTTTCTATTCCTCGCTGCTCACTGAACTTAAGAATATGGTTCACATGCTTGATCGACAAAAATCCAAATGTTAAGTTTTCTGCTAGACGAATCACAAAAAAGTGAAATATGCATGGCATTCAATAGAATGGAAGGTGTTTCTTCTCTTTTCTCCAAAATGTCAGTCGTACCTGAGAACACTGAGAATTTGCAAATTCTTAGCTATCTCTTTAATTCCCATGTTTTTTTTTATCAAGGGTGCGTACAATCATGCCCGTCTATACAAATCTGCTATACCTACAATATTTACGCACACTGAGGAACCGTGCGATTGAACTGTACCCTTCAGCTCCATAGAAGTTGATGGAGGAATCGAATTAACTAATCCGACTATGGATTCTGTCGTAGAAAGTATGTAAAGCAAGTGCTCTTTTTTCGATAAATATCGTTTTTATTTTGTCTTTTTTTCACAAAGACAGAAACTGTTCAGTGGTCAATACCAAACAGTTCTGACGTTCCCATTGAAGCAATGGAGGTGTCCATGCCCGATACGGATTTGGTACCTCCAGCTTGTGCGATTCAAGCATTTGTGCATATCGGAAACGCTCCGACAGATACAGCAGTTTCAACTCCATCAGGTCGTAGATCGACAATCAGCATTTCGGCGATCTACGGTAGTACGCTATGGGTTGCTTGTAGATTGTCCAGACAATCAGGTCAGTAGTAGCCGTAAAATAAACGGACAACTCTCATAGCACAATGGTAAGATCGTCGAAATTATCATCCCAGTACAAAGAATTCTATTTAATTATTTTGCTACTATTAATTACAGGTGATAATTTAAAGAATATATATTTATCTAACATTATCGGTTTTATGTCTATCACGTTTGAAGCGTTCCTATTCACTGGGACATAAGTTAAATTTAAATAGAATCTTAGATTTGAATGCAATTTTTTCCACTTCGCAGTGTTTATGTTCTGTGCTTGTCAATAAATTAATCAAATCATAACGTGCATACTTTCAGGGTACTTATGCAAACAAGTTCTGAAGAGATATCATGCGTATGTCATCTGTCGCGAAGGGATCTGCTTGGGTTCTGATAGCTCACCTGCTCTTTCTAAATTGGTGGATATGAATTTTGTAGCTGGTTAATCTATGCCAATTCAAAATTCTTTAAGGGGAGGGTAGGGCTTTGCACTTTTGAAAAATCGACTTTTTTGCCTTTTCTTATAGTTAAACATTTCAAGAATATAATCCCAAAATTTCAAGTCAATCAGAGCAAAACTCTCGAAGTTATTGACTATTTAGTCCCGCTCCTCTAACACTGCAGCTCCGACAGCTGCGGGCGGTCGGAAAGGCAGCGCGCAGCTGACGAGCAGGTATGCAGTTTATTCACTTGGCGATCGTCCTTCCCATTATTCTGTTCCGAACAGGTTTTATTGAGTAAAGAGAGGTAACAAAAGCCGTATACATATATTATAGGTGTATAATATTTTCAAAAGCGAAACGAGCGTCAGTTAGTTGTTGTACGTTCGGTCGAGCGCTTGTTCTCAGTGATTTTATAATATCGTCAAATTTTCTGATTAAAAATGCCGAGATTGTCTAAAGTTTCAAGAGGTGACCGAACAGATACAAGAACGTATTTGTACAGATCGAAAAAAGGCCCAATCGATGTAAAAAAAATAAGCATTCGACAGTCGATAACCCTCAACACGATAAGTGCCTGAGCGGCGAGGACTCGTGGTGTCCTTATCAAAGACTCTGGCCACAACAGGGGTGGAAAATTTTAAGCACAATTACATTCCACTTCCAGAAGATGTCTTACAAGCGATCAAACCGATTTATGAAGATCTGAGCAGGGATGAACTTCTTGAAAGGTGTCTTGGAGGTTATACCCAATATGCCAACGAAACTCTGAACCAGCTAGTTTGGAGGATTGCAACGAAAAAATTACTTGGCAGCAAACAAATCGTCGAATTTGCATCCTACGTGGCTG
This sequence comes from Ophion costatus, assembly GCA_951751655.1. Classification (NCBI taxonomy): domain Eukaryota; kingdom Metazoa; phylum Arthropoda; class Insecta; order Hymenoptera; family Ichneumonidae; genus Ophion; species Ophion costatus. The sequence goes on along the minus strand of OX632359.1, from coordinate 15,405,083 downwards.
CATGCACTTTCAATGAAGGTGCTGGTACTTTTCTCACCTTTTTGTCGGATATAAACATCAGCGTTGGGCCGAGCGCTCACGAATACGGAAGATTAGAGGATGACTGTCACATCAACAGGGCCGAGAGACAAGCTGAGAAGCAAAGCAAAGAAGCCAGGATAAGGCAAAAGCTTGAAAAAAAGAGGTTCAAGACATCGAAGCTGCTGCAGCAAGTGTACTCTATGGAGCTGGAATCGATGATTCAGTGCAAGTTGAACAAAAAAAAATTTCACTTTTACGTTTCTAAAACTTCAAAAGCGGTTTTCTTGAAACCACTTTTTCAAATACCGTGTTCACTGCCATTTGAAAACTACATGACCGATTTATTTCAAACTTGGTACATACTTTTACATATAGAATACCTTCCCCAACGGTTAGTTTGAGATTTTTTTTTACATTGAGGGGGTTTTCCACCCCCAAAGCGGCGGAATTTTTCGTGAAAAATAGGACTTTTCACTTTACATGCCCACGAAAAATTTAGAAATTAAAAAAAAAAGTATCATTCAGTTGGGGGAGGATTTGACGATACTTTGACTAAATTTTAATGGTGCTTGATTTCAGATAATTTCTAGCTGAGATACAGTGAACACCGCAAAACGTGTTTTTCCAAAGATGTTCTTGGGAAAGCTTTGTCACCGGCTTGTTTGTGGATATTTTCGCGTACAAATTTCACGGAATGTTCTTGAAATTACACTTAATAATGTACAACAGGTTTCAATAAATTTACTCTATCCATATGGATGAAAAAAATTCGCAAGTGTTTTTTTTCACGCTGAAACCTCTCCCGTTAATCTAATACACTACGTTGGAACGTGTTTTGCGAAGCAAAAGGTTAACGTATTTGATTTAACACTCGAAGATGTATTAACGGGATATAAGTTTTCCTTTCCATGTGAAAACATGGTTCGGATATCTTATCATACGCAATAGTTTATTACATTAGGTTGCGCATGAGGCAAGACGCCTTTTAAGAAAATATGAAATTAAAATAAAAAATTGTCGTAAAAAAATTATGTCTAAATTGACAAACCAATGAACGAACGATGAACAATAAATAAATAAAGTTGCGAGTTTTTCGTTATTTTGTACATTCTGTTTTTCCCCCCTTCCGGCAGAACGATAATGACTAAAAATCTTTCTTATTGCCAGTATAAGACGCCATTATTTGAATTCTAAGGGATGAATAATTGTTATTATATGATTGATAAATGCAAAATTATATTTGCGCTGTAATATAAAATGCTATCTCCTTATTTATTGTTAGAAGAAAAAAACAGATGATGAACACGTATACGTAGAAATATTTGCAAGTAGCAACTCCGAGAGGTACTGCTTGCAAGCATTTGTGAATGAGAGTGAATTAGGGATGAGCGATGTTTTTCGATTGATTGAAAGTGTCGATGTTTTCTGGAAAATAATCGATTATATTCTGTCAATTTTTTCGGTGGTCGATTAATCGATTCTCGACTTTTATAGAGTAACATCGAAATACATATAATGTCTTTCGCAGGACATGGCGCCCGGATTGGTATATAACCGCCAATCAGAAACCATCTTGTCCTCCTACCATTTTCAATACAAACGTAAAGATGAATTCTGACCGTTGGACTTGGCATACTGTACGCGATACTGGATGAGCGATGCGCTAGATCTAATGCGAGATGAGGTAGATACCGAAAATTCCATACGGAAGCGGAACTTTCATTGGATATCGCGTATCGTCAATACAGTGACAGCGTTAACCTCTAGCCGCGTAATGGCCTCTGCACACTGTGTGGCGGTCCTGCTAGTTCCACCATCTCACCGCTACGCGGCTACACATCGTTCCAGCGTTCCTCACAAGCGGTCGCAGGGGCATGCGTTCCAATATATACAACCGTCTTTCCCCTAGATCCTAACACCCAGCGCGTCTAGGGCAGGGTGCAGTGACACAGCCCTACTGATGAGTCTGTCACTGTACCCGAGACGAAACGCACAATCTTTTCCTGCCTCTTCCTACCTTACCGACATTTACAGACCTGGACAAGCCGCGGACAAACAACTACAGGAGACGAGAACGCCCAGACCGAGACTCTACAACTGCGCGCGATGAGCGACATCCAATGGGAACTCATGTATTCCGGAAACCCCCTGGGAGAGTGAAGGTCCCATTAGATATCGCTCAACGCTCGTCGCTCATCGCGCGCAGTGTGCAGAGGCCATAACATATTCATAACTGGGAAGAAATGCAAGAGAGCTCAAGAACGCGTAAACCATAATATTACCGGTAAGTAGTTCGGGATTCGAATTGCGAGGACGAACTGACGCCCTAACCTGATCGCTGGTTGTCACATCCATTTTCGCTTTTACTTACTCAACCCGTTCATGAAACTTTCCATATTGAGTCAAAGAACAGAATTATAGAGAGACGAAATGTTTTCATGAAGTCGAAATTTACATACGTTTCCAGAACACATGGGTCGTTTGCGTCCTCGACAGATTTTTACGACTAGCTAGCTGGAGCTGAATTTACCGATTCCGGCGTACCTGGGGCAATGAACTAACGCTACCCCAAACTTTTTTTACATAACAATAAAAACGCCCCAGGTAAACGTACCTTCACGGGTCTAAACACCTTTCGGAAGTTTATCCCATCGTAGTTATGGTATTTATGTTTTAATAATGGCAATCCTTATCCAGATATGGCATATATGGATAGAACTAGAAATATTTCCCGGCATTGATAGAACTGGATAGTAGATGATTGAAAGAATTGTGATTGTACTATAAAGATATTCAACAATAAAATAACCCTATTCATGCTTCGCCAATATTTTTTTATACTCGATTAATCGAATTGTCGATTTAGAGGAAAAAATCGATTTCCTGTAACGATTCTTTGGAAAATAATCGTTTTCTTAATAACCGATTATATTTCAAATATCGCCCATCTCTAGAGTGAATATTGTTGTCTCTCTCGCACACTGACTCCTCGATTGCAGCACCTCTCGCGGCAAACTTCAGCTAAGGAACCATGTGAACTAACAGAGTTTCCAGACCTGTGTGTAAGACCGTGGCCGGGGTTTTCCACAGTTAACCAGGCAGCAGGGACGAATGGCAGTGGGCACAAGGGCATACAAAAGAATACTAAAAGTATATATTGCGATTTCAAATTGATAATATTTTATAAATATTGAGAATCATATACAGAGTGTTTTTCTCATGTCTCTATTGCAAACATTCGTCCTTATGTGATAACATAATTCTTTACTCACAAAACATATTCCATCATCTTTCTGCTGAATACTTCGAATTTACTACCGTTTAATATCGTGACCACTGCGACTACGTCTCTCATTTTCAAACTTTAAAGTATTTCTTCTAAGGTCACCAAGCGTTTTATTACAACTGCCTAATTGCATGAGAAATATTTTCCGATCTGTGGATCTAGGGATTTATTATATACAGAGCATAAAAGTCACTTGGATTAACGAAGTTTGCACCTGACCAACAAAATATTAAGATAAAAAACAAAAATATATGATTATGCCGAGTCTTTATTGGTTTGAGGGAATACATAAATCTTAAAATAGCGACTATTCCATTTTTCAATAAATAATCCTTTGACAACCCCCAATGACGGATTCCACAGTCTGAGTAATCTTTTTCGGTGGACTCTAGGATTGGACGAAATTCTCTTGAATGAATATCCCGATGAAAGAAGCCGAGGTCGCAAAAAACGACACCTTAAGATTCAAAGGTCAAATCTTCGAACATACGTATGAGCTGTATTTTCAAATTACTTCTCCAACATTTTTTTCGTATTATAGATGCATGTATAATCTTCAGCACACTGAACTATTTTTCGACTTTCCTGTTTTAGTCGATGTGAATTGGCCCGCGCACATCCCAATTGGCGTTATCAAGTTTCTCAGGCCACAATAACACTTATTCCGGGTTGGATTGCCTGTTCGTTAGCGGCTTTTCTGCAATCTTGTCCGTTCGTACGTGTATCTGATCTTGATGACCGTTCTGCTCGTTTGTGACGCTCTGAAGAACGTCCGCCTTCAGAAGATGAATCAACTCACTAGCAGTCAAGGCCTGCAAAGAACAAATCCTGACTTCTTTCAAAATTCACCCTCATAGAGGAAGCTTTGTTAACGCAATAAAATGAGTATACGATATGTAGTGTTCAAATTAACAAATTTGTCTGCTATGCGATTACTTTTATAAGTATTGGCCCAGGCTGACTCTGCTTAACATGGAAGAACGCCAAAGCCGCACACCGCTCGTGCATGTGCAACGCAATGGTAGGGCAACCTTTTTATTTGTTGATAGGTTAAATATGAAACTAACTTGCAAATGTGGCGCTATGTGCCTTATAACTGGATTGGCAGCAAGCAAGGATTCCTTTTCAGTTTCGAAATGCTGACGGTTGATCACCATACGTGCTATGCAATCCGCTTTGGCATCGGACAACGAATTCACAAGATCCTTTTTCGATGTGCCACCTTTCACGTGTTTGAGCCTCGCGTCTGAAAAATTTCTTTGGCAACTTAGTATCTCCAGTTAAACAGTAGATCGACATTGATTGGGCGATTGCAAAACATGGCAATGATGCTTTATTCACATGTATTCACGTTTCATCTTGACGTACTAGTTGCCGCAATTGGGAGAAAAAACACCCTCTGATTAATATGATTTTTAAATATTTTTAAGTCGGCGGATACGAATGAGGAAAATCCTATCGCCATCCTATCTATTACCCCAAAGACGATTCATATTTTGGGTAACAGCAAAATAACTCTTGATTGGAAAGATCCAGATACATTAATGCTATTGCCAAATTCGAATTCAAATGAAACATCAACTGTATTTTTACCACCTTAACGTGACATAAAACGTCCATTTACGCTTTATGCTGATTTCGAAATTTACAGCAATCTATATTCAGAAGTGAGGGATTTTTACAATCAAAGGACAGCTGGCTTGTTTACACTTTGAGTTGCGTATTAATGAGGCCTTTACTGAGAAAACAAAGTAAAAACAAAAAAATGTAGTAATATTGGTCTATGACGTCCGGACTACTAAACCAAAGAAAAAGACAAATTCAAATGTAGATCTTTCTCTGAAGCTAAACACACTTTTGATAATATAGATGATTCACGGTTTAGTGACCGATTAGGCGAGATTTATTTCACCTTATTTAGTATATCAATGGATGAAATTACGCTTCGCCCTATTATCGACCGTAGTAATAAGGCCTTATTACCCCATGCGCCATCAGTCGACATTTTAACCACAGTGTCAAAGAGACACAACACTTTAAGGAGTTACGACCATTACTACGAATCCAACTTTCGGATTTGAAATTTTTATATGATTTTGACGAATACTTTCTGCGCCTATTGCCAAAATTTGATCTGTTTTGACCATTTAGTTTTTTCGCAATAAAACTGCAAAGTCGACCACTTTGAGTTATCAAAGCACGTCGTCTTATGGAGACGGCCAACCGGAAGTGCGGTGATCATGGTTTTTCTGCTCACGTATCCAACTAAACCCGGTGGAAATCTCGGGTTCAATAGATTAGACATAATAGATATCGTAAAAAATAAGAAAATCAATCTTCACCGTGTTAGAGCACTACATTACAAGAAAGTTTCAATATCCGGTTGAGAATGGTCAGAATGACGAAATAGCACCCACAGACTTAGCAACGTCGCGAGTGATGGCTGATGCGTTTGGCAAACATAACCCAGCTTTGTTTTGAAATTAATTTGAATAGAAGCCGCCACAAAATATGCAAACAACAATTTATGGAGTTTTATCATTTATCACGTATCAATAATAGGTATAATTATATTCTGCCTATTCGGTTAATTATGCTGGGGTAATTCAAGCTTATTTTAATAGGCTTGAATTTAATTACGGTAATATTATCCCGATCAGGGTATCGTGGGTCGCTGGAGACCCGGGCCATTTTTCTTTTGTGTCATTTCTCAGAACCCAAGTACGGCAGAAATACCTATACCCACTCTAAAAAAACTTTAGTAATCTAGGACCCTACGTGCTTGATCACGCTCCCCTAGGACCGGTCTGGCCTTTGCAACGAGCAAGCGAAGGGCGTGTTGGGTCGCCAGCGACCCACGGTACCTTTAACTGTGGTGCAAAACCTTTTAGAGTTACAGGGTGAGTTTTTGATTTTTTATAAAATGTATGAATATTGTCCGAAATTATGCTTTTTTTAGAGTCATACATTTCTTATAGCGTGACTCATCATGGAAAAAGTGATTTTCTGAGAAGACTTCGTCCACATAATGAATCACTGAATTATTTGGATGAAGAAAGTGAGGGCGCGATTGATTACGTTCATCACAAACAATCTCAGATGGCGACAAACAAACTTGATTACGTTCAACCCAAACAAACTCAGAATTGTCAGGGTATAGTTGTTCCAATGATAATGCAGCAGAAATGAACGAGAAGACAGAGTTTTAGACAAAGTAGAAGAAGAGACCTTGTCAGAGAACACACGACAGAGTGGTGCAGGGACGAGGAAAAACAAATTTGTTTATAGGAAAAATGGCCAAAAGTGGTCAACGACACGCCCTGATCCTCGAGGATGGAGGTCAAGGCTGGTAATGCATCTACCCGGGTGGAAAAATTATACTCCCTGTAATAATATTTTTTACCTTTTGTAACGTTTTTAATATTTTTGTAATAAATATAAAACATGTAAACATGAAAATATATTGACTTATTTTTTGAACGTTCAAATTTCCTCTTTCGAAAAATGCACTACTTGACATCACAAACTTAAGCACTTCTTTAGTTTCAATCGAGTCCGTGATTTTTTCCCTAAGAATACACTTCTTAAACTTTATTATGCAATTTGAATGTTTCATGTATCTGAATTCGTTTAAAAGTTATGAATTTTTTAGTCAATGCCTGCATTTATGCGAAGTGGGTATGTTTATGTCAAAAAATAAAATATTTGTTATATTTTTTTTGCAATTTTCATGCCGTGTCCTTGAAGTAGAAGTATTGAAGAGTGTTCGGGAATTTTATCACCTTATTTAATTGCGAATCATGTTTTAACACGGCTCGGGTCTTCAGCGACCAACGATACCCTTAACTAGGGGCGAAAAAATCGATCCCCAGAACGGGTTATTACGGAGATTACTACCGAGTCGTTGACAACCTAATTTTTCAGTTTTTATTTGTTCACGTGCAATAAATTCATCATTTACCACAACATTTGGCGCACTATAATCGATAATACGAATAATCAACATAAGTAAACGTCAATCAGAGCAGCTGTGGGTAAAATCAATTTAGACTCATTTTTTACCCAGTGGAAGTGATTAATCGTTGGATGTTTATACCGGCGAAACATAAGGATACATGTAGCGTGGTTTTGAACCTCGGAAGCTGATCAAGTATCAAATCCGCGAAATATGTGGCGCGAGGAAGTGAATAACTCACAGAGTCTAGCCAGATATTGTGAAGAGTCGGATAATTTCGAAGGTTCCATATTCTCATTGACGAACGAGTCTTCGAATCGTGCATTGTTGAATCCCTCTTCGTGGTCGTCGTTCGGTGGGTCTCTCCCACTGCTCCAAGGATCTGTCACTGATGTCTTCATTGTGTAACCTCTGATCTCTACAAGTTTCACCGCATAGTTCTCAGCGATTGTTGCATGGAGACTAGATACCAGGAACCAGGGGACCAAGCTCCCGTGCAAAGCCACTGAAAAAAGCGTCCCCGAAAATGGCTCCATCAGAGACGGCGCTGGGGTGCTGCGAACGTTATATACTATATAGTAATATATTGGTCGACGAGGTGAAAATGATCGGATGAGACTAACCTTACGACAGACCGAGCGTGACAGCAAACGTCAAAATTTCGGGCGATCACGGCTCGGTAATTTCCCCATGTCCATTTGAAGAAAAACTTTTTTGAAAGCGAGAAAAAGTAAGTCTTTTGTTTAAGTATACTAAATATACCGACTGGAAACTTTGTCGCCCGTACAGTAATTTATTCAATAATTGATGACAAAATAAATTTGCTTGTTCACTAAGTCCGAACGGAAATTTGTATTTTTTTCATGATAAATGTTACGAATGTTATACCGTATTCGATAATTGAAAAATATTATCAGTTTTACATTCTTGTAATTCAATTTCAGTGTGTGCGATATGGTGAAAGTGTGCACTCTACTTTGGTCATACATATTCGTTTTGTACTCTGAAAAATGACACAAGAATTAAAAACTGAAGTGTTTGATTTAAAAAAATATCTTTTATCTGTACTGTATTGGTATTAATCTAATACCGTATTACTTTGTCTTAAATTTTATTACTCTAACACTTAAAGATGAATGAAGGTTAGGTACATCGGCTGTGACCCATCTTCATCGGACCCATTTTTGCGTATGCAAGCATGCATGGGCTTATGCACTCCATAAACTTGGCCGCCGACTATGGAAATATCGAATTTTTTTTAACGCCAATCGATTGTTAGTCGTTTGTTAGTGTTTGTTAGACAAAACCCAGCGATTGTTAGACTTTATTTATTGAATAAAACAAAAAACAAATTTATGCCAAAGTTAGCCGCAGAAAATGGTTTTCTAGTGATTTCGAACTTTTTTTCGTGACCATGCGATTGTTAGTCGTTTGTTAGGGATTGTTAGTCGGTTTAAATCGTTTGTTAGAGCTCAATTATTATTAAATTAATAAAAAACTTTTCGGCCCTAGAGCGCGCTGCGAGCGACGTGAAGTTGTCAGCATCACAGCGACGAACACTTGAGGCTGTGGACATGTAACTCGTCAATTTCAGCAAAACGATGATTCTTATAATTCTATTCGATTGCTAGACGATGTTAGTAATTGTTAGTGAATTTTCATCGTTTATTACAGTTCCATTTTTATTTAATCGCTGAAAAACTTTTCGGCACTAGGACGCACTGCATGTCACGGTGGTTGGCAGTGTCGCCGTGACATCTGCTGACGGGTTTGCACATGTCACTCATCAATTTCCGCCAAACGTTGATTCTTGTCATTCGATTACATTGTTAGACGATCGCTAGTGACTGTTGCTTAATTTGCATCGTTTGTTAGAGCTCCATTTTTATTTAATCGCCGAAAAACTTTTCGGCGCTAGAGCGCGCTGCAGGTCGCGAAGGTTGGCTGCATCGCCGCGACAGCGGCTTACGGGTTTGCACATGTAAGACGTAAATTTCCACAAAACGTTGATTCTTGTCATTCTATTACATTGTTAGACGATCGCTAGTGATTGTTACTTAATTTGCATCGTTTGTTAGAGCTCCATTTTTATTTAAACGCCGAAAAACTTTTCGGCGCAAGGGCGCGCTTCATGTCGCGGAGGTGGGCAGCAGCGCCGCGACACCTGATTACGGGTTTGCGCATTTCGCTCGTCAATTTCCGCAAAACGTTGAATCTTATCATTCCATTAGATTGTTAGGCGATCGCTAGTGATTGTTAGTTAATTTTCATCGTTTGTTAGAGCTCCATTTTTATTATATCGCTGAAAAATTTTTCGGCCCTACAGCGCGCTGTAGGTCGCGAAGGGTGGCAGCACCGCCGTAACAGCTGCTTAAGGGTTTGCACATGAACCGCGTCAATTTCCGCAAAACGTTGACTCTTATAATTCTATTAGATCGTTAGACGACCGCTAGTGATTGTTAGTGAATTTTCATCGTTTGTTAGAGCTTTAATTTTATTTTATCACTGAAAAACTTTTCGGTTCTAGAACACGCGCCAGGTTGCGAGGGTTGGCAGCATCGCCGCGAGAGCTGCTTACGGGTTTGCACATGTACCGCATCAATTACCGCAAAACGTTGACTCTTATCATTCTATTACATTGTTAGACGATCGCTAGTGATTGGTGGTTAATTACTATCGTTTGTTGGGGCTCCATTTTTATTTAAACGCTGAAAAACTTTTCGGCACTAGAGCGCGCTGCAGGTCGCGAAGGTAGGCTGCATCGCCGCGAGAGCGGCTTACGGGTTTGCACATGTAAGACGTCAATTTCCACAAAACGTTGATTCTTGTCATTCTATTACATTGTCAGACGAATGTTATTGGTTGTTAGAGAATTTTCATCGTTTGCTAGAGCTCCATTTTTATTTAATCGCCGAAAAACTTTTCGGTGCTAGAACACGCTTCATGTCGCGGAGGTTGGCAGCATCGCCGCGACAGCTGCTTTCGGGTTGGCGCATTTAACTCGTCAACTTCCGAAAATCGTTGACTCTTATAATTCTATTAGATTCTTAGACGATCGCTAGTGATTGTTAGTTAATTTTCATCGTTTGTTAGAGCGTCATTTTTATTTAATCGCTAAAACACTTTTCGGCCCTAGAGCACGCTGCATGTCGCGGAGGTTGGCAGCATCGTCGCGACAGATCCTTACGGCTTTGCGCATGTAACTGGTTACTTTGAGCAAAACGTTGATTCTTATCATTCTATTAAATTGTTTGACGATCGCTAGTGATTGTAAGTTATTTTCTTTCGTTTGTTAGAGCTCCATTTTTATTTAATCGCTGAGAAACTTTTCGGCGCTAGAGCGCGCTGCAGGTCGCGAAGGTTGGCTGCATCGCCGCGCCACCGGCTTACGGGATTGCACAAGTAAAAAGTAAATTTCCACAAAACGTTGATTCTTGTCATTCTATTACATTGTCAGACGAATGTTAGTGATTGTTAGAGAATTTTCATCGTTTGTTAGAGCTCCATTTTTATTTAATCGCCAAAAAACTTTTCGGTACTAGAGCGCGCTGCAGGTCGTGATGGTTGGCTGCATCGCCGCGACACCGGCCTACGGGAATGCACATGTAACAAGTAAATTGCCGAAAAACGTTGATTCTTGTCATTCTATTACATTGTCAGACGAATGTTAGTGATTTTTAGAGAATTTTCATCGTTTGTTAGAGCTCCATTTTTATTTAATCGCCAAAAACCGTTCGGCGCTAGAGCACGCTTCATGTCGCGGAGGATGGCAGCATCGCCGCGACAGCTGCTTACGGGTTTGCACATGTACCGCATCAATACCGCAAAACGTTGACTCTTATCATTCTATTAGATTGATAGACGATCGCTAGTGATTGTTAGTTAATTTCTATCGTTTGTTAGAGCTCCATTTTTATTTCATCGCTGAAAAACTTTTCGGCGCTAGAGCGCGCAGCAGGTCGCGAAGGTTGGCTGCATCGCCGCGATAGCGGCTTACGGGTTTACACATGTAAGACGTCAATTTCCACAAAACGTTGATTCTTGTCATTCTATTACATTGTCAGACGAATGTAAGTTATTGTCAGAGAATTTTCATCGTTTGTTTGAGCTCCATTTTTATTTAATCGCCGAAAAACTTTTCGGTGCTGGAACACGTTCATGTCGCGGAGGTTGGCAGCATCGCCGCGACAGCTGCTTTCGGGTTTGCGCATTTAACTCGTCAATTTCCGCAAAACGTTGACTCATATCAATCTACTACATTGTCAGACGAATGTTAGTGATTGTTAGAGATTGATTGTTAGACGATCGCTAGTGATTGTTAGTTAATTTTCATCGTTTGTTAGAGCATCATTTTTATTTAATCGCTGACACACTGTTCGGTCCTAGAGCGCGCTGCATGTCGCGGAAGTTGGCAGAATCGTCGCGACAGATGCTTACGGCGTTGCGCATGTAACTGGTTATTTTGAGCAAAACGTTGATTCTTATCATTCGATTAGATTGTTTGACGATCGCTAGTGATTGCTAGTTAATTTCTTTCGATTGTTGGAGCTCCATTTTTATTTGATCGCTGAGAAACTTTTCGGCGCTAGAGCGCGCTGCAGGTCGCCAAGTTTGGCTGCATCGCCGCGACAGCGACTTACGGGATTGCACATGTAACACGTAAATTTCCACAAATCGTTGATTCTTGTCATTCTCTTACATTGTCAGACGAATGTTAGAGATTGTTAGTTAATTTCTATCGTTTGTTAGAGCTCCATTGTTATTTAATCGCTGAAAAACTTTTCAACGCTAGAGCGAGCTGCAGGTCGCGAAGGTTGGCTGCATTGCCACGACAGCGGCGGACGGGTTTGCACATATAAATCGTCAATTTCCACAAAACGTTGATTCTTGTCATTCTATTCCATTGTCAGACGAATGTTAGTGATTGTTAGAGAATTTTCATCGTTTGTTAGAGCTCCATTTTTATTTAATCGCCGAAAAACTTTTCAGTGCTAGAGCACGCTTCATGTCGCGGAGGTTGGCAGCATCGCCGCGACAGCTGCTTACGGGTTTGCACATGTACCGCATCAATTACCGCAAAACGTTGACTCTTATCATTCTATTAGATTGTTAGACGATCGCTAGTGATTGATAGTTAATTTCTATCGTTTGTTAGAGCTCCATTTTTATTTAATCGCTGAAAAATTTTTCGGCGCTAGAGCACGCTGCAGGTCGCGAAGGTTGGCTGCATCGCCGCGACAGCGGCTTACGGGTTTACACATGTAAGACGTCAATTTCCACAAAACGTTGATTCTTTTCATTCTATTACATTGTCAGACGAATGTTAGTGATTATTAGAGAATTTTCATCTTTTGCTAGAGCTCCATTTTTATTTAATCGCCGAAAAACTTTTCGGTGCTAGAGCACGCTGCAGGTCGCGAAGGTTGGCTGCATCGCCGCGACAGCGGCTTACGGGTTTACACATGTAAGACGTCAATTTCCACATAACGTTGATTCTTTTCATTCTATTACATTGTCAGACGAATGTTAGTGATTATTAGAGAATTTTCATCTTTTGTTAGAGCTCCATTTTTATTTAATCGCCGAAAAACTTTTCGGTGCTAGAGCACGCTTCATGTCGCGGAGGTTGGCAGCATCGCCGCGACAGCTGCTTACGGGTTTGCAGATGTACCGCATCTATTACCGCAAAACGTTGACTCTTATCATTCTATGAGATTGTTAGACGATCGCTAGTGATTGTTAGGTAATTTTCATCGATTGTTAGAGCTCCATTTTTATTTTATCGATGAAAAACTTTTCGGCCCTAGAGTGCGGTGCATATCGCGGAGGCTGGCAGCATCGCCGCAATGGCCAGGATAAACGTATATAATTTTAATTAAAAATAGCGAATCGGTGCAAATGATAGACGAAATAGAGAATTTAAAAAAAGCATGAACACCTCAAACCTCGATCTGATCATGAGCCTTTTTTGCTCGATATTCCTAATTGTGCGTCCTGTTCGAACTTCCATAAAGTGAATCCAGACTTTTAGCCGGCAGCGTGCTCATAAATTCGCAGAATTAATTTTTTTTTTTTATACTACTCAGAACAAAGTCAGGGCCACTTATACATTTACATTTAAAAGTAACTGAATGTTGTCCCAAATCATGATAACTCAATTCCATGAATTGTGTTATGACCCAAAGTTTTTCATTGAATACATAGAAATTGAGAACTAACAAACGATGAAAAGTGACTAACAATCACTAACATTCTACTATCAATCAAATAAAATGATAAGAATCAATATTTTGCTGAAATGGGCGAGTTCCATGTGCACACCGATAAGCAGTTGTCGCGGCGATGCAACCAACCTTCCCGACCTGCAGCGCGCTCTAACGCCGAAAAGTTTTTCAACGATTAAATAAAAATGGACCTCTAACAAACAATAGAAATTAACTAACAATCACTAGCGATCGTCAAACAATCTAATAGACTGATAAGAATCAACGTTTTGCTCAAATTAACGAGTTACATGCGCAAAGCCGTAAGCAGCTGTCGCGACGATGCTGCCAGCCTCCGCGACATGCAGCGCGATCTAGGGCCGAAAAGTGTTTCAGCGATTAAATAAAAATGATGCTCTAACAAACGATGAAAAATAACTAACAACCACTAGCGATCGTCTAACAATCTAATAGAATGATAAGAGTCGACGTTTTACAGTAATTGATGCGGTACATGTGCAAACCCGTGAGCAGCTGTCGCGGCGATGCTGCCAACCTTCGCGACCTGCAGCACGCTCTAGGGCCAAAAAGTTTTTCAGGGATACAATAAAATTGGAGCTCTAACAAACGATGAAAATTAACTAACAATCACTAGCGATCGTCTAACAATCTAATGGAATGATAAGAATCAACGTTTTGCGGAAATTAACGAGTTAATTGCGCAAACCCGTATGCAGCTGTCGCCGCGTTGCTGCCAACCTCCGCAACATGAAGCGTGCTCTAGTGCCGAAAAGTTTTTCGGCGATTAAATAAAAATGGAGCTCTAACAAACGATGAAAATTCTGTAACAATCACTAACATTCGTCTGACAATGTAATAGACTGTCAAGAATCAACGTTTTGTGGAAATTTAAGTGTTACATGTGCTAATCCGTAAGCCACTGTCGCGGCGATGCAGCCAGGCTTCGCGACCTGCAGCGCGCTCTAGCGCCGAAAAGTTTTTCAGCGATGAAATAAAAATGGAGCTCTAACAAACGAAACTCTAACAAACGAAATTAAACAAAGCTGGAGCTCTAACGAACGAAAGAAATTAACTAACAATCACTAGCGATAGTCTATCAATCTAAGAGAATGATAAGGATCAACGTTTTGCTCAAAATAACCAGTTACATGCGCAAGCCGTAAGCATCTGTCGCGACGATGCTGCCAACCTTCGCGACATGCAGCGCGCTCTAGGGCCGAAAAGTGTTTCGGCGATTAAATAAAAATGATGCTCTAACAAACGATGAAAATGAACTAACAATCACTAGCGATCGTCTAACAATCTAATGGAATGATAAGAATCAACGTTTTGCGGAAATTGACGAGTTAAATGCGCAAACCTGTAAGCAGCTGTCGCGGCGATGCTGCCAACCCCCGCGACATGACGCGTGCTCTAGTGCCGAAAAGTTTTTCGGCGATTCAATAAAAATGGAGCTCTATCAAACGCTAGAAATTAACTAACAATCACGAGCGATAGTCTAACAATCTAATAGAATGATAAGAGTCAACGTTTTGCTCAAATTAACGAGTTGCATGCGCAACGCCGTATGCAGCTGTCGCGACGATGCTGCCAACCTCCGCGACATGCAGCGCGCTCAAGGGCCGAAAAGTGTGTCAGCGATTAAATGAAAATGATGCTCTAACAAACGATGAAAATTAACTAACAATCACTAGCGATCGTCTAACAATCTAATGGAATGATAAGAATCAACGTTTTGGGAAAATTGACGAGTTAAATGAGCAAACCTGTAAGCAGCTGTCGCGGCGCTGCTGCCAACCTCCGCGACATGAAGCATGCTCTAGCACCGAAAAGTTTTTCGGCGATTAAATAAAAATGGAGCTCTAACAAACGATGAAAATTCTCTAACAATCACTAACATTCGTCTGACAATGTAATAGAATGACAAGAATCAACGTTTTGTGGAAATTGACGATTTATATGTGCAAACCCGTACGCCGCTGTCGCGGCAATGCAGCCAGCCTTCGTGACCCGCAGCGCGCTTTAGGGCCGAAAAGTTTCTCAGCGATTAAATAAAGCTGGAGCTCTAACAAACGAAAGAAATTGACTAACAATCACTAGCGATAGCCTAACAATCTAATAGAATGATAAGAGTCAACGTTTGGCAGAAATTGACGTGGTTCATGTGCAAACCCGTTAGCAACGGTCGCGGCGATGCTGCCAACCTTCGCGACCTGGAGCGCGCTCTAGAGCCGAAAAGTTTTTCAGCGATAAAATAAAATTAAAGCGCTAACAAACGATGAAAATTAACTAACAATCACTAGCGGTCGTCTAACAATCTAATAGAAATATCAGAGTCAACGTTTTGCGGAAATCGACGCGGTTCATGTGCAAACCCGTATGCAGCTGTCGCGGCGGTGCTGCCAACCTTCGCGACCTAGAGCGCGCTGTAGGGCCGAAAAGTTTTTCAGCGATATATTAAAAATGGAGCTCTAACAAACGAGGAAAATTAACTAACAATCACTAGCGATCGCCTAACAATCTAATGGAATGATAAAAATCAACGTTTTGCGGAAATTGACGAGTGAAATGCGCAAACCCGTAATCAGGTGTCGCGGCGCTGCTGCCAACCTCCGCGACATGAAGCGCGCCCTTGCGCTGAAAAGTTTTTCGGCGATTAAATAAATATGGAGCTCTAACAAACGATGCAAATTAAGTAACAATCACTAGCGATCGTCTATCAATGTAATAGAATGACACGAATCAACGTTTTGTGGAAATTTACGTCTTACATGTGCAAACCCGTAAGCCGCTGTCGCGGCGATGCAGCCAACCTTCGCGACCTGCAGCGCGCTCTAGCGCCGAAAAGTTTTTCGGCGATTAAATAAAAATGGAGCTCTAACAAATGATGCAAATTAAGTAACAGTCACTAGCGATCGTCTAACAATGTAATAGAATGACAAGCATCAACGTTTGGCGGAAATTGATGAGCGACATGTGCAAACCCGTGAGCAGCTTTCGCGGCGATGCTGCCAGCCGCCGCGACATGCAGTGCGTCCTAGTGCCGAAAAGTTTTTCAGCGATTAAATAAAAACGGAACTCTAACAAGCGATGAAAATTCACTAACCATTACTAACATTCGTCTAGCAATCGAATAGAACTATAAGAATCATTGTTTTGCTGAAATTGACGAGTTACATGTCCACGGCCTCCAGTGTTCGTTGCGGTGATGCTGACACCTTCACGTCGCTCGCAGCGCGCGCTAAGGCCGAAAAGTTTTTCATCAATTTAATAATAATTGAGCTCTAACAAACGATTTAAACCGACTACCAATCACTAACAAACGACTAACAATCGATTGGTTACGAAAAAAAGTTCGAAATCACTAGGAAACCATTTTCTGCGGTTAACTTTGCCATAAATTTGTTTTTTGTTTTATTCATTAAATAAAGTCTAACAAACGCTGGGTTTTGTCCAACAATCACTAACAAACGACTAACAATCGATTGGCGAAAAAAAAAATTCGATATTTCCATAGTCGGCGGCAAAGTTTGGAGCTAACAAATTTATGCCGAAGTTAGCCGCAGAAAATGGTTTTCTAGTGATTTCGAACTCATTTTTTGACCAATCGATTGCTAGTCGTTTGTTAGTGATTGTTAGTCGGTTTAAATCGTTTGTTGGAGCTCAATTATTATTAAGTTAATGAAAAAATTTTCGGCCCTAGAGCGCGCGGCGAGCAACGTGGAGTTGTCAGCATCACCGCAACGAACACTTGAGGCTGTGTAAATGTAACTCCTCAATTTCAGCTAAACGTTGATTCTTATAATTCTATTCGATTGTTAGACGAATGTTAGTAATTGTTAGTGAATTTTCATCGTTTGTTAGAGCTCCATTTTTATTTAATCGCCGAAAAACTTTTCGGCGCTAGAGCACGCTTCATGTCGCGGAGGCTGGCAGCAACGCCGCGGCAGCTAATTACGGGTTTGCACATGTAACTCGTCAATTTCCACAATACGTTGATTCTTGTTATTCTATTACATTGTTAGACGATCGCTAGTGATTGTTAGTTAATTTCTATCGTTTGTTAGAACTCCATTTTCATTTAATCACTGAAAAACTTTTCGGTGCTAAAGCGCGCTGCAGGTCGCGAAGGTTGGCTGCATCGCCGCGACAGCGGCTTACGGGTTTGCACATGTAAGACGTAAATTTCCACAACACGTTGAGTCTTGTTATTCTATTACATTGTCAGACGAATGTTAGTGATTGGTAGAGAATTTTCATCGTTTGTTAGACCTCCATTTTTATTTAAACGCCGAAAAACTTTTCGGTGCTAGAGCACGCTTCATGTCGCGGAGGTTGGCAGCATCGCCGCGACAGCTGTTTAAGGGTTTGCGCATTTCACTCGTCAATGTCTGCCAACGATGATTCTTATCATTCCATTAGATTGGTAGACGATCGCTAGTGATTGTTAGTTAATTTTTATCGTTTGTTAGAGCTCCATTTTTATTTAATCGCTGAAAAACTTTGTGGCCCTAGAGCGCCCTGCACGTCGCGGAGGTTGGCAGCATCGCCGCGTCGGCTGCTTACGGATTTGCAAATGTACCACGTCAATTTCCGAAAAACGGTGACTCTTATCATTCTATTACATGTTAGACGATCGCTAGTGATTGTTAGTTAATTTTCAACGTTTGTTAGAGCATCAATTTTATTCGATCGCTGAAACACTTTTCGGCCCTAGAGCGCGCTGCATGTCGCGGAGGTTAGCAGCATCGTCGTGACAGCTGTTTACGGCTTTGCGCATGCAACTTGTTAATTTGAGCAAAACGTCGATTCTCATAATTTTATTAGATTGTTAGACTATCGCTAGTGATTGTTAGTTAATTTCTATAGTTTGTTAGAGCTCCATTTTTATTTAATCGCTGAAAAACTTTTCGGCGCTAGAGCGCGCTGCAGGTCGCGAAGGTTGGCTGCATCGCCTCGACAGCGGCTTACGCGTTTGCACATATAACACGTCAATTTCCACAAAACGTTGTTTCTTGTCATTCTATTTCATTGTCAGACGAATGTTAGTGATTGTTAAAGAAATTTCATCGTTTGTTAGAGCTCCATTTTTATTTAACCGCCGAAAGACTTTTCTGCGCTAGAGGACGCTTCATGTCGCGGAGGTTGGCAGCATCGCCGTGACAGCTGCTTACGGGTTAGCGCATTTCATTCGTCAATTTCCGCAATACGTTGATTCTTATCATTCCATTACATTGGTAGACGATCGCTAGTGATTGTTAGTTAATTTCTATCGTTTGTAAGAACTCCATTTTTATTTAATCGCTGAAAAACTTTTCGGCGCTAGAGCGCGCTGCAGGTCGCGAAGGTTGGCTCATCGCCGCATCAGCGGCTTACGGGTTTGCACATATAACACGTCAATTCCACAAAACGTTGATTCTTGTCATTCTATTACATTGTCAGACGAATGTTAGGGATTGTTAGAGAATTTTCATCGCTGGTTAGAGCTCTATTTTTATTTAATCGCCGAAAAACTTTGCGGCGCTAGAGCATGCTTCATGTCGCGGAGGCTGGCAGCATCGTCGTGACAGCTGCTTACGGCATTGCGCATGCAACTCGTTAATTTGAGCAAAACGTTGATTCTTATCATTCTCTCAGATTGTTAGACTATCGCTAGGGATTGCTAGTTAATTTCTATTGTTTGTTAGAGCTCCATTTTGATGTAATCGCTGAAAAACCTTTCGGCGCTAGAGCGCGCTGCAGGTTGCGAAGGTTGGCTGCATCGTCGCGACAGCGGCTTACGGGTTTGCACATATAACACGTCAATTTCCACAAAACGTTGATTCTTATCATTCTATTACATTGTCAGACGAATGTTAGTGATTGTTTGAGAATTTTTATCGATTGTTAGAGCTCTATTTTTATTCAATCGCCGAAAAACTTTGCGGCGCTAGAGCATACTTCACGTCGCGGAGGCTGGTAGCATCGTCGCGACAGCTGCTTACGGCTTTGCGCATGCAACTCGTTAATTTGAGCAAAACGTTGATTCTTATCATTCTCTCAGATTGTTAGACTATCGCTAGGGATTGCTAGTTAATTTCTATTTTTTGTTAGAGCTCCATTTTGATGTAATCGCTGAAAAACCTTTCGGCGCTAGAGCGCGCTGCCGGTCGCGAAGGTTGGCTGCATCGCCGCGACAGCGGCTTACGGGTTTGCACATATAACACGTTAATTTCCACAAAACGTTGATTCTTGTCATTCTATAACATTGGCAGACGAATGTTAGTGATTGTTAGAGAATTTTTATCGATTGTTAGAGCTCCATTTTTATTTAATCGCCGAAAAACTTCTCGTTGCTAGAGCACGCTTCATATCGCGGAGGTTGGCAGCATCGCCGCGACAGCTGTTTACGGGTTTGCGCATTTCACTCGTCAATTTCCGCAAAACGTTGATTCTTATCATTCTATTGCATTTTTAGACGATCGCTAGTAATTGTTAGTTAATTTTCACCGTTTGTTAGAGCATCATTTTTATTTAATCGCTGAAACTCTTGTCGGCCCTAGAGCGCGCTGCATGTCGCGGAGGTTGGCAGCATCGTCGCGACAGCTGCTTACGGCTTTGGGCATGTAACTCGTTAATTTGAGCAAAACGTTGATTCTTATCTTTCCATTAGACTGTTAGACGATCGCTAGTGATTGTTAGTTAATTTCTATCGTTTGTTAGAGCTCCAATTTTGTTTATTCGCTGAAAAACTTTTCGCCGCTAGAACGCGCTGCAGGTCGCGAAGGTTGGACGCATCGCCCCGACAGCGGCTTACGGGTTTGCACATATAACACGTCAATTTCCACAAAACGTTGATTCTTGTCATTCTATTACATTATCAGACGAATGTTAGTGATTGTTAGAGAATTTTCTTCCTTTGTTAGAGCTCAATTTTTAATTAATCGCCGATAAACTTTTCAGTGCTAGAGCACGCTTCATGTCGCAAAGGTTGGCAGCATCGCCGCGACAGCTGCTTACGGGTTTGCACATGAACCACGTCAATTTCCGCAAAACGTTGACTTTTATCATTCTGTTAGATTGTTAGGCGATCGCTAGTGATTGTTAGTTAATGATCATCGTTTGTTAGAGCTCTATTTTTATTAAATCGATGAAAAACATTTCGGCCCTAGAGCGCACTGCATGTCGCGCAGGGTGGCAGCATCGTCGCGACAGCTGCTTACGAGTTTGCAGAAGTAACTCGTTAATTTCCGCAATATGTTGATTCTTGTCATTCCATTACATTGTTAGGCGATCGCTAGTGATCGATAGTTAATTTTCATCGTTTGTTAGAGTTTCATTTTTATTAAATCGCTGAAAAACTTTTCGGCCCCAGAACGCGCTGCATGTGGCGAAGGTTGGCAGCATCGCCGCGACAGCTGTCGACGGGATTGCTCATTTAACTCGTAAATTTCAGCAAAACATTGATTCTTATTATTTTATTCGTTTGTTAGAAGAATGTTAGGGATTGTTAGTTAATTTTCATCGTTTGTTAGAGTTCCATTTTTATTTAATCGCTGGAAAACTTTTCGGCCCAGGCGCGCGTTGTATGTCGCGGACGTTGGCAGCATCTCTGCGACAGCTGATTACGAGTAGCTCCGTGAACGTGGCATTGCGATTTTGACCTTTCGACGTTTGTAAAATTTGAATCGTTTGTGAGACCCTTGTGGTTGAGTGTGAGATCAATTAAAACGTTTGTGAGACCGGTATTCCCTCGAAAAATGAGAATTGAAAATTAGTGGTTAGTGGGCAGATTGACTTTGACTTTTCTATGTATTTTTTTCTTCAATCGATTGTGAGTCGCTTGTGGTTGATTGTGAGATCAATTAAAACGTTTGTGAGACCGTAATTTGCTCGAAAAATGAGAATTGAAAATTGTCGGTAAGTTACCGACCCGACTACCGTGACCGAGTTACTTGATTTTGCCTTTACGATGTTTTTTTCAAAATTGAATCGTTTGTGGGACGTTTTTGGTTGATTGTGAGATCAATTAAACCATTTGTGAGACTGTTATTGACTCGAAAAATGAGATCTGAATATTAGTGGTAAGTTGGCAGATGGACTTTCCCTTTCCGAAGTTTTGTAAAATTTGAATCGTTTGTGGGACGCTTCTGATTAATTCTGAGATCAACTAAAAACGTTTGTGAGACCTTTATTTACTCGAAAAATGGAAATTGAAAATTAGTGTTAAATTGGCAGATTGACTTTGACTTTACAATGTGTTTTTTTCTTTTCAATCGATTGTGGCGCCTTTGTGGTTGAGTGTAAGATCAATTAAAACGTTTATGATACCGCTATTCAGTTGAAAAATAAGCATTGAAAATTGTCGGTAAGTTACTGACCGGACTACCGGTGAACGAGCCACTCGTCGTTGACATTCCGATATTTTTTAAGCTTGAATCGTTCGTTCGGCTTTATTAGGGGTTGACTATCAGATGAACTGAAATGTTTTGTGAAATTAAGTGTTTCGACGTGAGATCCCTTGGTAGCTAACGAATGATTTTCTCCCCCGATTTCGTTGTAATGAGCCACAATTCAAGGATAACTGAGTTACTACTCCCAATTGATTATGTTTCGGTTGAGCCTTTAGAACGAGATTGGTGAAGAAAACATAACGGAATCACATTATCACTACTTTGTATTCCTTTGAAACCATCCACGCCCAATGACGGCCCTTTATCGGATGCGCCTCGACGTAGATGGTTCTTTGGCCGGTGTAATTAATGTATTAACTACCAAACGTTACAATGAGGCTACCAAATACGACCAATTGATTAACTTTCGTTTAAGACTTGGACGAATTGTATCGGTGAAGATAATTTAACGGTATCCGATTATAACTAGTTTGTATTCCGTTGGATCCATCCACGACCAATAACGGCCCTTTATCGCATGCGCTTAGACGTAGATAATTCTTTGGTCGGTGTAATTTATGAACTAACTACGAAAGGTTACAATCACGACCAATCGATTATCTTTCGTTTAAGACTTGTAATAACGAGCTCGGTGAAGAAAACATAACGGAATCGTATTATCACTACTTTGTATTCCGTTGGATCCATCCATGACCATTTACGGCCCTCTATCGCATGGGTCTTGACGCAGATGGTTTTTTGGTCGGTCTAATTAATTAATTGACTACCAAACGTTATAATGAGAATATCAGTCACGACCAATAGAGTATCTTTCATTTAAGACTTATAAGAATGAGATCGGTAAAGACTTTATATTCCATTGGATCCATCAATGACGAATAATACCCCACTATCGCATGCGCATAGACGTATATGGTTTTTCGATCGACGTAATTAAGGAACTAACTGCCAAACGATTTTGCATCGCTTTAACCCGGTATTTTATGGATTGCATGATAAATATAAAAAATGTCCGGCCAACTTTACGGGACAAAAATCTAATTTTATTATACTTAAACGATCGACCACCAAACCCTTTTATTGGGCCATCAATCACGACCTAACGACCACTAGACGATTACAAAAATCAAAACACCGAGAAGTTAAAGTCATCCGCCTGTTCACGAAGGTGATTTGTCGAAATTCGAGGCTATTAAGTTCACTGCAATGACTGTCATGGTCTCTGCACACTGCGCGCGATTTGCGATTTCCAATGGGAGCTCAGGTATTCCGGAAATGCCCTAGGAGAGTGAACGGTACCATTGGATATCGCTCATCGCTTGTCGCTCATCGCTTGTCGCTCATCGCTTGTCGCTCATCGCGTGCAGTGTGCAGAGGCCATCACAGGTTGCAGTCGTGTTATGTCCTCTGCACACTGTGCGCGATATCCAATGGGCGCTCAGGTATTCCGGAAACGCCCTGAGAGTGCAGCTCCCATTGGATATCGCTCATCGCTCGTCGCTCATCGCGCGCAGTGTGCAGAGGCCATTATCGCCAATTGTACGCAGTGTGCAAAAAACATAACCTATTCATGCAGTCTCATTGAATGGTGGTAGTAAGCACACGAATTTGGCAGCTCAACTTGCGATTACGTATTATCAAAGAAATAAAATTTAAAAAATGAACATTAAAAGTTAACGAAAATGAACATGTTTGATAACTTTTTTTCACCACAATTTAACCGATGCCGTGGTATCAACATAGACCGCATCGCGTCTACATCGAAAAGGTCAAAGGATATAACAAATATTGGGCTTGCAGGTCGAAGTGTCGATGCTGTCAGGGGATGCACGGTTTTCGAACGACCGGTGTGCCAGAGGAAGGAATTTATGCGCGCGAACAGTTTAGTATCGCACATATGTTGAAAATATCTTGGAAATCTTATTGGAACGAAACGATAGAAAGTTATCTGACTAGCCAAATGTAAGTATACATATATAAAACGTGTATTACATTTGTACATGAAAACAGCAATTAGGAGAGCGTAAATGAATGTATAATGGTTTGTGATGAGTTCCAAGTCGAATTCTATTTCCCTCTCTTCCTCCGCTTGAAATGTGAGGCCTTGATACCTTGTTGTGACTTCTGCTTGTGCGTCTGCAACATTATAAATTTTTCGGTTATCCTACGATTGAAGATGTACGTTATTAAATGGAATATAATATAAAATTAAATATTAACTACACCGCAATATTTTGTTATCAATTGACCTTACGCAGCAAAAATATCTATGCAAATTTAGATTTAAACGCAAAAGTATATTTCGGTTCAATTCAGACTTACCATTATTAAACAATTCCGGTATTCTTTGCATAAATTGCAAGATGCGGCTCAATAATCGTACTCGGTCGGGAAACTGTTTTTTTTTTTTATCCAGATCGTTATATTTTTCCCATATCCCACCGTTGCGGAATGAATGTGCTATGTAGTGTCCTGATACATATTGCACTACGCCGGCAAGTCTAAAACACAACGCAGAAAACATTTACATAATGTCACTGTAAAATTTTGAGGATATCGGTCACGTGTCCAGCGGGTATAAATCCTACAGGTAAGTATCTTCCCGAACAGTTCACATTTTGGGCAAAGAGAGAGAGGGACCGGCCTCTTTTAACAGAACAGACCGTGTTTCTTTGCTTTGTGATTTTTTCGAAATATGAGTTGTCTCAAAGAACACTGGGAACCCGTGAAATGATCGTCTATCTCACACGCATGACGGGACGAGACATGCAACAAATGTTTTTAAGTTTAAGGAACGTACCTGTACTCCGAAGTTGCCTTTTCCTTTCCTGATTCTAGATGGAGAAGTTTGGGAATTTCCTGCAGGGAACAGTGCAAGGCTTTTTCCAAATTTTGGTAGTGGCGAATATCCATCTCGATGAAAATGTGCTCCGCAAGATAACTCGCGCGCGTCAGTCTGCCCGGGCATTTGTTTCGGCAATTGATGTTGAATATTGGAGAGTGAATTTCTAATGCCTGCTGTAGCGCCGAAAAACTTTTTCTACATAGAGTCTTATGGGTCAGTGCTAAGGTGTAGTCCGAGAAGCTCTGTCTTCCGCAAGAAGAGCAGTGCTCGATGACTATTTTGCTCGGACAAGAAGTCATTGTATTCTTGACCGTGCTGCTCAAATTGCTTTCAGCATCGATTTTATAAATGGCCTTGTCTCCTATTTTCGCTTGGACCGACGGGATGTGAAAAGCACGGAGAATCTGTGCTCTTTCCGTTAAAATATTTTTTGTTGCGCCATTTTGCATAAATTTCAGGATAAATTGGAGCGTCTCGTTTGAAGAATTCTCCATGAATGTGCGATATCCCTTGTTGTCAGTCGCTGCAGTTGCTTAAATCTGTACCACTGAATCAAAGGCACAAGTGTTTCGGACGAAGTGAGAATTACCTCTCAGGTTTATTGAAGGACAACAAGAACCATTCGGTAGCAAAGTCACTTTTTTCGGCGGCTGTTCGTTTCACTTGCAACGAAATTGTTGTCTTGAGATATATCCGCGTACAGCTTATAGTATTTACCGGAGAAAGTACTCGGTCGATTCGGTATCTCATGCGTGGTTTTTGCTATCGGTGTAGAGACTGTCTGTCACTTCTGCAATTACGATTTGAAGACGCTATAGCTCAACTTTCCAAAATCTGCAAATTCAATAAAGTCCAAATTGTCGTCCTCGGTCGGCGCGTCGTCACAGTTTTCATCGATGGACCCATGAAATTTGCCCTCATCAGCGCGATGATTTCGTACTTCATGCGATGTCCGAATCACGGAAGTCACTGAAGGACTGACTGCTTTAATCTGGGTTGATACATCAATAAAATCACAGTCAGCGGTTGCACATGTATTGGCGCTCTCCAGCCCATGATAATTGAGGTGTTTTTGTGCATCTGCCTTGCCGCCCAAGTTCTCTATTTCGAAGAGGTCCGAATCAATTTCTTTAACATCTTCCGAATGGTTTTCCGTCTTTTTCTCTTCGCCCTCTGTGACCTGCTCCAATTCAGATTTATTGACATGTAGCCGCTCGTTTCTGTGATTAATTATGTGCCCGGAAACTATGCAGCTGCTTTGCTCAAGATCCTTTATGTGCTCTCTTAGAAATTTGTTGACCGAAATTGGAAGTTTATAGTTCCTGAGCGTGCGCGTTTTCAGATCATTGAAATATCCTTCCACGTAGCTGGATGTGGCACGCTGAGTGTTCGGAGCCATGCCAACTGATGACCAGAGCACAAATTCCTTCGCTACTCCTCTAAATTGATCGACGAATTCTGGAAGATAAAAAGCATTCAGCTGCTTGGCAATTTTGTGCTCTTTTTTTACGCTCATTATGAGATTATCAATCCATTGCCCGATGCGTGAAGCCGGCGCGTCCGAAGTTTTATCGTCTGGCGCACTGTCATCGTCAACCGCGTTTTCCGAAAACTGTTGATGGAGTGGCACGTTTTGTATTTTTTTATCGTCGTTATGGAAGAAATTTTCAATAACATTCCCCGCGGAAATGCAGCGGTCCAGTTCCTTCCTCGCATGTTTGGGTGTGTATGCTTCTTTCGCCTTTATCACTGAAGCCTCGTGTGTTTGGAGAGCTACAGCGCAGGTGAGCACGAAAATGCATTCAAATTGTATGAGGGTCTTTGACTCAACCATCAAAGTTACGCAACGCAGAAAAAACTTCTTGATTTCCCTCTGTCGTACACTTTTGAAACACGGCCATCGACAAATCATGTGAGTAAAGTGTGCAACGTCAATGCGGATAAACGTTATCAGCTCTTTTTTCATGTCTTGATGAGCATCGACGAACGCGCTAAACCGTTTACTCACGTATTCTTTGATCGATATTTTGTTGAAAGCCATGCTCAAGGCCATTAAAAAGACGTGAGCATAATCGCAGACGGCTTCCTTGGGCGGTTGAGCTCCATTTTGAAGCCATCGCAGTAGCCATAGCATAATGGTAACTGAGTCGTGGCGTTCAGACAACATTTGATAAACGCAGGCCGTTGTCCCGCTGAAGTTAATGACAATGGCGTATAAGAAAATGTGGCCCGATTTAGCGTCGTTTTTCCTGTGCAATTTGGTCACGAGTCCTCCAGTTGCATCACGGCGTATCAATGACCGATTTTTTTTCACACGCCTATACTCTTGGTAGACTCGAAACTGTGCGCCGGATCCATAAAGAACGCGAAAAGGAAAGCCGCCTACTTCCTGAACTATACCGCTATTTTGTGCGTTCGAGGACATTTCTTCTAATGTTCGAACTATGTCGCGTCCGTCATTTTTCTTTATCCCAAGATTTTCATCGATATTTCTTTTTTTGGCCTGACGAAGTACTCCGAGGTTCGGTACTACGGGTGGCTCAATGTCACCTGGTAGCATCAACTCGTGCGCCCGTCGCTTTCGATATTTCGCACCCCCATCAGTTCTCAATTCGTTATACGCATTTTTTCTCATTTGTCCATTGAACGGCCGTTTCACAGTTTCGTGATTTTCGCGACGCGTATCTTGGGTTCGAATAACAAATGTAACTCCTTTTTCGTTATCGTTCTCTTGACCGGTACCATCGATTACATTTCCGCAGATTTTGCTGTTGCGAATTCCGTGAAATGTAACCGAGTAGGTCTTCTCTTCCGGAGACCACCGAATCCGTCCCCATTTGAACATGAACGCGCAAGGCATTCTAAATTGGAACCAGAAGGCATCTGCTATAACATTCGTCCAAACTTTCGGCTTCAATTTTAGTTTTTCCTTAGTGTCAGCTCGTTTGATGTCGTTCCACTCCTCCTCCGTCAGAAGTAGCGTTTTTATGGACTCGGTATTGACGTCGAATAGATTCAGTTCGCTATTTACTGAATTCTCACTGTTACCTTCAGAGGCATCCTGGCTCGATTCAGTATGAGAGGTATTGTTGTTCATGTCCGGTAGTGGCAATATTACCCCCATTTGTTCCCTCGCTTGCGACAAACAGGTTTCTCCTGTTGTACACCACATTTGTGTGAAAATAATTTGGCGTCCAGTGATATCCCAGGTCCTGCAACGCTTCCACCATTTTTTCCAGACGTCATCCTTCCATGGAGGTAGATCATTCGTACGAAAGTAGTCGATAAACTGCTTTGTCACGGCAACGGCAGCTTCTAAAGGCACTGCAGAAGCCCGTGGCATTTTGCGGAGAAAGGTCTGTGGAAATATTGATTCTTTTAAAAGAATATTTATCGTAGCTAGTTTAAGGCTCTTGCACAATAAAATTGATAATCAATGGTTAATGCATATTATGGACTATACAGACCGCAGACGATACGATACAAACGCGATAAACACTTGATTCACACGATTTTTGAACTGAAAAACGCGCGTTGTCTGCGCGTAGAAAATAAGCCGTGTGCACAGGCCTGTAGAGATATTACGTGAATATTCAGGGACAAGTTCATCTACATAATTTCTAGCACATTTGTGTGGTTCATATTATATTGGTTCGTATTTTTCTAGCATCATTGGATATGGGGTTTTCGACACACGGCAAATAAAAAGATAGCTTTATAGTTAATTTTGTCGTTTTAAGACGTTACCCCCACTTGTAGCGCAAAAAAGGCCTTTTTCATGAATTTTTCTAAAGAAAACTACAAACTTTTTTAATCGATCAATATACCATCTTAAAGAACACATCTTAAAGAACTTTCAGTAATCTTTATATTGAAAAATATTACATTGTTTAAACCGACAGAGGTACGCGCGCGGTCGGTGTGCGGGCTCGGCGGTCACTGAAGTTAAGCAGCATTGGAGGCTGCCAATACTTGGAGCGGTGACCGCTTGCCCGTGCACTGGTTTACGCGTCACCCTTTGAGCGGGAGGCAGTTTGTCTGAGTTTCTGATGTTTAATACAACTGAAACTCAGCCAAATATAGCCGCCTGTATCGGCCCAGGTTTTCCGCAGTTTCCCTGGGCCCTCGTGCAAATGCGATACAGTAGTGCATTAGGAAAGAGTGGCTGCGGTCAACACTCTGCGGGGGAGCTCTGGAAGGATTGTGAATGTCGGAAGGAATGGAAGGAATAAAAAGGAGCGGATGGTAAAAGGGGAAGGACCCCGTACCTCTGAGGAATACATATTACATTGTTTAGTGGCAAATGGCCGTTAATGAAATAATGTTTTTATATACACGGTTTGCGGTGACCACCATTGCGGCGAAGTGGATCATCTGAAAAAAAATGCGGATGGATTTAGTCAAATATAAGTATAAACTAGTCTTTAATCGAAGAATTTTACAAAATATTCATTTTTCACAAAATGGCGGACAGTCAAAGTTAATGGTTCGATTTTAACGAAAAAAACGGCCGTTTTTTGGCGATAAAACGGCCATTTTGTTCGAAAAAAAATTCGAACGATTAAAGAGTACATTTTTATGTATTAAGTAAGCCTGCCAAATTTCAAGAAGATCGGTTCATTAGTGTTCGAGTGATCTTGGTCACCGACTTCAGAAATGCCATGTTGAGAAAAACGCGTTTAAAGTTTCAATTTCAGTTTACACGAAGAACGGATTCTTCTCTTTCAACGCTCATATCTCAGTCAATTTTGTTCGGATCGACTTGAAATTTTCATGACATATTCTCAGATACTTATAATTCAAAAAAATGCAATAAAAAACGATTTTTTCAAAATCGCAAGTGGGGGTAACCCCTTAAGAACATGTGTCACATTCCGGGCAAAAGACGAAAAAACCATTGTTTGTCGTTCAACAGAGCGATATCTGCTTCTATTCTTCTTTCCGAAAAGTTGAACGTGTCAGAAATCGTTGGGAATTTGCGAAGCAGCTATTGCCCTCGCATTTATGGACTTTTGGTCGATGAGACACTCGGCCTTAAATAAGCCAACAACACTCTCTTTCCAGAATTCAGTTTGATACATACTTTGCCTTATCGCACTGGAGTGACACAGCATAATTACTTTGCGAAGCGACGAGATAGTTCACTCATTAATTAAGATAGAGCAACGATATTTTGTTTCGGAAAAACTATTGCTACACGTAAACATTCAATTTACAAATCAGTGAGCTCTCGGCACTTATGGCGGTTCGCTGTCCAAGTACACTGTACTTGATTGGTGACCAGGGCCATCCAATGATAGTAAACGTATCTCGACAAAAGCTTAGGCTCAACCATAAAGCCTTTCATAACGCTTATCGTGGAAAAAAAGAATGGAACAGATCTATTTGACTTTTAATATAATTCACGATGATTTTTCTCTTTTTTTCCAAATATCGATTGTTCCAAAAAACCTGCAAACAAAGTATCTGTTGCGCGCTTTTCGCCGCTCAGTTGGTGCGTGAAAATACGCCTTAAGCACATAGAACGGGCAGAGGCCATATCTTTTATTCCAACAGAGGTGGCAATTGTCCAAATATTCTCTTAGGACCGGTTCTACACCTCTTGGTTAACCGAGTTGACCCGAGTTTAGCCCGCAAAGCGTGGTTCCGATTGGTCCAGTCGCCCTTAAAATTCGGTTAACTCGGTGAACCGAGAGATGTTCCACCGGACCTTAGACAAATCAGATTTCGGCAAATAAAGGGCGATTCATAGTGCGCTTTCTAATAGAGTGGAAGGTGCCTCTTTACGTTTTTATTTTGGAATCCACCTCTGCCGGCAAACATTAAGAATTTGCTAAACAATCAACTCTCTTGCACTGTTGACTGAACCGGATGTGTGATGTGTCCTCAAGCTATTCCTTTCACGAACCCGAATATTTAACAATTAACTGATTTTCATTTCTAATCAAGTGAAAATACATGCCAGTATACTAGTAAAATTTCACGCCAAGTTACCGAACTTTTAACGAAAAATAACAACAATAACGAAAAGCCACACTTGTATCTAATCATTTGTACCCTAAATAGCTCTAGATGCCTGATACAAACTACTCACGCGTGTAAAAAATCTAAAGATTCCGTAACGACAATAAAAACAGCAGGTCACCGAATGTTTCAAGTAAATATTAATGATAAAACTTAGAAAAATGAGTTTACAAAATTCAAACAAAATTCAAACAAAAATGAATTTTTGCGCGTGAAATTTTTTATTCGAGTTTATCGTTGGATATGATAATTCATTGTGACTTATTTTTATTAAGCACTACTTAATTTGATCAAAGTTTCAGAAGGGCCCTCCACATGCCCCCACAAATGCGACTCTGCGCGAGGGGAATACCTTAATTCACAGGATGAAAACAGGATGAAAGGATAAAAGTGTGTAAAAAGGCATACTGTGACCGTAATTATTGCTCGATGTAAGTACAGTTCGCAACGTTAGTGGTCGAACCATTGTGGTTGCAAATGCGTGTATCAGAAGATACTGTAAACATTGAAGAAGGCAAATAAAAACATCTTTTTCCAAAAGTTGACATCGCTAGGCAAACATGAATATTTAAATAAAACGTAGTATAAAAAAGCAGAGAAAATATAGCATTATCAGTTGTTACAGTTCCATAAAATCTTTCAGCGTTTCATGATGATTGCGGAGTGACTTTTTAGGTTAACAGTTACTAAGGTATTTGATGTAATAATCTTGGGTATTGTTGACAAGATTTATACGTATAATCTATTTCAAATAAATGTATGGTTATATGAACACATAATAAAAACTTTCGACACAGGCAATAATGACCATGCTTCAAAAACTTTCTTGTCAGAGAAACAAGTTTTACGCTCTTTCTTTTATGCAGCGAGTAATGCACAGGAGTCTCACCCAAGTGATAATTCGACCACAACATTTTGATCGGTTGTATGTGTGAATCCTATCTTTAAAGGTGCATGAACAGCATGTCAAAACCCTGGCACCATGGCACGGTTGTCCACAGTACAATCTCTTGCGGAGAGATTGTATTGTGGGCAACCGACGCTCGAGACATTATTGCTTTCAGAGCAGAAGGAAGGAACCTTTTCTATTCAAAAGTACTCTTTACATTGTTGTATTCTTCGTATTCTTTGCCACAATAGAATGGAACAATTTCTTCTTACATGTGACACAAAAAATAACTGCGTAGCAAAAATGAATCTTCCTTTCAAATACTTTTTTGTCTCAATGCGACCTTCAGAATTTTATCATTCATATGAAAAGTCTTTATTTATATGAAAGTATAATATTGAAGGCAAACAGAGTGATCCTGTCTGAATGCGTTGATATATCCAGCTTGATTGACGCTGTACCGTCACAGGACACCTTCGGAAAGCATGGGCAAAATCATCCTGGGTACCTCCGAGACCAGTTCATTTATACTACGCCATATATCGTCACGATTGCATTCAATAATGGATAACTATATAATGTTTACCTTTGTGTCTCGCTGGGTTTTGGGAATTCCAATCTAGCTCCATTATCGTGATGGAATGAAGAAATTTGCGTATAAACGATGCCATTGGCGATGCCCAAGGTTAACAGGATCGCTTCCAATTCAAACTGCTAGTGCTTCACACTATGGATGAGAGATTTAAGAGGTGTCTGTGATGTTCCAAATAACGGAAACTACGCCATATTAAATGGTATCGTGCTGCCCTCTGTACTCTACCTCGTGTCCCGCTTTCGCCATGCATCGCTCTCAGAGCACGCCGAGACTCACGGGTATCGCTATGGTACCTCTACCACGTGTAACGTATCCCGTCTTTGTATATAATAAAGTATTCACTACGACAGAGCAACGTGTGCAATAATTAATGCATGGTGTCTCAGACACTACAGTGTCTTTCATAAGTGCCGTGCAGAAACCTCGAATTATAACAAAACACAACAAATTAGCTGGAGATGAAGTACCGATGTAACACTGACAATATTGTCGTTTCAGAAATCAATCACCTTATACCATGTCTAGATATTAGTCAACCACTATTTATTTGAATTATTCTTCGTGAAAAAAACACCATTTTTCAATATGCTTATTTCGAAAATTATCGCTGTCTGTTTCAAGTATATCATCTAATATTTTCGAAAAATGAGCAATTTACAACATATTTCTTGGTAAACAGTTAATCGCTATAAAACGAGTTTCATAATAACTATACACCAAGGCAATGGAATTATGAAGATTGAGTGGCTTATGAACACATTTCAATCGTTAATAGTATTCGTTTTTATTAGAGAGCTGAACTAAAGAGATAAACGCGGAAAAAGTGTACGTTTGTTATTCCCTTATTCGACAAAATTATTTGATAAAGAACTGTTTTAACCGGGAGCACGTTTTGTATCTCATATAAACGTAAATTGGTTATTATTATATTCAAAATACACAAAAGACACTCTGACGCAATATTACGAAAATGGCCGCGATAGACCACTTTTTTCGGAGCACATTTCTATAAAGTGTTACGCTTTCAGAGCAATTTTCTCCGGAAATAAAAATCAAGGAGATTATAGGGAAGGAGATTATAGGGAAGGAGTCCAATCTCCGTATGATGAATGGGTATAAGAAACGTCCGTAAACTTGATTTAAGAGCGTAGTGTTAAATATGGCCTGTAGGCGTCGTCCGTCTCTTTAGAGTATCAAAATATAGTAATACAGCCAGTACACAGGGTGAAACTGACTGTTATGGCAGCTAATTGTTGACGCCTGTCAAAAAAACACCTATCGTCTACTAAAATTGTTTATTTGCGACGGCGACTTTGGAAGTATATCGGACGAGGGAGAATCGAAAAATTTACTTTTTAATTACAAATCTAGTCTGATCTTTTTTTCCAAGTTTTTCTGTTTAGGTTTTAGGTTATACGTGGAACTTATTTTTGAGATCCGCGGACCTCGCGGTTATTCAAGGTAACTTATTTATTTTTCCCTTCTGCGCGTTGTGCACTGACAGAGAACATAGACGTATGTTCCTGGCACTGAGGATCAGTCTTTGTATGTTGTGAATCAAATTTGAATGAATTTGAAATATAACAAACCCCGCCTTTAATGTTTATTTTTAATATTTCAAAATATCTTGAGAATAGTAAATTTAATACATGTCTATTTTTATTTCAGAAAGATGGGGAGAACGTGTGCAGTGCCAGGATGCGACAGTGGCCTTGCGAAAGACAATGCACAGCGAAGAAGATTAGGGCTGCACTGCTATGTTCTGTTTTCAATTCCGAAGGTAATAGAATTATTGAATGAGTTAATCTATACTCAGCATGTTTGGCTTTTATTTGAAATATTTACAGTACAGCACTTTCCATACACTTCTAGAGTTTTTGTAACCTCGGATGTGCTGTAGCTGCGTAAAATATTTTCCGATGCTCACGTACGACTTGTATGACATATTGCTGTTGTTTTTCATCTCTTTTAGCATGCAATCAAATGCTGATAATAATCAAACGCCATATATGACACAGTTAAAAAAAAAAAAGATACGTACAATTGAATAATAAATAAAATCGCACTACGACTTAAATGTTGAAACTACAGCAACGCGAAATTTACTTCTAAAATAAATTAGGGTTAAGAAAATTAAAATTTTCAGCTCGTGACAGCTAATAAGAACACAGCCAGCTGATCATAATGCATGCACAAAACATACATGTATATAGAGTACACAATGACTAAAGTTCCCAGCGCCGCCTATGCGGAACCCTTATTTGTTTCAATTTTACGGACGCGCCAGACTGCGGAGATTGGACTCCTTCCCTATAGTCTCCTTGATAAAAATATTAAAATTGCTCACTCGGTTGGCATTTATAAATAATAAGGTTGTTTAATTAATACAATTATTACCTGTTTTAGCTCCGTGGATTAAAAACGGATTTCACGGTTTCATTTGCTCCTCTGTCGCCGTTTAATATTCTACTCCAACTTAGCTGTAGGGTTTGACCACGTGACGCGGCTGCCATCAGCCGGCGTGCTTGATTCATGGACGCTTTGTGGAGGGAAGTTTGTACTAGCTACGTAATTGCGACTGGGAGAACTGTGAACTTGGCACCTGAACTCCGCTATTTTGTATCTTACGCATTTGTGGTTTCCTGTACATGTAATAAACATTTCTGTGAGTCCACCTATCCTGAAATAAAAGTTAGACATTCTTGGCTACTTGAACGTGACAAGGCAATTTTAACTGTGTTCCTTCTCCCGGTCTTCATTCCATTGTGTTCCATTACCATATGAATAAAAACTGTGTGTGTGGCAACTCCACACGCGTAGGAAGTGAATACTTCGCATGTATTTTTATTGATCACTCATTTATCAAAAAAAAATTTTTTGACCACTCTCATATTGCCTAGTGTTTCATTATTTTAACCATTTTTTTTTCTTCAATTTTCACAATATTGTTATATATTTTCGCATATAACTATCTACAACAATATATCTTTTACAATTACTGACAACAACAATATATTTACACTTATTTACAACATATTACAATACAGTTTTTACAATTTATTTACAAAATGTTTCACAGTCGACTATAGTTGTTTGCTTTACAAATCTAAGGTGGTTATAAGCGAATTGTGATAGCTAAAATATGACACGAAATGTTTCAACATTACGCCAGATAAATTTCTAACGAAAACGGCGTCGATAGTCGTACCACCTTTAGTGGTAGGGTCATTTCTGCCGACTATCATACGCAAAGAAAAATTGTCCTCAAGAAACGTTAGCAATGGTTCAGCCTCTGGTAATGAAAAATTTACATTGAAATCGCCAGCAAGAATTACTGCTTCGTTCCCAGAATCGGCAGGTTCTCCTGTCATTCTCGCAAGGAGTTGTGCACCTTTTTTTGAGAATGGCATTAAAGCCTTAGCGATAAAAGTTTTTATATCGCGCATTGAAGCATTTGGTGAGATATAAATCGCTATTAAAATGAACTTGCAGTTCCGATCCCCTACCCTCGCGCATTCGATTGCACACAAGTCGCCGATTCTCGCTGAACTGCTTACGATAACTCCGTCATCATTTGCATAAGGAGCCTGGATTTGCAAATGAGGAGTAACGATATAACATCGGTCGTCTTCCCGATGATAAATGGCGACACCGGAGTTCCGGTTTTCCCGACGTTGGAATCGAACAACAAAATCAAAATTAGGAATCGAAACTGGCAGTTCACCATTCTTCATAAATGTTTCCGACAACATTAAAATGTTAGCCCGTTGGATGACTCTGCAGTTCAGATCATTCGGGTGAGCGTGTAAGCTTTGACAGTTCAAAGAAACCACCGATAAGCCTTGGCATGAATGAAGGAAATCGAAAAGCTCTTGCTCCACCGTTATATGCGGATCCAAACGCAGTCGAGTCATTTCAAGCCGCAACGCGAGACATGAAGCATCGCTGTTAGTCCGGTGGCCATGATAGAATTATCGTTTTTTATCGACTGAAATGATGTACAGTCTTTCGATTGCTGTGGCACGGGATAATGCAACGTAAACCAACTGCTGAGATTGGGCACGATCATAATAATAGACGACCTCGTCGAATGTTCCTCCATGAGATTTGTGTATGGTCAGCGCACAAGCGGGTGCCAGGGGAAAATGATTCCTTTTGGCGGAAATCGTTTTTTGTCGGTTGAGATAAATTGTCGCATTTCTTCGAGTTATTGGAACAGCGTTCGGATTGATATTGTTTGCAATGATAAACGCACGTGCATCATTCCGAGCTTGTAAGCCAACTTTCTTATCGCAAGTTGGGAATACCAACCACACGCGAGTCACTTCTCCATCCTCGTTCTGTTCCAAGTTAGATAGTTTCCCGATTGCGCCGCTAACCAGTCCATCAGCTACTGCGATGCTAGTAGTAATGATGTAATGTTGACCAAGTACTAGGGTCAACGTTTTCAATAAACCACCTGTGTCAGCCGACAATTTTTTATTATCGAGAGCTCTGAGTGCGCTTTCTCGTTGTTCATCGTCCTGACAGCCCATTATGAAATCAACTGCATTGAAAACTATTCGGTTGTCAAGTCTCCCTAGCACTGTGGTATTATATTGATCGACTGTTTTATTAGAGTACACCAAACGTATGCCATGAGGGCACATATCTGCAGCTTCTTCTTCTGTGGCGAATCTTGATTCTAACGACGCAAGTTCCTCTTCGCTCAATTGATCTCCGTTCCCAATCTTAGTTAGAATTCCCGAGAAGACGATATTCGATTGACGCATGACGCGTTAATTCGTATAGTTTGAACGAACGCCATGTTTGTGAACCAATATAATGTTTCGATTGCTTGAAAATAGGTGTCGCCTTAACAGGTGGAAGTTGTCTTAGATCCCCGACTAAAATCGCGTCTAATCCCCCGAACGGAATGTCAAGCCGACCTGTGATAAGTTTTAATCGTCTGTCAACTCTTTCCAGCAACTCAGCACCAACCATGCCAACTTCATCGATGATGACTAGTCGAATGTTATGAAACAACGATCGAAACTGATGCAAAGTTTCTTCGTTTAAACTGTTACTAATGCCGGTTGATAGCGACAAGGCAGAGTGGATGCTGGTACAGTTTATTGCGACAGCTGTTTTCCCTGTCGAAGCACAAGTAAGATATGCATTGCAATGAGCGTTGCTGGTTGCATATTTATTGTACAGCTCCAAGATGAGACGAATCACGAAAGTTTTGCCGCATCCAGCTGGGCCCGTTAGAAACAATCGCAATGGATATAGCTGCTGCGGCGTTAAATGGTGTACAATATCGAGTAAGAGTGATCGTGGACGAACGTTAGTCGATCGCATAAATTCGCAGAATCTCTCATGCGGCATTAAACTTTCTTTCCTCTTAGCGATCGCTTGAATTCGACTCAAAGCTGCCAAACGAAGATCGTTGTTGATATCCGAGTCGGGGTCGGCATACATTTGATTAAATGGCGGTGGCTCCGGAATCTGATCAGCAATCCCTTGGTTGCCTATATTTACTTGCTCTAGTATTTCCACTTTACGAAATAGTTCTTGGCATAGTCGCAATGTCTCCTCAATATTGATATTGGACTCGAACTGTCTTCGACGTTCTAGGATCATTGGTTCGTTGTCGGCATAAATTTGAACAAATTTCGACTCCGCGAGGACGTCTGTTTCTTCACTTCGGAAAGGTATATGTAAAAGTACCATTTCTCGATTGTAGTCGTTGAATTGAGTGGCCATATTGTAATTAACGTAGCGTACTATTCGCGGTTTCGTTAATCGTTTATACTCCCCATTATTGCAACGCATGTACTGCGCGGCGAATTGTGCAAGAGTCAGCTCATTTAGTGTCTCCGGTCGTTGTTCATATTTGTCGAAAATATTGTCTTTCCAGACGTTCGTAGAGTCATCTTCGAGCGAATCCAATTCTGCCTGAGCTTTTTTGAATCGTTGTGGATCAGCTGGCCACGCGGTTGGGATGTTAACTATTGTTGCCGACCCTTCAGACATAGGCTTCCGAAGCAACCACCAAGCAGCCTCTTGACTACTCATTTCGACGCAATTCAAAAAGTCGACAAGAGAATTTTACGTTGCAAGTTGCTGATGCCTCTGTTGGCTTTATTCACGCAATCGACAACATAAGCCGCACAAGAGTACTCGTCCAATATGAATTGGATATCCATGTTCGATCGTAGGTGATGGAAAATAAATGGATTGAACGGATTGTCCCATTTTTCGCGTGGTTCATGCTTTAAAAACACTCGTGGTCGATGAATTCCGGCCCGAAGAATTTGATGATAATCTTGGTGCGAAAGTATATTATTTTTGACATAGAAATCATCGATGCTATCGTAATCCATGTGTTCGAACTGCGATCTTATTTTCTTATAACGCTCAGCGTACATGTGGAATCCTGGCTCTTCCGTTTTCATTGGCACGACAATTTGTGTAGTTCGGGAAGGCGGGATTGGGGCTTCGAAACGACATTGTTTAGGGTGATTCGCTCGAACTCTTGTGTAGCATGTGAAAGTGTGTTTGTGGGTTTGCAGTTTAACATTCCCTGACGCTTCGGATGCAGAGACTGTGATGAGAGATTTGATCAAAGCTATTGCGTCATGTTTGTTCTCACCGAGCGTATATTCCGGAGAATTTTCAAGCCAGAGTAATATGTGTGCGTGAGGACTTCCTCGATGTTGAAATTCAATCCTTTTGAAGAAGTTTTTGACTCTATATTGACCAAACGGACAAATCTTGATTGATTGCAACAGGGACATGAGCGTGTTAACCAATTTGTCGAAATAAATGGCACATGGCACCGCATCTTCATTGATCAATGTACATTTCTCCAACCAATTCAAACTTGTGGTTCCATCGTCTCAAAGGATTTCACCATCTTTCAGCCGTCGCAGCAGTTGAAGCAGTGATGCCCAACCGATTTCGTTCGCACTCATAGTGAGAAAGACTGTCGGTCTGCCAAGTTGCCGAATCATGGCAAAAAGATCCTTTTTTCTGTTGGCCCAATAGTACGCTGAATTCGGAATGTTTTTCAGAAAAGCAAGGTTCGTTTCGAGACAATGGTTAAGATACTCTTCGGATTCAATTTGCTCTTTCGAGACTTGTGCTCCAGCCCCAATGAATTTAAAAGCGATCGTTAACGATGAAGAGACACCAATTCTCATATTCTTTGGAGCCGCATAGAGCAAGTGCCGAGGTGTAACACCACGTCGATCAGTTCGTCTTATCTCGCTCGACGCAATTTGATAAGGAGTTGCCACAAAGCCGTCTCTGAATGTTCGAATTTGACCAAGATATATACCCGGGAATGATAACTCGTCAGCGTAATCATCCAACAACAAACTTATTGGAACATTGTTTTCTCCCGGTGCAAATCATAAATATCTATCCTCATCCCACAATAATGTTTGCTGTTGGGCGACAAGGCGATCATCGATTAATATTTCTTCACTGACCTCATCGTTGGGCATATTATCATCCGTAACCGGGGCTGCGAGAAACGCTGGATCGATGGTGATATCGTTATAGAGTGGGGTTGTGCTGAGGAAAGTCAACCACTCGCGAACAGTTCTTTTGTTAACTAGTCCTTGGATGTATCTAGACTTGTGGATTTTCCTCTTTTTGATGTGGACGTTGACACTGTAATCCTCTCCGATGTCACGAGGCAAACAATTGACCATCGTATTGACATTCACCGGAACATTAATGACCTGGCCGAAAATTCCAAACTGCCCATTGATGTGCCTCAATCGTTTTATCTCCATGAACGGAATTCTCGGCGTAATCAAACGTTCAGTGATAATATTCTGAGGAGGTAGATGGTCCGGCAGCGGTGGATATTTGAACCCGTTATAGGTGGCGATAAACGGTATTTTGTTTGTTCGTAAGCTGCAAGCACATGCTGAACAGAGCATTATATTCTCTGCTGCGATCCCAGATACAAGTGTATCGAGTAAATTTTGATCAATACCAGGAGGCAAAGCCTTTAAATCATATCGAAACCATAACCTATCGCATATAGAACACGAAAACCCAAATGAATTGTTAGTAAATTTCGTTCTGAAATATTCGTGGGTACGTTTATGGCGATTGAACTGTGTATATGGCAATCGCGGCTCCTCTTGAATATTTTCAGCGGCAATCTCGATTACGCGTTGTTCACCATTATCGCCTTCCTGCGAAGCATTAAAAGATGAAGACGGTAATGATTGTGCTTCGGCAAAGGGTATATTCGGTTTTCTATTAACACTCACAAGCTCGGTCCTTTCTGAGTTTTGATGAGCTGTAAACCGTTGCTCACGATTGGCAATCTGATGCGGCAAGTCCTCTTTTTCAGCCCGGTTATTAGCGGTTTCCAATTTTTTTCTTGCTCGATATTTACGTTGGTATTCCGCAGCTGCTTGCCGTCGTTGCTCTCGTTGAACGGAATCCTGACGAACCGTACACTCACGCTGGTGCTCTGCATTCATTGTTGTTTTTCTCACAAACCGCGATGTTGAAGGAACGGCATCGACCAATTGTTCAGTACTCGTATGCGTTATATGCGATGATGGAGGAGTAACAGGAACTGAAATGAGAGTCTAATTAAAAAATTGTAGTAAAGAATAGTTTTGAAAATGTTATTAAATGTCTTTGTAATTTTGTTAATTTTATTTCACCTTTATTTTTTAATAATTATAAATCATTTTTTTTAATTTTATTAATTGATTTTTATTTTTAATAATTTTATTTATTAATTTGTATGTGGTTAATTTGATCTCATTAATAATTAGATATATAATTATTTCTGTTTTTGGTGTTATTTATTATTTAT
Source organism: Ophion costatus (assembly GCA_951751655.1). Taxonomy (NCBI): domain Eukaryota; kingdom Metazoa; phylum Arthropoda; class Insecta; order Hymenoptera; family Ichneumonidae; genus Ophion; species Ophion costatus. The sequence goes on along the minus strand of OX632359.1, from coordinate 15,364,018 downwards.
TTTTATTTATTAATTTTTTTCATTTCATGGTAATAACCATTAATATTATTATTGTTATCAATTTTGATTACTTTTATTTATACATTTTTATTTTTTAAATTTTCTTTTATTGATAAACTTTATTATTATTAATATTAATTTCGAATAATTTTATTATTATTTTAATTGAGATTGATTTTGTTATTATTTTTATTACTTTTATATATGAATTTTTATTTATTTTTGAAGTGAATACTTCTGGAGCGACAGCGGATAGCCGCGCGTAAGTTAAACCGGTCAGGAGAATGGAGATATGAAGAAGATAGAAAAAGACGGACGTGCAAGCGAGAGAGCGATATACTCTCTCTCCCTCGCCGCGTATGTTAAACCGGACAAGAGAATGGAGGAATCGAAGAAGATAGCGGGAGACTGATGTGCGAGCGAGAGGGAGTATCACTCCTCGCGGGAGCGAGAGCCAATGAGAGTGAAGTGTGAGCGAGACAGCGTCATACTTCCTCTTCTTCCTCTTCCGCGTCGGCGACAGTGAGCGTCATTTTCTCTCGTTCACACTTCGCTCTCACTCGCTCTTGCTCGAGCGCGCGGCAGGGAGTATCTCCTTCTCTCTTGTCGACACATGCGCAGAAGCCGGTTCGAGGCTTCGTCGAACCGTACCGCGTGGGCTGACGAAAACGTGGCGTCACCATGCGTTAGATGGAATTTACCCACGTGGGAGAGCCGAACGCGAAATTACTACATTGACATCAATATTCCGCTACAAATTAAAATAAAATTGACGTGAATAGTTTGTTGAATTAAAAAGTGAATCGTGCTGTTCTGTGTGATAAGCCCTTCATTGGCGCTTCTGCGAAATAAAAGAACAATTTTTGTGAATACCATCCAATCTTCGTCTACGGAGGTTAAACATGGCCGACAACGGTCGTGACACGTTTGAAGCTTCGGAAGGACGCGAAGAAGGCATGTCTCATTCATTTTCCCTTGCTGTTTTGAAGTGAAAACTTTGCTTTGCTTGCATAGATTTAAAATTATTAAATTACAGAATAAAAAAAATTAACACAATAAATAAATTACATTTCAGAAAAAAATATAGAAAAATTTTGAAGAAAGAAAAATTAAATTATGCTGTTCTTTTATTTAGGTTTAGTCGATGGTCCTCCGGGCATGGAACGTGCCAATGCTGGACTTTTGCTACTGGAGATACCTACGAAAAAAAGGAAAACAAATGCAGAAGATCAGTGGTATTACAGAGCCTGTCAGGCTTCAATTCGGTCCGAGGCAGAAAGAAAGGAGAATGCTGCTGAATATCAACGGAACTATAGAGCGAAAAAGAAATTGGAACGTGAACCGCAACAAAAAGCCAACTTGCCGAACGGAAAGTAAATTTGCTCTTTTAAAGAAAATTTATTTGAAGATAAAAAGTGCAGATTTATGATTTATTATGATTCCGTTCGGAGCCCTCCGGAGAGCCTGGGGAGCTCGTCGAAGACGTTCCGTAGGAGTAAATTGATTCCCTCGGAGCCCTCCCGAGAGCCTACGGAGCTCGTCGAAGAGGTTCCGTAGGAGTAAATTGATTTCCTCGAAGCCCTTCCGAGAGCCTATGGAGGCCGTCGAAGACGTTCCGTAGGAGTAAATTAATTTCCTTGGAGCCCTTCGGAAAGCCTATGGAGCTCATTGAAGGCGCTCCGTGGGCTTTCTGGAGGGCTTCGAGTTAATGAATTTGCTCAGAGCTAAGAATTAAAATTGATAAAATTGAAAAATGTAAACATTTAAAAAATTCACCAATAAGTAAAAATAAAAATTAACTATTCATATGAAAAAATATTTTTTTTAAATTGACATTCACAGTTAATAAAATGAATAATTAATAAAATCAATAATAAATCAAACATAATGGAATTTACAAAATAAAATTGAAACAATGAAAATTCATAATAATAATAAAATGAATATAAATTAAATTGAATAATAAAATTCATGATTAATTAAGCTATACAAAAAATAAATAAAAATTCATAAATAAAAGTAATAAAAATAAGAACAAAAGCAATCTCATTTAAAATAATAATAAAATTATTCGAAATTAATATTAATAATAATAAAGTTTATCAATAAAAGAAAATTAAAAAAATAAAAATGTATGAATAAAAGTAATCAAAATTGATAACAATAATAATATTAATGATTAATACCATGAAATGAAAAAAATTAATAAATAAAAATAAATAATAAATAAGACCAAAAACATAAATAACTATAAGCTTAATTATTAATGGGATCAAATTAACCACATAAAAATTAATAAATAAAATTATTAAAAATAAAAATCAATTAATAAAATTAAAACAAATGAATTATAATTATTAAAAAATAAACGTGAAATAAAATTAACAAAATAACAAAGACATTTAAGGCAGGATTCTACTTTGAAACCATGAAAAAAACGCTATTTTCGTGAATTTTTTCTGAGAATACTATTAAAGATATCGATATGGGGTTTAAACTGCTCAATAAATGCACTCTTTAAGTACATAATAAAAAAATTCTACATGTATTTTATTCATTTTTTGTACACGTAAAATATGTTTAAAGCCAACGCCTCGAAAAGCAGGTACCGTTGCCGTGGTCGTGAAATCTTGCCGACGGCGGGTCGAAACAAAAAAATCAAATAGTTTCATGTTCAGTATGTCTTCAGGAACCGACCTAACTAGAATATTTTATATACGTGCAAAATTAACAAAATGGCGGCTAAAATACGAAAAAAATGCGTTTTTTTTGGTTCTTTTTTTGCAATAAAAAAATAGTTCTAATCAAAATTTTAAGTTGATTGTAGTTAGGTCGGTTGGTACACACATATAGAATATGTGTTCCAAATTTCATGAGGATCGGTTCAGTACTTTTTGAGTTATCACGACCACGGTACTTGAAAATGTCGTTTCGAGAAAAACGCATTTAAAGTTTTGGTGAGTGATAAATCGTAGAAAAAAATTATCTTACCCTCAATCAGCGATGCCTGGGCCATATAATATGCCTTCGACGTGTTCCTGGTGGGTGTTTTCATCCAATTTAGCCTTTCAAAGTTTCAAAGTTGAATCCTGCCTTAATAATATTTTCAAAACTATTCTTTATTACAATTTTTTAATTAGACTCTCATTTCAGTTCCTGCTAATCCTCCATCATCGGATATAACGCATACGAGTACTGAACAATGGGTCGATGCCGTTCCTTCAACATCGCGGGTTGTGAGAAAAACAACAATGAATGCAGAGCACCAGCGTGAGTGTACGGTTCGTCTGGATTTCGTTCAACCAGAGCAACGACGGCAAGCAGCTGCGGAATACCAACGTAAATATCGAGCAAGAAAAAAATTGGAAACCGCTAATAACCGGGCTGAAAAAGAGGACTTGCCGCATCAGATTGCCAATCGTGAGCAACGGTTTACAGCTCATCAAAACTCAAAAAGGACCGAGCTTGTGAGTGTTAATAGAAAACCGAATATACCCTTTGCCGATGCACAATCATTACCGTCTTCATCTTTTAATGCTTCGCAGGAAGGCAATAATAGTGAACAACGCGTAATCGAGATTGCCGCTAAAAATATTCAAGAGGAGCCGCGATAGCCATATACACAGTTCAATCGCCATAAACGTGCCCACGACTATTTCAAAACGAAATTTACTAACAAACCATTTGGGTTTTCGTATTCTATATGCGATAGATTATGGTTTCGATATGATTTAAAGTCTTTGCCTCCTGGTATTGATCAAAATTTACTCGATACACTTGTATCTGGGATCGCAGCAGAGAATGTAATGCTCTGTTCAGCCTGTACTTGCAGCTTACGAGCAAACAAAATACCAACTTTCGCCACCTATAACGGGTTCAAATATCCACCGCTGCCGGACCATCTACCTCCTCTCGATATTATCACTGAACGTTTGATTTCTCCAAGAATTCCGTTCATGGAGATAAAGCGATTGAGACACATCAATGGGCAGTTTGGAATCTTCGGCCAGGTCATTAATGTTCCGGTGAATGTCAATACGATGGTCAATCGTTTGCCTCGTGATTTCGGAGAGGATTACAGTGTCAACGTCCACATCAAAAAGAGGAAAATCCACAAGTCTAGTTACATCCAAGGACGAGTTAACAAAAGAACTGTTCGCGAGTGGTTGACTTTCCTCAGCACAACCCCACTATATAACCATATCACCATCGATCCGGCGTTTCTCGCAGCCCCGGTTACGGATGGTGATATGCCCAACGATGACGTCAGTAAAGAAATATGAATCGATGATCGCCTTGTCGCCCAACAGCAAACATTATTGTGGGATGAGATATTTGCGATTTGCACCGGGAGAAAACAATGTTCCAATAAGTTTGATGTTGGAAGATTACGCTGAAGAGTTATCATTCCCGGGTATATATCTTGGTCAAATGCGAACATTCAGAGACGGCTTTGTGGCAACTCCTTATCAAATTGCATCGAGCGAGATAAGCCGAACTGATCGACGTGGAGTTACACGTCGGCACTTGCTCTATGCGGCTCCAAAGAATATGAGAATTCGTGTCTCTTCATCTTTAACGATCGCTTTTAAATTCATTGGGGCTGGAGCACAAGTCTCGAAAGAGCAAATTGAATCCGAAGAGTATCTCGACCATTGTCTCGAAACGAACCTTGCTTTTCTGAAAAACATTCCGAATTCAGCGTACTATTGGGCCAACAGAAAAAAAGGATCTTTTTGCCATGATTCGGCAACTTGGCAGACCGACAATCTTTCGCAGTATGAGTGCGAACGAAATCGGTTGGGCACCACTGCTTCAACTGCTGCAAAGGCTGAAAGATGGTAAAATCCTTTGAGACGATGAAACCACAAATTTGAAATGGATGGAGAAATGTACATTGATCAATGAAGATGCGGTGACATGTGCCATTTATTTCGACAAATTGGTTAACACGCTCATGTCCCTCTTGCAATCAAACAAGATTTGTCCGTTTGGTCAATATAGAGTCAAAAACTTCTTCAATAAGATTGAATTTCAACATCGAGGAAGTCCTCACGCACGCATATTACTCTGGCTTGAAAATTCTCCGGAATATCCGCTCGGTGAGAACAAACATGACGCAATAGCTTTGATCAAATCTCTCATCACAGTCTTTGCATCCGAAGCGTCAGGGAATGTTAAACTGCAAACCCACAAACACACTTTCACATGCTACAAAAGAGTTCGAGCGAATCACCCTAAACAATGTCGTTTCGAAGCCCCAATCCTGCCTTCACGAACTACACAAATTGTCGTGCCAATGAAAACGGAAGAGCCAGGATTCCACATATACGCTGAGCGTTATAAGGAAATAAGATCGCAGTACGAACACATGGATTACGATAACATCGATGATTTCTATGTCAAAAATAATATACTTTCGGACCAAGATTATCATCAAATTCTTCGGGCCGGAATTCATCGACCACGAGTGTTTTTAAAGCGTGAACCAAGCGAAAAATGGCACAATCCGTTCAATCCATTTATTTTCCATCACCTACGATGGAACATGGACATCCAATTCATATTGGACGAGTATTCTTGTGCGGCTTATGTTGTCGATTGCGTGAATAAAGCCAACAGAGGCATCAGCAACTTGCAACGTAAAATTCTTGACATCACTGAACAATATCCGGATTTCGGGGTAGCTGAGATCACAAAAAAAATGAGTGTCAACTTTTTGAATTGCGTCGAAATGAGTAGTCAAGAGGTTGCTTGATGGTTGCTTCGGAAGCCTATGTCTGAAGGGTCGGCAACAATAGTTTACATCCCAACCGCGTGGCCAGCTGATCGACAACGATTCAAAAAAGCTCAGGCAGAATTGGATTCGCTCAAAGATGACCCTACGAACGTCTGGAAAGACAATATTTTCGACAAGTATGAACAACGACCGAAGACACTAAATGAGCTGACTCTTGCACAATTCGCCGCGCAGTACATGCGTTGCAATAATGGGGAGTATAAAAGATTAACGAAACCGCGAATAGTACGCTACGTTAATTACAATATGGCCACTCAATTCAACGACTACAAACGAGAAATGGTACTTTTACATATACCTTTCCGAAATGAAGAAACAGACGTCCTCGCGGAGTCGAAATTACTTCAAATTTATGCCGACAACGAACCAGAGATCCTAGAACGTCGAAGACAGTTCGAGTCCAATATCAATATTGAGGAGACGTTGCGACTATGCCAAGAACTATTTCGTGAAGTGGAAATACTAGAGCAAGTAAATCTAGGCAACCAAGGGATTGCTGAACAGATTCCGGAGCCACCGCCATTTAATCAAATGTATGCCGATCCCGACTCGGATATCAACAACGATCTTCGTTTGGCAGCTTTGAGTCGAATTCAAGTGATCGCTAAGAGGAAAGAAAATTTAATGCCGCATGAGAGATTCTGCGAATTTATGCGATCGACTAACGATCGTCAACGATCACTCTTACTCGATATTGTACACCATTTAACGTCGCAGCAGCTATAACCATTGCGATTGTTTCTAACGGGCACAGCTGGATGCGGCAAAACTTTCGTGATTCGTCTCATCTTGGAGCTGTACAATAAATATGCAACCAGCAACGCTCATTGCAATGCATATCTTACTTGTGCTTCGACAGGGAAAGCAGCTGTCGCAATAAACGGAATCGGCATCCACTCTGCCTTGTCGCTATCAACCGGCATTAGTAACAGTTGAAACGAAGAAACTTTGCATCAGTTTCGATCGTTGTTTCAAAACATTCGACTAGTCATTATCGATGAAGTTGGCATGGTTGGTGCTGAGTTGCTGGAAAGAGTTAACAGACGATTAAAACTTATCACAGGTCGGCTTGACATTCCATTCGGCGGATTAGACGCGATTTTAGTCGGTGATCTAAGACAACTTCCACCTGTTACGGCGACACCTATTTTTAAGCGATCGAAACATTATGTTGGTTCACAAACATGGCGTTCGTTCAAACTATACGAATTAACGCAAGTCATGCGTCAATCGAATATCGTCTTCTCGGGAATTCTAACTAAGATTGGGAACGGAGATCAATTGAGCGAAGACGAACTTGCGTCGTTAGAATCACGATTCGTCACAGAAGAAGAAGCTGCAGATATGTGCCCTCATGGCATACGTTTGGCGTACTCTAACAAACCAGTCGATCAATATAATACCACAGTGCTAGGGAGACTAGACAACCGAATAGGTTCCAATGCAGTTGATTTCATCATGGGCTGTCAGGACGATGAACAACGTGAAAGCGCACTCAGAGCTCTCGATAATAAGAAATTGTCGGCTGACACAGGTGGTTTATTGAAAACGTTGACCCTAGTACTTGGTCAACATTACATCATTACTACTAACATCGCAGTAGCTGATGGACTGGTTAACGGCGCAATCGGGAAACTATCTCACTTGGAACACAACGAGGATGGAGAAGTGACTCGCGTGTGGTTGGTATTCCCAACTTGCGATAAAAAAGTTGGTTTACAAGCTCGGAATGATGCACGTGCGTTTATCATTGCAAACAATATCAATCCGAACGCTGTTCCAATAACTCGAAGAAATGCGACAATTTATCTCAACCGACAAAAAACGATTTCCACCAAAAGGAATCATTTTCCCCTGGCACCCGCTTGTGCGCCGACCATACACAAATCACAAGGAGGAACATTCAATGAGGTCGTCTATTATTATGATCGTGCCCAACCTCAGCAGTTGGTTTACGTTGCATTATCCCGTGCCACAGCAATCGAAAAACAACATCATTTCAGTCGATAAAAAACGAAAATTCCATCATTGCCGCCGGACTAACAACGATGCTTCATGTCTCGCGTTACGGCTTGAAATGACTCGACTGCGTTTGGATCCGCATATAACGGTGGAGCAAGAGCTTTTCGATTTCCTCCATTCATGGCAAGGCTTATCGGTGGTTTCTTTGCACTGTCAAAGCTTACACGCTCACGCGACCGATCTGAACTGCAGAGTCATCCAACGGGCTAACATTTTAATGTTGTCGGAAACATTTATTAAGAATGGTGAACAGCCAGTTTCGATTCCTAATTTCGATTTTGTTCGATTCCAACGTCGGGAAAACCGGAACTCGGGTGTCGCCATTTATCATCGGGAAGACGACCGATGTTATGTCGTTACTCCTCATTTGCAAATCCAGGTTCCTTATGCAAATGATGACGGAGTTATCGTAAGCAGTTCAGCGAGAATCGGCGACTTGTGTGCAATCGAATGTGCGAGGGTAGGGGATCGGAACTGCAAGTTCAATTTAATAGCGATTTATAGCTCACCAAATGCTTCAATGCGCGATATAAAAACTTTTATCGCTAAGGCTTTAATGGCATTCTCAAAAGAAGGTGCACAACTCCTTCCGAGAAATACAGGAGAACCTGCCGATTCTGGAAACGAAGCAGTAATTCTTGCTGGCGATTTCAATGTAAACTTTTCATTACCAGAGGCTGAACCATTGCTAACGTTTCTTGAGGACAATTTTTCTTTGCGTATGATAAACGGCAGAAATGACCTTACCACTAAAGGTGGTACGACTATCGACGCCGTTTTCGTTAGAAATTTATCTGGCGTAACGTTGAAACATTTCGTGTCATATTTTAGCTATCCCAATTCGCTTATAACCTTAGATTTATAAAGCAAACAACTATAGTTGACTGTGAAACATTTTGTAAATAAATTGTAAAAACTGTATTGTAATATGTTGTAAATAAGTGTAAATATATTGTTGTTGTAAGTAATTGTAAAAGATATATTGTTGTAGATAGTTATATGTGAAAATATAAGAAAATATTGTGAAGATTGAAGAAAAAAAAATTGTTAAAAAAATGAAACACTATGCAATATGAGAGGGGTTAAAAACTTTTTTTTGATAAATGAGTGATCATTAAAAATACACGCGAAGTATTCACTTCCTACGCGTGTGGAGTTGCCACACACAGTTTTTTTCTCTATTTCGTCCTCTCGTCTTTTTTTTCTCATATCTCTGTCTTTTCTCTCTCCCTCGTTCCTCTTTTTTCTTTTTCTCTCTTTTTACGTAGTGACAAAAAATTGCGATTGTCCTCCCTGCATCCTTTCCTTCTTAATAATTATCATGCTTCTTTTTCAATGATCATTCGTTATAATTTACGCCAGAATTTAATTATTTCATATTATTTCTACAATTCTAAAAAATTCAAACTTCAAGTTTTTAAGGATATTTTTTACCAAAATTTCAAGTTTTATTTATATTTATTTAGAACTTTACAAATAAGAAAAAAACATTATTTTCGCTTATAATCGAAATGCCTTATTAGTTTTATGATTGTCATTAATACATCTTGAAAATAAAAAAAGTTGAAACAGTCCTCCATTTTTTGACTCCTTATAGCTATTTTTTCTTTAATTATAACTACTTTCACAATCTGACGCTAATGCGTTAGTAACTGTCTGCATGACATTTTGCATCACCTCCATTTTCAAGTCAAAATTTTTAAAACGGCGGAATAGGGATGTTAAAAATATTGCAAACCAATGATCTGGATCCATTAATGAGTTTTGCACGCCACCGAAATTTACGTTAATGGGCTCGGACATCGATTTGGCAATGGCTTCGATAGCTCTCGTATATTCCTGTTGGTGTGGCTCCAAGCGAGCATGTTTTTTTTTTGGTGTGCGTGTCGTGCATACGCCCGATGACGAAGAAGTGATTGGGACAGGGCTGACGATACTGGGACGTTGAAAAGCAAAACTCTCTGCTTGGCAATTCGTGATCGATGACGATGACGATGATGGGCTGCTCAGTGGATCGCGTCTCTGTTCATTGCAGCTGTATTTGTTTGCAGCGCTGGAGAACACCGGAGTAGCAGAATTTCTTTTTCGACTTCTTGCAGATATTCGATATTTTCAAACAGCTCAACGGTTGATGATGAACCTGCTATTGACGCGTCAATAACAGTAACCTGGAAACATAAGAAACATAACCTTAACGAATATTTTAACAAGTCTCACGTTGGATTGTAGGAGTATCGAGGTAGACATTACCTGACTCTGCGAATCTGATTGTAACACGTATTTTCTTCCAAAATCTTTGCTCTTTCTGTGACATATGAGTCGAGAAAAAGTAGCTTATCGTAGTACCATACGCTTGGAGTGTAAATGTTGAAATGTATGGGTAAAAGAAAATTATTATTTTATAATATTTTTAAGGATCGACCAACGTATTTCGTAATTAATACTTACGTTTTCTGTGCCAGTTCCGCTTTTGAACGAGGTTTTTGCTTTTGCGTGTTCAATATTAAATTGTTTTCGCAAGTTATGGAATTTTGTCGGGCATTCTTTCGGTGTTACTGGAGGCCTTAACCTTGATACGGTGTCACTCACTCGCTGAAGAGCGGCCGCTCTAAGATTTTTGTTATGATAATTTGCCGTATTTGGAGCATATATGCATGGCTTTTCTTGATATGCTTCAATTAGTAACGCGACTTGGTCCGCCGTCCACTTTTCGTCTCTTTCCGCCATTTTGCAACACACTATTCTAACGGCGAGACCCAACACGCGACCACGCTTTGAAGCCAGCAGTGACGTCACTTTCTCGCTGCGCTCCCAACACAGCAGCCAGCCTAGGTCCCCGCAAGCAATCTAGCAGCAAAACAAGCGTGTCGTGTACACCGGGCTTTATGGATGCCAGACGTGTAGTGCATATATTGCCCACTGTGTACACTGCGATCTAAACTCTGGCGCGATGACGATGGGTGGGGGAAGTAAGATAGAGACAGCGCTAGCTTTTCAATCTCTGTCTCACCTCAATGTATATAACTCGTTTTTAAGATTATTGGAGACTATTATAACACGCGGTAAAACGCAAGCTTATTTTACAAAACCTCCGACCCCAAACCCCTGCCCACAAGCGGGTGTGAAAAACGAGCGATTTTGAGTTATTTGAACGAGATATCGAATTTGGCTCAGTGGCAAATCTCTTGTCATATTACCGTTTCATTTTGTGTCCAAATCCACTTGTCTTTTTTTTAAAGATATAAATACGGTAGCTAAGTTTATTGGAGACCATGGTAACACGCAGTAAACCGTTCCAACTTTATGACACCTGAAATTGCGTGTTCCCACTTTTCGCGCAAAACATTGTCATTAGGCACCGGGAAAAACGACGCCTTTGCATTATCGGCTTTACGGCCGGTATTGCAATAAGGAACCGCGCACCGTCTTGGCATTTTTGCCAATTTTTCCAAAATCTTTTCTTCTTTTATGAGAGCACAATATCCGACACGGGGATTTTGAGGTCAGGTTTGAGAAAACGCAGTAGGCGGATAGATCGCAGAGACGTGTAGTGTCGGGATTACGAATTAATCCAGTGCTTCAATAAGCGTACTACCCTCACCACTTGATTTTGTGACGAGTGTCCAGACCTGTCTTTAAGACCGTGCAGGAGACCAAACTCTCATGCAAAGCCACTGAAACAAGCGTCCCCGAAAATGGCTCCAACATAGACGGCGCTGGGGTGCTGCGGACGCTATGTATAGTAATATATTGGTCGACGAGGTGAAAGTGATCGGATGAGACTAACCTTACAACAGACCGAGCGTGACAGCAAACGTTAAAATTCCGGGCGATCACGGCTCGGTAATTACCCCATGTCCATTTGAAGAAAAACTTTTTTGAAAGCGAGAATAGGTAAGTCTTTTGTTGAAGTATACTAAATATTCCGACTGAAAAATCTGTCGCCCGTACAGTAATTTATTCAATAATTGATGACAAAATACATTTCCTTGTTCACTGAGAGTCTGAATAGAAATTCGTATTTTTTCATGATAAATGGTACGAATATTATACCGTATTCGACAATTGAAAAATATTATCAGTTTTTCATTCTTGTGATTCAATTTCAGTGTGTGCAATATGGTGAAAGTGTGCACTCTACTTTGGTCGTACATACTCGTTTTGTACTCTGAAAAATGACACAAGAATAAAAAACTAAAGTATTTGATTTTAAGAACTATGCTTTATCTGTACTGTATACGTATTAATCAAATATCGTATCACTTTATCTTAAATTTTATTACTCTGACACTTAAAGGTAAATGAAGGTTAGGTACATCATCTGTGAACCGTCTTCATCGGACCCATGTTTTGCATATGTCTATACATGTACTCCGGAACACGCCAGCGCCGTCTATCTCGGGTACCGTTTTGGGGACGAGTTGAAAGACTGAGTGTGGCCTCCTGTATCTAGTCTCCATGCATACAGATCTGGACACTCAACACAAAATCAAGTGGTGCGGGTAGGACGCTTATTGAAGCACTGGATTAGTTCGTAATCCCGTCACTGCTCGTCTCTGCGATCTATCCGCCTACTGCGTTTTCTCAAACCTAACTGCAGAATCCCCGTGTCGGATATCGTGCTCTCCTAAAAGAAGAAAAGATTTTTGAAAAATTGGCAAAAATGCCAAGACAGTGCGCGGTTCCTTATTGCAATACCGGCCGTAAAGCCGATAATGCAAAGGTGTCGTTTTTCCCGGTGCCTAATGACAATGTTTTGCGCGAGAAATGGGAACACGCAATTCCAGGTGTCATAAAGTTGGAACGGTTTACTGCGTGTTACAATGGTCTTCATTAAACTTAGCTACCGTAATTATATATTTAAAAGAACCACAAGTGGATTTGAACACAAATTCGATATCTCGTTCAAATAACTAAAAATCGCTCATTTTTTTCACACCCTCTTGCGGGCAGAGAGTTGGGGTCAGAGGTTTTGTAAAATAAGCATTTGCGTTTTACCGCGTGTTACAATAGTCTACAATAATATTAAAAACGAGTAATATACATTGAGGTGAGACAGAGATTGGAAAGCTAGCGCTGTCCCTATCTTACTTCCCCCACCTATCGTCATCGCGCCGGAGTTTAGATCGCAGCGATCACAGTGGGCAATATATGAACTATACGCCTGGCATCCATAAGCGAACTACACACACGACGGGAGTTTCCAGACCTGTATGTAGGACCGTGGCCGTGACATATCTGCCATGGGCATAGGGAAACTGCGGAAAACCTATACCGATACAGCCGGTCCCAAACTCACCTCGCAGTCACGGAGCTAGTCATCTTTCGCCGAGAAATGTGGAAGAAAAACATTTGGGGACGAAATTGACGCGCTCGGATTCGATCCCAGGGCCTCCCGATCCGCTCGCCAACACGCTAACCACTAGACTGACGCACCGGGTTGTATTTGATTCATATGATATTACGGGAACAACGTTGCTATCGTACTACGCCGTTCTGCGGCGTTATGATGCATCTTTATCGCATGTACTACCCACAAGATGATCTTCAGATCGTGACTTATTAGAAGAAAGTTGATGCATCAACGATTTTATACTAATCGAAATATAGTCCGATGCGTCACGCCAGCGGAATAATGAAATTGGTGAATACAACATGAAAAACCGGAATAGCACTGTCCTGGATTCCGTTGGATCTATCAACGACCAATATGCCTATCAATCACCACCAAACGATTATCTTCCATTTGAAATTCATTGGAACGAGAACGGTGATCAAAAACACAACAAACTTGAAATATCACTGCGCCATATGCCGTTGGATCCACCAGCAGCCAACTACAGCCCTCTATCACCTGCATCTAACTGTAGATGGTTTTTCCATCGGCGTAATTAAGGTATTAACTATCAAACGTCTTACTTAAGCTACCAATCACTACCAAACGATTATCTTCCGCATGAGACTTATTGGAACGAGATCGGTGAAAAAAAAACAAAAAGAAAATCTTATATCACTGCTCCATAATCCGTTGGATCCAATAACAATCAACTGCAGCCCTCTATCGCTCCATCTAAACATAGACGGTTTTTCGTTTGGCGTAATTAAGAAATTACCTACCAAACGTTTCCGGCCCTCCATCGTTTGCGGCTGGACGTAGATTGTTTTTCGATCGGGATAACTAATGGATTAACTACCAAACGCTGGGCTTTGCATATTTGTAACCACCAAACGATTCTGCATCGATTCGACGTTGCATTTTATGGATTGCGTGATAAATAAAAAAAGGTCAGGCCAACTTTACGTAAAAAAAGTCTCATTTAATTACATCGAAACGGTCGACCACCAAACCTTCTTATTAGGCTACCAATCACCACCAACCGATCACCGAACAATTAGGAATGAAGAAACCTTGAGAAGTTAAAGTTGTCCGGCTAAGTTTCTGGTGCTATCCGGGCGGCCCATCATTGGTTCATCTCTCTTCTGTATCTTCCTGTTGAGTTCCTATGGTTTGATTCTTTATCAGTAATAAGTTTGCGCACACTTCTATTCAATAATTATTTCCAAATGAGGACACGAATGAAAAAAATGTACGCCTTGGCTATGACAGATCAGGATCCAAAGTCATAACCGAACCAAGAACGGATATCCGGTGTCTTGATTACAGGACTGCGATTGGTCACTGAAGGTCCAACCACAGAGCAAAATTGAAAAACACTGATGCACTCGCCATCTCTTGTCTGATTTCCCTTCAATGAGTCTTGATTTATAGAAAAACTCCCGGAACCGTTTGGTATTCAATTTAGAACGATTTGTAGTCGATCACTACTCAGATTGCGCCAACGAGAAATACGTGTGTATCGTAAACGGCGAGCTGTAATTGGTCGCCAGAAGCCGCGGCGGAAAAGGGAATTTCTAACCAAAATTCACCCATTATTTTGTGGCTAATTCATTGCGATGTGGCTTAATCGATAGAAAAATAAATCATAGCGTTTGGTATTCTATTCAGGTCGTTTGGTAATCGATCAATCAAAAGCGCCAACGCAAAATACAGCGAAACGGGAATGGAGCGCTGTGATTGGTCGCCAGAAACCGCACTGGCAGAATTTTCGATTAGGGCAGATTCACTTGGAATTTCTTGTCCGATTACGGCCGCGATCGATGGAAAAACGTCCGGTAGCGTTTGGTATTCAATTCGGGACGTTTGGTAGTCGATCATTCAAATACGACAACACAAAATACGTGCGTATCAGGAATAGAGAGCTGTGATTGATCGCCAGAAGGAGCTGGGGCAGAACGATGTGACATTGTCATAGGTCGATTTGTTAATTAACTCCGACCGAACCGAAAAAGATTACGCGTATCCGAAACGGAAGGCTGCGATTGGTCGCGATAATATGCGACGTTTTTGAAATAGATAGCGTTGGTTGTCGGGTCTTTTTCCCCGCCCATCGTCCTATCTTGTTGATCGAAATTTTCGTTTTGATTTTTCGAAAGAACGGGGACCTACCAAACGATTTGAACGGTTTACCAGGTGCTACCAAACGACCACCAAACGATTCGTAAAAAAAAAGTTCGATTAGTCAAAGGGGGGTGGGGCTAACTTTGATGAGGTCCAAATACTTGCGTACCAGGAATAGAGAGCTCTGATTGGTCGCCAGAAGACGCAAGGGCGGAACGATGTGACATTTTCATAGTTACATTTGTTAATTAACTCCGACCGAACCGAAAGAAATTACGCGTATCCAAAACAGAAGGCTGCGATTGGTCGCGATCACATACCACGTTTTTGCGATAGATGACGTTGGTTATCGAGTCTTTTTCCGCTGATCTTCGTCCTATCTCATGGGTCGGAATTTTCTTTTTGATATTCCGAAAGAACGCGAAACTGTCAAACCATTTAAATGGACTACCAAACGCTACTAAACGACAACCAAACGATTCGTAAAAAAAAAGTTCGATTAGTCAAAGTGGGGGTGTTACGTCCGGAAGGGATGATTTTATCTTATCTTTGGGTTCTTCAATATGACCCCTGTTTGATATAAGGGAATACCCGCACGTCCCAGACAGGCCCGGCAAACTCCCTTGTGGAAATGGGGGTGGAGAAATGACTTCTGACGAATGAGGGTTAGGGGTAAATGCTTATAAGTGATATTTTATTGTCCTACTTCAAACCTACTTACAATCGTCGCTGGTGGCCAATAATCGCGCCTTTACGCGGGAACAGCATACCCCGCGTCGCTCTCTCTTGCTCTCTCACTCTCGGTCGCGAACATTCTTCCGCGGGGACAGTCTTCCCCGCGATTCTCTCCCGCACACCACACATCGCACTTGCGGTCCACCATTCGGAACGGGGTTTTATCGTAGGGCCCCGCACCTTTCTATTTGACTCGAGAATTATTTAAGGTAATACAAGAATGGAAGTTAAATTAGTTAATAACACTGATGTCTCTGTGCGGGTCCGCCGGGTCGTCAGCCCGGACTTTCTACACCGCCGCGAGTTCCGTGCTATTAGGGCTTTTCTAGCAACGACTGACGTCTCTGTGCGGGTCCGCCGAGTCTAAGGCCCGGACTTCTTACACCGCCGCGAGCACTGCTTTGCTAGGAGTTTTCCTCCGACTCCAGGAACGAACCGTGGAGAAATCGGAACTGCTCATCCTTACTGCCCCCGGACCGACGTTAGCTCGGTCGCTATTAGCCCGGGGGGGTTTTTGGCAACGTCCACGGAAACTTGTTCGTTCCCCGAGTCCCACGGTCGAACCCCGCGGATCGTGCGAGGCTTGATCAGCGGAATTCGACCGGGTACATCCGGTCGCGTTGGCATTTCGCACCCAACATCACACAGAGACATGAGGCAGATTCTTATATTTTAGTTTAACACCACACAAAAAAAAACGCAACGGGACGTGACAGGGGCTGAGATAACGGTTCGAAAAGTGGAAAGCCGCGATTCCCGTTGAGAAGTTATGGCCTTCACATTCCGTTTGTGAGAAGCACTTTGAAGAACCATATATTCTCTGAAGGTACGTCGAACATGAGGCGAATATGAATGTTATTGCAGAGGTACGTTTCAGTTTTTGTAATTTACACAGCGAGGTTGGATACATTATCATTAATCGATAGTTATAAATGCGCTTGATGACTTTTTTCTATTCCTCGCTGCGCACTGAACTTATGAATATGGTTCACATGCTTGATCGCTAAAAATCCAAATGATAAGTTTTCTGCTAGACGAATCACAAAAAAGTGAAATATGCATGGCATTCAATAGAATGGAAGGTGTTTCTTCTCTTTTCTCCAAAATGTCAGTCGTACCTGAGAACACTGAGAATTTGCAAATTCTTAGCTATCTCTTTAATTCGCATGTTTTTTTTATCACGGTTGCGTACAATCATGCCCGTCTATACAAATCTGCTATACCTACAAAATTTACGCACACTGAGGAAACGTGCGATTGAACTGTACCCGTCAGCTCCATAGAAGTTGATGGAGGAATCGAATTAACTAATTCGACTATGGATTCTGTCGTAGAAAGTATGTAAAGCAAGTGCTCTTTTTCCGATAAATATCGTTTTTATTTTGCCTTTTTTTTCACAAAGACAGAAACTGTTCAGTGGTCAATACCAAACAGTTCTGACGTTCCCATTGAAGCAATGGAGGTGTCCATGCCTGATACGGATTTGGTACCTCCAGCTTGTGCGATTCAAGCATTTGTGCATATCGGAAACGCTCCGACAGATACAGCAGTTTCAACTCCATCAGGTCGTAGATCGACAATCAACATTTCGGCGATCTACGGTAGTACGCTATGGGTTGCTTGTAGATTGTCCAGACAATCAGGTCAGTAGTAGCCGTAAAATAAACGAACAACTCTCATAGCACGATGGTAAGATCGTCGAAATTATCATCCCAGTACAAAGAATTCTATTTAATTATTTGGCTACTATTAATTACAGGTGATAATTTAAAGAATATATATTTATCTAACATTATCGGTTTTATGTCTATCACGTTTGAAGCGTTCCTATTCACTGGGACGTAAGTTGAATTTAAATAGAATCTTAGATTTGAATGCAATTTTTTCCACTTCGCAGTGTTTATGTTCTGTGCTTGTCAATAAATTAATCAAATCATAACGTGCATACTTTCAGGGTACTTATGCAAGCAAGTTCTGAAGAGATATCATGCGTATGTCATCTGTCGCGAAGGGATCTGCTTGGGTTCTGATAGCTCACCCTCTCTTTCTAAATTGGTGGATATGAATTTTGTAGCGGGTCAATCTATGCCAATTCAAAATTCTTTAAGGGGAGGGTAGGGCTTTGCACGTTTGCAAAATCGACTTTTTTGCGTTTTCTTATAGTTAATCATTTCAAGAATATAATCCCAAAATTTCAAGTCAATCAGAGAAAAACTCCCGATGTTATTGACTATTCAGTCCCGCTCCTCTAACACTGTAGCTCCAACAGCTGCGGGCGGTCGGAAAGGCAGCGCGCAGCTGACGAGCAGGTATGCAGTTTATTCACTTGGCGATCGTCCTTCCCATTATTCTGTTTCGAAAAGGTTTTATTGAGTAAAGAGAGGTAACAAAAGCCGTATACATATATTATAGGTGTATAATAATTTCAGAAGAGAAACGAGCGTCAGTTAGTTGTTGTACGTTCGGTCGAACGCTTGTTCTCAGTGATTTTATTATTTCGTCAAGAAATTTTCTAATTAAAAAAGCCGAGATTGTCTAAAGTTTCAAGAAGTGACCGATCAGATACAAGAACGTATTTGTACACATCGAAAAAAGGCCCAATCGATGTAAAAAAAATAAGCAGTCGACAGTCGATAACTCTCAACACGATAAGTGCCTGAGCGGCGAGGGCTCGTGGTGTCCTTATCAAAAAGCTCTGGCCACAACAGGGGTGGAAAATTTTAAACACAATTACACTCCACTTCCAGAAGATGTCTTACAAGCGATCAAACCGATTTACGAAGATCTGAGCAAGGATGAACTTCTTGAAAGGTGTCTTGGAGGTTATACCAAATATGCCAACGAAACTCTGAACCAGCTAGTTTGGAGGATTGCAACGAAAAAATTACTTGGCAGCAAACAAATCGTCGAATTTGCATCCTACGTGGCTGCATGCACTTTCAATGAAGGTGCTGGTACTTTTCTCACCTTTTTGTCGGATATAAACATCAGCGTTGGGCCGAGCGCTCACGAATACGGAAGATGAGAGGATGACTGTCGCATCAACAGGGCCGTGAGACAAGCTGAGAAGCAGAGCAAAGAAGCCAGGATAAGGCAAAGGCTTGAAAAAAAGAGGCTCGAGACATCGAAGCTGCTGCAGCTAGTGTACTCTATGGAGCTGGAATCGATGATTCAGTGTAAGTTGAACAAAAAAAAATTTCACTTTTACGTTTCTAAAACTTCAAAAGCGGTTCTCTTGAAACCACTTTTTCACAGACCATGTTCACTGCCATTTGAAAACTACATGACCGATTTATTTCAAACTTGGTCCATACTTTTACATATAGAATACCTCCCCCCAACGGTTAGGTTGAGATTTTTTTTTTACATTGAGGGGGTTTTCCACCCCCAAAGCGGCGGAATTGTTCGTGAAAAATAGGACTTTTCACTTTACATGCCCACGAAAAATTTAGAAATAAAAAAAAAAATTATCATACAGTTGGGGGAGGATTTGACGATACTTTGACTAAATTTTAATGGTGCTTGATTTCACATAATTTCTAGCTGAGATACAGTGAACACCACAAAACGTGTTTTTCCAAAGACGTTCTTGGGAAAGCTTTGTCACCGGCTTGTTTGTGGATATTTTCGCGTACAAATTTCACGGAATGTTCTTGAAATTACACTTAATAATGTACAAAAGGTTTCAATAAATTTACTCTATCCATATGGATGAAAAAAATTCGCAAGTTATTTTTTTCACGCTGGAACCTCTCCCGTTAACCTAATACACTACGTTGGAACGTGTTTTGCGAAGCAAAAGGTTAACGTGTTTGATTTAACACTCGAAGATGTATTAACGGGATATAAGTTTTCCTTTCCATGTGAAAACATGGTTCGGATATCTTATCATACGCAATAGTTTATTACATTAGGTTGCGCATGAGGCAAGACGCCTTTTAAGAAAATATGAAATTAAAATAAAAAATTGTCGTAAAAAAATTATGTCTAAATTGACAAACCAATGAACGAACGATGAACAAAAAGTAAATAAAGTTGCGAGTTTTTCGTTATTTTGTACATTCCGTTTTTCCCCCCTTCCGGCAGAACGATAATGACTAAAAATCTTTCTTATTGCCAGTATACGACGCCATTACTTGAATTCTAAGGGATGAATAATTGTTATTATATGATTGATAAATGCAAAATTATATTTGCGCTGTAATATAAAATGCTATCTCCTTGGTTATTGATAGAAGAAAAAAAACAGATGATGAACACGTATACGTAGAAATATTTGCAAGTAGCAACTCCGAAAGGTACTGCTTGCAAGCATTTGTGAATGAGAGTGAATTAGGGATGAGCGATGTTTTTCGATTGATTGAAAGTGTCGATGTTTGCTGGAAAATAATCGATTATATTCTGTAAATTTTTTCGGTGGTCGATTAAGCGATTCTCGACTTTTATAGAGTAACATCGAAATACATATAATGTTTTTCGCAGGATATGGCGCCCGGATTGGTATATAACAGCCAATCAGAAACCATCTTGTCCTCCTACCATTTTCAACACAAACGTAACGATGAATTCTGACTGTTGGACTTGGCATACTGGACGCGATACTGGATGAGCGATGCGCTAGATCTAATGCGAGATGAGGTAGATACCGAAAATTGCATACGGAAGCGGAACTTTCATTGGATATCGCGTATCGTCAATACAGTGACAGCGTTAACCTCTAGCCGCGTAATGGCCTCTGCACTCTGCGTGCGATGAGCGACATCCAATGGGAGCTCAAGTATTCCGGAAACCCCCTGGGAGAGTGAAGGTCCCTTTGGATATCGCTCAACGCTCGTCGCTCATCGCGCGCAGTGTGCAGAGGCCATCACATATTCATAACTGGGAAGAAATGCAAGAGAGCTCAAGCACGCGTTAAACCGTAATATTACCGGTAAGTACAGGGTGCGCCAGAGAAACTTACTTATTTGAAAAAATTCCCGCGCGGTGAGTTGGGTGGGTAGAGGGGCGAGAGGGGGCGCATCTGGAGGGGGAAGTTCCCAAGTTTGTTTCTCCCTCCAGTCAGTTGCCATCATGCTCTGGTCTAGAGAGCAGCGGGCCTTCGCAGTCGAGAGCTTCTTTTCTAACGGTCGCTCACTTGTTGCTACGCAACGTGCCTTCCGCGCTCGCTTTGACATTCCTCCTCACAGACTCGTTCCTGGCCGTAATTCGATTCTGTCGTGGGTTAACTCATTTCGGGAGTGTGGAAGTGTCGCTAAACCCAGAAATGGACTTCAACGGTCCATCAGAACTCCGGAAATTGTCGAAAGAGTGAGGCAGTCAGTTGTGCGTTCTCCCCGGCGTTCGGCTCGCAAACACGCAGCTGCTATGGGAATTTCTGACACCACTGTTCGACGAATTCTCCATGAAGACCTTCAATTTCATCCCTATAAATTGGCTGTTGTGCAAGAATTAACTGAACGCGATTTTGTTGCCCGTCAAAATGCATGTGAAATGCTGGTTGACAACCTGCCTGAAGACGCGGTCGTTTTTTTCAGTGACGAGGCTCACTTCCACATTTCCGGCTGCGTCAACAAGCAAAACATGCGTTATTGGTGTGGTGTAAATCCACGTGAGCTTCACCAGAAGCCACTTAATTGTGAGCGAGTTATTGTCTGGTGTGCGATGTCGGTAATGGGATTAATTGGTCCTTATTTTTTTGAAGAAAACGAACGCGCAGTTACCGTAAGTGGAGCTCGTTACAGGAAGATGATCGGAAATTTTTTCTTCCAAGACTCGAAGAAATGAACGTTAGGAACGTGTGGTTTCAGCAAGATGGAGCCACAGCACACACAGCACGAGATTCAATGAATTTGTTGCGACATTTCCCCGACCGCCTCATCTCTCTCAGAGGCGATCTCCAATGGCCGGCACGCTCTCCAGATTTGACTCCATGCGATTTCTTTTTATGGGGTTATTTGAAATCTCTGGTTTATGTCGATCGACCACGGACCATAGCACACCTCAAGAAAAACATTCGCGACGCCATTGTCAACATACCGATTGATATGCTGCAAAGAGTGGATACGAATTTCAAAAATCGACTTCATCAGTGTATGCGCAATGGGGGTCGCTATTTATCCGATGTCATTTTCAAGACTACATGAAAAAAAAATTGGGATATTGTATTCTCAAATAAAAAAAAATTTTAAACAATAGTAGTATGGGGGCCACTATGGCGACCCCCACTCCTCATCCCCACTCCTACCCCCACTCCTCGGCAGCCGAGGTGGTGGGGATGGAGTGGGGATGACCGTGCTTATCCCCTACCCCGCGCCCCAGAGGGGTGCGGAGGGGGGGAAGGCCGGAGTGGGGGTTTCGCCATAGTGGCCCCTTTTCTTTGCTGGGGATGACCGTGCGTATCCCCTCGCCCGCGCCCCAGAGGGGTGTGGAGGGGGGATGGCCGGAGTGGGGGTTTCGCCAAAGTAGCCCCACTTTTTTTCTGTTTTCTGAAAATTCATTTTTAGTTTGTTTTGCTCACCGTTGCTGCTCCTGGTGACGGTGAACTCCGAGGGTACGCGCGCGCGCGCGCGCGCGCACACACACACACACACACACACACACACACACACACACACACACACACACACACACACACACACACACACACACACACACACACACACACACACACACACACACACACACACACACACACACACACACACACACACACACACACACACACACACACACACACACACACACACACACACACACACACACACACACACACACACACACACACACACACACACACACACACACACACACACACACACACACACACACACACACACACACACACACACACACACACACACACACACACACACACACACACACACACACACACACACACACACACACACACACACACACACACACACACACACACACACACACACACACACACACACACACACACACACACACACACACACACACACACACACACACACACACACACACACACACACACACACACACACACACACACACACACACACACACACACACACACACACACACACACACACACACACACACACACACACACACACACACACACACACACACACACACACACACACACACACACACACACACACACACACACACACACACACACACACACACACACACACACACACACACACACACACACACACACACACACACACACACACACACACACACACACACACACACACACACACACACACACACACACACACACACACACACACACACACACACACACACACACACACACACACACACACACACACACACACACACACACACACACACACACACACACACACACACACACACACACACACACACACACACACACACACACACACACACACACACACACACACACACACACACACACACACACACACACACACACACACACACACACACACACACACACACACACACACACACACACACACACACACACACACACACACACACACACACACACACACACACACACACACACACACACACACACACACACACACACACACACACACACACACACACACACACACACACACACACACACACACACACACACACACACACACACACACACACACACACACACACACACACACACACACACACACACACACACACACACACACACACACACACACACACACACACACACACACACACACACACACACACACACATACACACATACACACACGCCCACACGAGCACGAGTGTCACGGCTCGTTCTCCCACATCTCCGGCTCGAACGAGTCGTCGAACCCGTCGTCGGGCCAGCCCGCTTCGTAAAAAGCGACGGGTTCGGGCCCGTCGTTCAACGCCGCGACGAGTACCGTCGCGACGTCGACCCCGTTGTACATGCGTACAGGGGGGAGGGGGGTGGCGCTTTCGGCCACAGCCACGACGACGCGGTTCTCTACGAGGTCCGCGAGCAGGTCCGAGACGAAGGGGATGGTTTCAAGATGCGCGATCCCCGAAACCGTGCACTGAACCACGAGCGAGGCCCGCAACAAACGCGCAAAAGGGCGCGGGGGTATACAGCGAGTCCGCGTCTACGTACCCGCTGTACCCCTCATCCGCGAAAAAAACTTCACTGTATCCCTCGGAGTCGCACGACACTATGTTCCCGCGGAGTACGTCACAGCCGCCCGCGAGGATTATCACGCACGACGCACCCGGCGCAACATCGTCGAACGGGAGACGTACTCCTGCCCGACGCTGCACGTAAAATGCGTACAGGGCTTCACGCAACCACTCGTGCGTTTCGCCCGTCGCCACTGTGCGTATATATACGGCCAAACCGTCGACGCGGGAAACACGGCACACGAACGGCGCCACAGGGAGCTCGAGGCACTCGGGGTACATTTTTGGCGAATTGGTGTAAAAGAAGACGAGACGCACGCGACGGAGTCTGAAGAGCAACTGAAGCTGCCCGTCGTATGAAGAGCATCTTTTGCAGATTTTGACAGGTCAGCATAATTGCACGCGTGCGAGGTAGCCGATGCATCGTTCTACGATGAGCTCACCCGACGGTGAGCGCGATCGTTCTACGATGAGCTCATCCGATGGCGAGCACGGAGTTTAGATAGCATAGATGCAAGCTAAGCAATGAGTTCATCCGCCAGTGAGCTCACCGCACGAGTTCGCGAATTATGCTGATAACTGTCAAAATCTTTTGCGCAGCAACCCGCAAGGGAGAAACCGTATTCTCGGTCTCCCCTCTTTGTGCAGATATTCGTACCCGCTATAGAGCGCGCACACCGACGGACACGAGCATACGTGTGCCATGGCATCGGGCCGCTTGCAGGCACACACACACGCACACACGCGCCTTCGTAGCAGCCCGCAAGGGAGAAGCCGTATTCTCGGCCTCTCCTCTTTGTGCGGATATTCGTACCTACTATAGAGCGTGTACTCCGACGGGCACGAGCATACGTGCGTCGCGGAATCGGGCCTCTTGCTACTACATGCATACGCCCGCGTAGTGGCTCGCAATGAAGAAGCCGTATTCTCGGCCTCTCCTTTTTGTGCGGATATTCGTACCTGCTATGGAGCGCACACACCGACGAGCACGAGCATGCGTGTGTGCGGCACCGGACCGCTTGCTACTGCACACACGCCCGCGCGGCACTCACTGACGTTACCCCCATACATCCTTATATCAGCTTATTCAGAATTTCAGCCTACATCTTCGAGAACATCTCAGCTGAGGGATAGCCTGTATATAGCATAGCATACTTATACTCGTTCTATCTTTTTTAAATAGAGAACGTAGGCTCTTAGAGAACGTTGAATTTGAATTCGACTATGATTTTTCTGGATTTGATTTAACATGAGACTTCTCCGGCAATAAACGCTCGACGGAGACGTTGATGAAGATACTTTCAGGAATGTTCGCGCGTCAGCAAAAATGCAGCTACGCGAAATATCGGTTAACACGCTCGGAGAAATAAATCTCGAGATTTTCAAAAAGGCTATTGTCTCCGAATGTGATACATGTATGTGTGATAAAACACACGCTTCGCGTAGCAGTCGCAATGGAGAACCGTATTCTCCGCCTCTCCTCTTTGTGTGGATATTCGTACTTGGTATAGAGCGCGCACTCCGACGGACGCGAGCATACGTGTGTCGTGGCATTGGACAAAGCATACTTATACTCGTTCTATCTTTTTAAAACAGAGAACGCAGGCTCTTAGAGAACGTTGAATTTGAACTCGACTATGATTGTTCTGGATTTGATTTAACATGAAACTTCTCCGGCAATAAAAGCTCGATGGAGACGTTGATGAAGATACTTTCAGGAATGTTCGCGCGTCAGCAAAAATGCAGCTACGCGAAATATCGGTTTACACGCTCGGAGAAATAAATCTCGAGATTTTCAAAAAGGCTATTGTCTCCGAATGGGATACATGTATGTGTGATAAAACATACACACACACACACACACACACACATTGCTCGTGACAACGCGAGCATTTGAACAATTAATAAGAGCTGTCAGTAGTGATCTAGACGGCGTTCGATACATTTCTCAGGAGCAGCTATGGATAGCCGTAATATACGTACGTGCATTTTGGATCTTCTTCGCTTGGTCAAAACGCGGAATGCACAACTTCGCCGAAGATGTAATAATAACTGGTGCACCGAATTGCGCTATTTACCGGAAAATTCTCTCATAACTCGTTTGAAATATGTGTTATGGTGGTCTCCGCTGCGAGCCCTTGTGACGGCCTATAACAGAGGTCTGTTTAGAGGCTACAGGGTTCTCCGATGTGTGTTTGAAGAATTACAACACTGAAATCTCGAGGGTACTCCGTGCACACGTAATCTCATCAATGAAATAAACGGTAAGTTGTGCTCCGTAGCGTGCGAGCATCTTTTTTTAAGTGTGATATCGTGGTAATGCAGAAGTACCCGCAGATTATCGCCGGCTCTATGAAGCGAGCTCCGATGATGAAGCTGCACTCGCCGAGGGGGCGCAAGCTGTGGAGGAAGAAACAGCGCGAGATGATGAAAGCGGGCATGGCGATCATTTAGATCCTGTGATTGAAGGACCATCGCGCAATAATTGCACCGACTCTGAAATGCTTATGGGTCCTGATCTACGCCCCGCGACCAGCAACGAGGAGACTGTTCATAGACTTCCTGATTATCTTCAGCTATCCCCCATATCATATGTTGAAGAAGAAGAAGGGGCACGACAGCAGCCTGTTCTAAGTCCAGTAGATATATTTGCGGATATTTTCGCCGAGCGATCTCGTTTCAGTGACGCTGAGACCCTTGTCCGACCGTCTACATCCAGTATGGGGCACCCGTCCGAAATATTTTCCGGTAGTAACGAGTGTAAGTATTAATAATAATAACCCATTATCATACATTAACAATACGTTTTTATCAGGCATTCATAATAAAACACATGCAGATTTGAATCCTCGTTTTAACGAGAATAACCCCGGGCGTGGCAACGACGACGGCGACGACGACGACGACGACGACGACGCCGATCAGGTTGCAAGTGAGAGAGGCAACATCATGCTGGAGCAATGGGTTCGCGAGATAGTCAACGACGCGCAACACCCTGCTGAGGAATACGAGCATAGGGACAATCAGCTATGGATGTGGCCTTTTGGAGGTGACTCGCCACAGCAGCAGGGTGAAAACGATCTACCGCACGATCATGATGATGATGGTGTCGATGACGATTGGCTAAATCGTCTTTTGAGCTCGAGCGACGACTCAGGTAAACGAACCCCTCTTTATTACTCGCATCGGTATATACGTTATCGGTTTTGCAAAGTTAATATTAACTTGAAAGATTTTGTTTGCAAAAATAGAGAGTGAGCTATTATATTTTACGGCAGGTTATGCATCAGTATCTCTGCTGTTCGATGAAGACGCTTTGTAGACGTCCATGGTTAGAAGTAGCAATAACATTAGGTACCTTTTGAGCTTACTTATTGACAGGTTAAGCAATTTTAAGCATTCGTACTCTTTTTCACAGGCGTACAAGAAGGTTTCGGCCGTAGACGGCAGCGTGATGAACCCTTCGACGATGTACAGTCACCAGGCGCGCGTATTGAGATAATCGAGGAGGCTCGTCGGTACTTCAAGCGTTTTAAACTACGAGGCCGAGAAATCACCGTACGCATTCGTCAACCCCCACCTGGTGGACATTTATTACCATGGTTGGAAGGAGCGTTTCGTGACCTTTTGACGTATATTACAGCGTCTTGCGAGGCTGGCGATTACATAGGTTTATCGTTTGCCATGAGCTGTTTACCGCACGGCCCCGTTTGGCTCTCGTTTCGGCCCGTTAGAGATTGCGCGTCCGATGATATTTGGCAGTTAATAATGAGCGTTGCTCAGAGTGCTGCATCATTGAATATTGACGATGCGTGTATAATCAAAGCCAGCATTGTCAGGGGTGTTGAGGGCACCGGCAGAAAGCGCTTAACGCATGAGGGGGTAGCAAAAAAATACATTCTCACGATACGCAATAGCGATACTCTGTGTTTACCACGGTCACTGACGGCGGCGCGCGCGTATGCCGAACGGGGTGAAATACGCTCAGGTAGTTTACACGCAAACTGGCAACGCATGAGGCAGACTAACGGCTCATTGCAGAAAAATGCTGCTCTTGAATTAACGGATGCAGCGGGAGTTATAGTACCGCCGAACGGCTGCGGGGTCCGTGAGATTGCTCTCTAACAGAATTATCTCGCGCAGCACGGTATTGCCATAGTAGTTTATGAATTTCTGACGTTCGGGCGGGGGGATGCACCTTTGTTCGACGGCTCACAGCAAGTATCAAATACTTTTGGCAAAATCGAACACACGCTGCACATTTTATATTACGAGCGTTCGCATCATTATCAGCCGATATTAAATTTACGAGGCGCCGTGGGAAGCCGCGATTTTTGCTCCTCGTGTAATTCGCAATACCGCAGATTTGGCCATAGATGTTTAAAAAAAAAGTGTCCTCGCTGCATGACGTCACCACCGTGCGATCCCGAAGTAAATGCAGCTATTCGATGCGAAGCGTGCGCGCGCGAGTCTTACGGGCTGCAATGTTTCGAAAATCATTTAATTGTTAAACAGTACAGAAAACGCAAATCAAACAGCGTGTGTGCCTCGCTCAAGCGGTGCCGTGAATGCCTGAAAATTGTCAGGCCTCTCGATAAACGACGAAAACACATTTGCGGCGTGGCCTTTTGTAAAGCATGCAGAGCGGATCGACCCAATAATCACATGTGCTTTATGAAACCTATTCGCGGCGATCAAAGCACGGGGAAAATACTTTTTTTATTCTATGATTTTGAGACTCAGCAATGCACACAGGTACCCGGCGATGCGAATACTTTTCTACACGAACCCAACTTGTGCGTAGTTCAACGAGTTTGCACGAATTGTTGCACTCGTGATTCGATGACCGAGCCATGCGAGTATTGCGACTCTCGACAGTATGTATTTCGACAGCAGCCTGTGGGACAATTGGTCGAACTTGCTATGCAGCGTGTCGAGCATTTTTCGCGTACTATCTGTATTGCTCATAATGCCGGTGGCTTTGACGCGCAGTTCATTTTGCGCTATTTAATTGAAGAGAAAAAGGTCCAACTGCCGAGTATAATTATGAACG
Source organism: Ophion costatus (assembly GCA_951751655.1). Classification (NCBI taxonomy): domain Eukaryota; kingdom Metazoa; phylum Arthropoda; class Insecta; order Hymenoptera; family Ichneumonidae; genus Ophion; species Ophion costatus. Next base: position 15,334,795 of record OX632359.1, on the reverse strand, counting down.
GTACGAAAATCATTTCGATGCGTGTTGAAAAACTTGTTTGTTGAAAAACTTGTTTTTCTCGACAGCCTAAACTATTTTCACATGCCTCTCAGTGCGCGTCCTAAAGCCTTCGGTCTCACAGGCGCTATCGTTAAAGGTGTTTTCCCTCATTTGTTTAACAGACCGGAAAATCAAAATTATGTGGGTCCCCTACCAGCCGTAGAGTATTATTCTCCCGACACGATGCGCCCCGCAGAGCGCGAAAAATTCTTAGCCTGGTATCATAAGTCTAAAGGCAGAGACTACGTGTTTGACTTTTCGAAGGAACTCGTAAGCTATTGCACGGACGACGTCACGATCTTGAGACGCGCGTGTATGGCTTTTCGTGACATGTTTATAGCCAGCGGCCGGGTTTGTCCGTTTGACGAGAGCACAACGATAGCCTCGGCCTGCTTCAGTGTCTTTCGGAAAAATTTCCTCAAAGACAATACGATCGGTATTATACCGTTGGGCGGCTATAGGTGGGTCCATACCCAATCAAAAAAGGCAATTTCATGGCTTGTATGGATGGAGCACACCCTCGGAAAGCGTATTATACACGCCGGCCATTCGCGCGAATTTAGACTACCTCAAAATTTACTAGTCGACGGCTATTATGAAACAGGCAATACCGCGTACGTATTACAATTTCATGGTTGCTATTGGCACGGTTGCCCTCAATACTTCTCCCTCAATAGAGACTGTAAACAACGCGGTATTATATCAATGGACGAGCGGTTAGAAAGAACTCTCGCTATAGCTAATAGAATTCGCTCGGGAGGTTATCAGTTAACGGAAATCTGGGAATGCGAGTGGGACAGGCTTTTGGAAACTAGTGCCGAAATTCGCGGGCTCATACGGGATCATCCGATGACGGCTGCGGAACCCTTAAACCCTCGTGACGCTTTCTTCGGCGGCCGCACGGAGAATATGGTGACGCTCTACGATGTTTAAGAGACGGAGCGCATACGCTACGTAGACGTCTGCTCTCTGTACCCGTATATATGCAAATTTGGTAAATACCCTATCGGACATCCGAAAGTATATATAGGCGGCGAATGCTTAGAGCTGACAGGACCCACTCGCGATCTAGCGCGTGTCGAAGGCCTGGTGAAATGTACCGTTCTACCACCACGCGATCTCTACCACCCTGTTTTGCCTGTGCGTATGCATCAGCGACTGTTGTTCTCTCTGTGCCGCACATGCAGCGAGATGATGAACGAGGAAGAGTGTATGCATGACGATCCGGACGAGCGTGTGTTCGAGGGTACCTGGGTTGCCGATGAATTGCGAAAAGCCGTCTCATGCGGTTACACGATACTCCACATTGCCGAAATCTGGCAATACGAAGTAACGCAATTCAGTCGTGACACGCAATCGGGAGGTTTATTCGTCGAGTACATTAACACCTTTTTGAAGATCAAGCAGGAGGCGAGCGGCTGGCCTGAGAACTGTTTGGGCGATGAATCAGCCCAGGAACGTTATATCGCTAGCTTTGAACAACCAGAGGGGGTTCGTTTGAATCGTCAGTCGATAACCAAAAACCCCGGCCTACGCTCAGTCGCCAAACTATGTCTGAATTCGTTCTGGGGAAAATTCGGGCAACGCGAAAACCTGCTGCAAACAGTCGTAGTATCAACACGCAAAAAACTTATGGAGTTATTAACTAATCCAGAATACGATATTACAGGTATGCTGCCGGTGAACAATGAAATTCTTTACGTCAATTATATTAAAACCGGTGAGGCTGTGGTACCCTCAAGTATAGCTAACGCCGTATTAGCTGCATACACCACAGCACAAGCGCGTTTAAAACTGTATGGTTACCTGGAACGTCTGGGAAGACGTGCGTTGTACTGCGATACCGACTCCGTAATTTATGTAACGAGAGAGCAATCTGAAGCCTACGAGCCCCCGATAGGCCAGCTGCTTGGCGATTTAACTAACGAGCTAACCGCCTATGGCGAGGGCAGTTACATAAGAAGTTTCATTTCCGGCGGCCCTAAATTTTATGCATTCATCGTACGTGTGCCTGACGGGTCAGAGAGCGAGGTTTGCAAAGTTAAGGGTATCACGCTTAATTTTGCAAACAATGCGTTAATAAACTATGAGTCCGTACGATCCTTCATCGTGGGCGAGCGAGAGGATCCTATTGTACTGAGATACGACGCCATTAGACGTACAGAACTTCACCATGTCGTCACGCGAGGTGAGACAAAAACGTGCAAGCCATCGAGCATTAAGCGAAGACGTGACGGCCGGTATGGATCGCTTCCCTACGGTTATCGCCATTTGTAAAATATACTGGAAATATATTTTTTACGTAAAAACCCGAAAATCTTATTTACTAATGCACTGAGCCTAAATTTCCTCATTTACCGCTATGGACACGAGGTGGCAACATCCGTGGACTTCTATGATCTGCGGGCCGACAGGTTGCGGTAAAACGTATTTTGTTAAAAAATTTCTGAAATGTATCACGCGTATGAACAGCGAACGTTTCGAGAGAATAATATTTTATTATTCCGAGTGGCAGACAGCATATACGGGGTACGGAGATGCTATAGAATTTCGCGAAGGATTACCCCAGACTGCCGATTACTCAAACGACCCCCGCGTGAAGCTCTTAATTATCGATGATCTAATGCGTGAAGCATCGAGCAATGCCGTTGTCGATCTATTCACCAAAGGCAGTCATCATAAGAACTTGAGCGTTATTTTTATAACGCAAAATTTGTTTCATCAGGGCCAAGGCCAGCGGGACATCTCTTTGAATGCTAATTATATCGTTATCTTCAAAAACCCTCGCGATCGTGCTCAAATACAGCACTTGGCGCGCCAAATATGTCCCGAAAATCCACGATTTCTACAGGATGCTTATTACGACGCAACATCTAAACCACACGGTTATTTGTTACTACATCTGAAGCAATCAACACCCGATAATTGCCGATACCGCACATGTATTTTCCCTGATGATACACGCCATTTCGTTTACGTACCGCGAAAGAAATTAAAAAGCGGTGACACATATGGAGAATTGCCAGTTCTACGCCTGTGATCGCACGCAGCGGATCGTCTCTTTGCAAGAAGAGCGTTGCGATATTGAACGCTCTTCAATATCTCACCAAAGAACAGCGTGAGGCTATTCCGCGGAAAGCGGATTCTCGTATAATGCGCTGCATTTGCGAGTGCGCTTTAAACGTTCTTCGCGGTAATATTCCTCTCAAAGCCACCCAGCAGAAAAAACTGGGCCGCCACGTGACTCTTCTCAGGCGCTTAGCGGCAAATAGAGGCTGCTGGAAAAGTAAGAAGAAATTTGTCATTCAAAGCGGTGGATTTTTACCCCTGCTGCTTGCCCCAATCCTCGGCACCATATTGTCAAATCTAATTACCAAATAATGGAGCATGCCAGGAAAATGGTTCTGGTGCCCGAGGAGCGTCTATTACAACTAGATTCCCAAAAACGCAGCGTCAGCGATAGTGAGGCACGACCGATGAGCCAAGCGGAGAAAACAATTACGGCGACTCTGAATCGCCTTGATATGGAGATGAGCGAAATTTTGAAATCTAACGCGTATGGCGACGAGCGAGAAAAATGGCTAGCGTATTTGCGCGTATTACAGCGTTATCTACATTTCGTCGATGGCGAACGAGCACAGCTGTATCATGATCTTGTGAAGGAACAAAAAAAAGACACACACCCCACGGAAAGATCAGCATCAGTAGCCGCAGAAACACGAATGAACGATTCCATTATCGTTGAGAGTGTACCTGCGAAATACCGCAGTAAAGCGAAACTCTCATTGCGACGGGGATGCAGCCGGTGTGGTTTCTGTCAATGGAGAAACAATCAAGCATTCAAATATTGTTGATCTTGTGAATGACGCAATGCGTGCGAGAAAGATGGCCAAACCGACGGGCCGTAGAGTCTTTGCAAATTTTTTAAGGGCTATACAGGCACCTCGTGAATTTGTGGGAAATGACGAACTATGGCTGGAAACGCAAGCCAATTCAACATTACGCTCGCCCCACGGTAACAGCACCACCGACGCTGATGACGACGGTGACGACGAGGACGTTAGCGATACCAGTCATTCCGAGTTCTACAGCGGTAGCGAGAGCAACAAATTAGCCGCGCAGAGTGGGAGGGGTAAGAGAAGGCGACTCACCTGGTCATCTCTCAAACTGTCAGTATGAAAACACTTGAAAAAATTTACTTTGATCCTTCACATGAGGCGTCTTATTCCGGTGCTACTAAACTGTTACGCGTAGGTCGTAAAAAGAAAATCTCCACAGAAAAAACGATACAGTGGCTCGAAGCACAGGATGCTTTCACACGGCATAGAGCGATAGGCCGGCGATTTCCCCGGCGCATCCATAATGTGCAGAACATTGACGATGTTTGGGAGGCTGATCTTGTAGACCTTCGTTCACTCAAAAGTTATAACGATGGCTATACCTATCTTCTTGTAGTCATAGATGTGCTCAGTAAGTACGCGTGGGTTGAACCGTTGTACGACAAGACTGCTTTAAGAGTGGCTAACGCTCTGGCTCGTATCCTCTCGCTAAAAAGCGCAATCGGCCGATCTCCCGTTTGCCTACATTCGGACAAGGGTCGGGAATTTACAGGGTCAGTTTTTCAGACTTTCTTACAGAAGCATAATATTCAGTTTCGGGCGAGCCGCAACCCTGACGTAAAAGCAGCTGTTGTAGAGCGCTTCAATCGAACGTTGAAAGAAAGAATGTGACGATACTTCACGTATTCGCGCCAAAAACGTTATATCGACGTTTTGCAAAATATAGTCTCCGCATACAATCGTACGATACATAGTGGCATTAGAATGACGCCCGCATCTGTGACGTTGCTTACATCTGCCAAAGCGCGCGATAATCTAATACGGCGATATAAACAACAGCATCCTGTACAGCGGTCACCTCCTAAATATAAGCTGGGCGATATTGTCCGCACCAGTAGCGCGAAGGCTGCCTTTGCTAAAGGATACGAGAGCGGCTGGAGCAGTGCGCTGTTTAAGATACATCGTATATCCGTGTGCAGCCGACCTATCGTGTACGTTCTGCATGATCTCAACGACGAGGAGATTGACGGCATTTTTTACGAACCCGAATTATCTAGAGTCCAAAGGTGGGGAAAGAAAAAGTAGGCGCGATGAGCGACACCGAGTTTTTTGTAGTTTTACCTAGCAATAGCAGCATGAAGTACTACCCTAATAACAGGACGACGCAATATACCACACACTTGCCACAAAGTGTAAATTTACGCGGTAAATGGGGCGTTTCCTTAGCCGAAATACACATACCGATGACTGTTCTACACGTGCCGCCTCGAGGTGAAACAAACTTTATCAGCTTAGTGACGAACGCAGTGATCCCGGGCGTTGAGGCCAATGTCGATTTTAAAAACGAGCGTGCTTGCGTACCATCTGGGGTATACCGTAGCGTCTCCACGCTACTCGAAGCAATTAACCAAATTCAAAGTATCGCGGGACATTTGAAATTTCAGCATACTCTTAACGGCTATGTCTCGGTAGAGCGTGTCTGCACCGAGTGCAAAAATTTAGAACACGCTTTCCACTGTTCCCCCATAATTAACAAAATTTTAGGCTTCACTCATAGTACGGGTCTTGTGGTAGCGAATCAGTATAGTACGCCGCAGCCGGCTAGTCTCATGAACGGTATACCCAATATGCTATTTGTTTATACGGATATTTGCGAGTCCTACATGACCGGCGATGTACACGCGCCGTTATTACGTGTCGTACCCTTTGACATTGATAATAATTATAATTACGGCTCTGTGAAAATCAAAAGCTTTTCGCCACCGCGGTACATACCTCTTCTACGTACCAGCTTTCAATCGAAAGATATCGATATAAGAGATGAATTCGGGCATTGGATGCCATTCGAGGGTGGAACGCTAACCGTGACACTCCAGTTCAAACGCCTAGCTTAGCTGCGGTAGAGAAAGAGAGAGAGAGAGAGAGCAACATGAATTACTACGATGCGTACTTTGACGCACAAGTGGGCACAGGTAGAATAGGGTACGGGGGAATTAGCCAAGTATACATAGGGTCGCCGAACCAGAGGGGTCACGGTATCGGCAGTTTCCTTGGCGGCCTTTTCCGGCGCATTTTACCTCTCTTAAAACAAGGGGCGCGAGTTGTCGGCAAAGAGGCTATACGGTCAGGCCTTAATGTGGCGAGCGATATAATGGATGCAGGAATTCAGCCTGGGGAAGCCTTCAAATCGCGTTTGCGCAAATCGGGTGTGAGTTTGAAGCGAAAAGCTGAGGAAAAACTCAATAGTCTTATGCAGGGCTCAGGATATAAGGCCTCGAAAATTCACAAGCTTGCGCATTCGCTCAGTAACTACAGCGCGCGTAGGATCGGCCTAAAAAAGAAAACAGCCGCGTTGAAGAAAAAACGTACAAATTGTGTTAAAAAAAAGAAGAGAACAGCTAGAAAGAGAACGCCGAAGAAGAAGAAGAAGAAGAATTCGCGAGCTAGGACAGTGTCAGATATCTTCTCGTGAAAATGGCGTTCTTGGATGCCCATTCGTGTGAGTGTTTGAAGTCTGAGTTGGAACTATTCTCACTACCGCCGACTCAAACAACCATCGAGGGAACGCAATGGGTGTACTATAAACCGATCTCATCTCTGACGGATGATTCACCAATAGAATTGGTGGTACCTGGCCAAGGTGACGAATACATCGATCTTGCTCATACCATGCTAAGCATACGTGTCCAAATACGCTCGAGTGCAGTGAAACCCGACCCTACCATTAGAGTGAGGCCCGTCAATAATTTACTTCATTCGCTGTTCAATCAAGTCGATGTATTTCTCAATCAGAAGCTCGTATCTCTACCCAATAATGCTTATGCATACAAGGCCTACATTGAAAACTTATTAAATTATGGGCAGCGTGTGAAAAGCTCTCATCTTTCAAGTTGCCTGTGGTACAGTGATACGGCCGGTAAAATGGACGATGTAGCAGAAGCTAATGCAGGCCTTGCTAATCGTCGAATGGTCCTCAATGGGCGCAATGAGATCGATCTCCTCGGCCACCTCCATTGCGATATTTTCAATCAAGAGCGATTTCTTATAAACGGCGTGGAGATGCGATTACGCCTTGTACGTACCAGCGACGCATTCTGTCTTATGACTTCCTCGAAAGATTTCAGCATGCATATTACCGAGGCATCGCTTCTCGTACGCCGCGCTAAAATTGCCCCTGGTATACTTTTAGCTCACGCGCGAGCATTATTAAAATCTACAGCAAAATATCCTTTGACACGTGTCGAGGTTAAGTCTATATCGATGCATGCAGGAGTGCACGGCGATACTTTGGACAATGTTATACTGGGCCAACTGCCGAAGCGCATAATTATAGGGTTTGTCGATAATAAAGCATTCAACGGTAACCGCGCGTTGAACCCGTTTAACTTTCAGAATTGTAAAATTAATTATCTCGCGTTATATGCTGACGGTGTGCAGATACTGTCGAAAGCACTCCAGCCTAGCTTTGACGACACGCATCTATATGTGGATGCGTATCATACATTATTCTCAGGGACTGGCATTCACTTTCTCAATCAGGGTGATTCAATTACTCGCACAGCGTATCCCTGGGGCTATTGTCTTTTTGCGTTTGATCTAACGCCCGATCTTTCGGCGAACAGTAACAGTCATTGGAATTTGGTGAAACACGGTAGCGTGAGGCTCGAAGTACGCTTCGGCGAGGCAATAACTTCAACGGTAAATTGTGTCGTGTTTGCGGAATATGATAACGTGGTGGAGGTTGATGCTTCCCGGCAAGTTATTGTAGATTTCAGCGGTTGAGCTTTCCAGTCCGAGCAGAGCACTCACAGCAGAACCATCATGAGTATCGCGATAGACATACAAGGCTTGACGGATAAGCACTAGAACTTTATACCGAAAGAAGTGGCTGTTGCGTCAATCGATTCATCGTGGCACGATCATTGGATCGTCGCTCCACCTCACACATACAGACAATTACCGTCGGATGTGAAAAGAACGAACGAACGGGTGACGCGGGAGCATCACGGTATAAAATGGTTCGAGGGTCATATACCATTACGCTGTATTGAGAGAATTTTGAGGGCAATCGCTACCGATTCTACGCGGATATTTGTATTAAGTGTCGCTAAATCGTCCTATTTAGCGCAACTCACCGGCTACTATATTATAAATTTGGAGGAGGATGAGGATAATATCTCATTTCAGCATCTTCCGGGGGCCGGTACACATTGCTCAAATCACGCCGCGATACGGCAAAATCAATCGTATAAGTGTGCCCTGGATAATGTGATGAGGATTAAAACGCTGCTCTGTCAGAGTGAACGTCGCGAGTCGCTATGGGAATATAGGACAACAACAGCGTTATCGGTTGGTTTGCCCTGCGGCGAGCCCTGCTATGAACAGCCTTCAAATCCTCGACTCTCTACGTGATATAAAAAATCACGCTGTTGGCGTATACCCTACAGATCGCTTACCAAAAGTTTGGACAAAACCAACGGCTATTGTCGCGAATACTGATGGATATAAACAGCCCGGTACCCACTGGATCGCCATGTACGTCGATCGAGAGGGACGCGGATGGTACTTCGATAGCTACGGACTACCACCGATCATCCCGCAGCATCTCCGTCGACTCCGAGGAAACTGTAAACTCTTCCGATACAGCACTGATCAGCTTCAAGCTGCGGATTCGCAGTATTGCGGACAGTATTGCATTATGTTTCTTCATTATATGTGTACTGGCTTCGGTATGCATAAGTTTAGAAGCGTATTTTCAATTGATCTATCACGCAACGATAAAATAGCTGGCGACTACTACAAGACATTTAGCCATAAGCAGAATAAAGCTACGCGTAAAATGTTCAATAAGGGTCTGCCCGCAGGAGGCAGCAATTCCTTCAATCATAAAAGTTTACATTGTGTACAGGGCTGCTGCTCGCGTAATCGCTAACCATTCAATAAAATGATGACACTTGGAATATTTCTCTGTGCCTTGAACTTTATTCAGCGGCGCATAGCAACGACATCGTCAGCAATTTTGCTAGAGACTCCGCCTGGCGCTCTTCGACATCAGCCATTTTGTTTTGTGCGACTCTTGGCGAAACGCTGTGGGGGAAGCTGCGGGTATGGTGGGAGGGTGTAGCAGAGATACAAGGGATCAGTCGTTCCGCATTGTTAATTGTTCTCGGGCGGCAACAGCAGAAGCATATGCAGAGGAAGCGGTGCGAGTTACAAGTTCGCGTTGAAGCATTCTTGCAAAACTTAGCTGCTTTTCAAATACTCATTCAGAGAAGAACAGCGTTACAAATTTTAACCCGTGAAATTCAAAAGCTCAATATCAGCGATGGACTTCTCCCAAATCAACAAGATCGGAAAGTTGTCGGGCTTCCTGCCGACGAAAAAACTGTCGGAACTTTCGCTAAAAACCGACTACAAGATTTCTGATGTTCGGCCAGTAAAAACACGCTTCGGGCCCAGAATCATCATTGAAGTGGACAGGGAGTTCGCGTGCTTTCTACCATCCAGATTCACCAAAGTTCTGGAAAACGAAACGCTGTTCCGGCAGATGGTAACGGCTGCGCACGACAATAATGTTCTCATGGAGTTCTTCGGGGACGATTTCAACACTCTGGAATTCAAGCCAGCCGCCGAATAGTGCAGCGTCTGCAGTTCCCGCGAAAGACAACGACATCTCACTCGCGTGATTCAGTCGACCCAGAGCAGCCATGGCAAACGAGGCTTCCGATAATCGCTGCTATAAACCGTGCCCGCTGCTACTACAAATATCCCATAATCTCAACAACTGCTTGACAAAAAGTGTGCGGTTGGGTATTGAAGTTATCAGTGCTAATCAATTACACCCTGTCATGCGTTTCACATGCGACAGCAACGGTTGGACAACGCTAAATACTCCGTCGTGGTTGGATTTTCGCGAACGTCTCTCTACGATCACAGCGTATCTCAATGGCGAGGGAAACACTCCTACGGTCCACACCGTGGTTTCCTGCGATAGTTACAATTTAGAATACGGTGAACATCTCAACCGGCCCACCGTAACTATCCAAAACTGCAACGACTACGGAGCAAACGGTATACACCGTGCGGCGCCATTCTTCACCTTCATAAAAGATGACTTAGTCGTGCTGCAGCTATTGGAGGAACGCATAAACGGCTACATGGTATGGCTTCATCTCTCCACCGAAGACGTGACAAAGTGTAAAAATGCACTTGTCAGCGTAATCGCAGCCAAATTATTCAGCATGACAGCGCGTCGCTTACGGCGACGGGTTCGGAAAAGGAAGACGAAAATTCAGGAAAGTGTTCAACGCACCCTATCCTGTATACCCGGCGAACTCTCCGCACGCGCCAGAACAAGCGTCACCGATAATCTCATAAACCATCAGTTGAAACGGTTAATTAACAGCGATATCATGTACATATCATAAAAATGTATACTTTGTGAACATATTTTAATAAAGCAAATAAAAGGGGCCACTATGGCGAAACCCCCATTCCGGCCTTCCCCCCCTCCGCACCCCTCTTGGGCGCGGGGGAGGGGATAAGCACGGTCATCCCCACTCCATCCCCACCACCTCGGCTGCCGAGGAGTGGGGGTAGGAGTGGGGGTCGCCATAGTGGCCCCCATACTAACAATAATCGAAGTACTTTTGTTTTTATTGACCTTTCAAATAAGTATGTTTCTCTGGCGCACCCTGTAGTTCGGGATTCGAATTGCGAGGACGAAGTGACGCCCTAACCTGATCGCTGGTTGTCACATCCATTTTCGCTTTTATTTACTCAACATGTTCATGAAAATTTCCATATTGAGTCAAAGAACAGAATTATAGAGAGACGAAATGTTTTCATGAAGTCGAAATTTACATACGTTTCCAGAACACATGGGTCGTTTGCGTCCTCGACAGATTGTTACGACTAGCTCGCTCGAGCTGAATTTACCGATTCCGGCGTACCTGCGGCAATGAACTGACGCTACCCCAAACTTTTTTTACATAACAATAAGAACGCCCCAGGTAAACGTGCCTTCAAGGGTCTAAACACCTTTCGGAAGTTTATCCCATCGTAGTTATGGTATTTATGTTTTAATAATGGCAATCCTTTTCCAGATATGGCATATATGGATAGAACTAGAAATATTTCCCGGTATTGATAGAACTGGATAGTATATGATTGAAAGAATTGTGATTGTACTATGAAGAGATTCAACAATAAAATAAACCTATTCATGCTTCGCCAATATTTTTTTATTTTCGATTAATCGAATTGTCGATTGTTTAGAGGAAAAAATCGATTTCCTGTACCGATTCTTTGGAAAATAATCGTTTTCTTAATAACCGATTATATTTCAAATATCGCCCATCCCTAGAGTGAATATTGTTGTCTCTCTCGCACACTGACTCCTCGATTGCAGCACCTCTCGCGGCAAACTTCAGCTAAGGAACCATGTGAACTAACAGAGTTGCCAGACCTGTGTGTAAGACCGTGGCAGGGGTTTTCCACTGTTAACCAGGCAGCAGGGACGAATGGCAGTGGGCACAAGGGCATACAAAAGAATACTAAAAGTATATATTGCGATTTCAAATTGATAATATTTTATAAATATTGTAAATCATATACAGAGTGTTTTTCTCATGTCTCTATTGCAAACATTCGTCCTTATGTGATAACATAATTCTTTACTCACCAAACATATTCCATCATCTTTCTGCTGAATACTTCGAATTTACTACCGTTTAATATCGTGACCACTGCGACTACGTCTCTCATTTTCAAACTTTAAAGTATTTCTTCTAAGGTCACCAAGCGTTTTATTACAACTGCCTAATTGCATGAGAAATATTTTCCGATCTGTGGATCTAGTGATTTATTATATACAAAGCATAAAAGTCACTTGGATTAACGAAGTTTGCACCTGACCAACAAAATATTAAGATAAAAAACTAAAATATATGATTATGCCGAGTCTTTATTGGTTTGAGGGAATACATAAATCTTAAAATAGCGACTATTCCATTTTTCAATAAATAATCCTTTGACAACCCCCAATGACGGATTCCACAGTCCGAATAATCTTTTTCGCTGGACTCGAGGACTGGACGAAATTCTCTTGAATGAATATCCCGATGAAAGAAGCCGAGGTCGCAAAAAACGACACCTTAAGATTCAAAGGTCAAATCTTCGAACATACGTATGAGCTGTATTTTCAAATTACTTCTCCAACATTTTTTTCGTATTATAGATGCATGTATAATCTTCAGCACACTGAACTATTTTTCGACTTTCCTGTTTTAGTCGATGTGAATTGGCCCGCGCACATCCCGATTGGCGTTATCAAGTTTCTCAGGCCACAATAACACTTATTGCGGGTTGGATTGCCTGTTCGTTAGCGGCTTTTCTGCAATCTTGTCCGTTCGCACGTTTATCTGATCTTGATGACCGTTCTGCTCGTTTGTGACGCTCTGAAGAACGTCCGCCTTCAGACGATGAATCAACTCACTGGCAGTCAAGGCCTGTAAAGAACAAATCCTGACATCTTTCAAAATTCACCCTCTCATAGAGGAAGCTTTGTTAACACAATAAAATGAGTATGCGATATGTAGTGTTCAAATTAACGAATTTTTCTGCTATGCGATTACTTTTATAAGTATTGGCCCAGACTGACTCTGCTTAACATGGAAGAACGTCAAAACCGCACACCGCTCGTGCATGTGCAACGCGATGGTAGGGCAACCTTTTTATTTGTTGATAGGTTAAATATGAAACTAACTTGCAAATGTGGCGCATGTGCCTTATAACGGAACCGGCAGCAAGCAAGGATTCCTTTTCAGTTTCGAAATGCTGACGGTTGATAACCATACGTGCTATGCAATCCGCTTTGGCATCGGACAACGGATTCACAAGATCCTTTTTCGATGTGCCACCTTTCACGTGTTTCAGCCTCGAGTCTGAAAAATTTCTTTGGCAACTTAGTATCTCCAGCTAAACAGTAGATCGACATTGATTGTGCGATTGCAAAACATGGCAATGATGCTTTATTCACATGTATTCACGTTTCATCTTGACGTACTTGTTGCCGCAGTTGGGAGAAAAAACACCCTGCGATTAATATGCTGTTTAAATATTTTTAAGTCGGCGGATACGAATGAGGAAAATCCTATCGCCATCCTATCTATTACCCCAAAGACGATTCATATTTTGGGTAACAGCAAAATAACTCTTGATTCGAAAGATCCAGATACATTCATGCTATTGCCAAATTCGGATTCAAATGAAACATCAACTGTATTTTTACCACCTTAACGTGATGTGAAACGTCCATTTACGCTTTATGCTAATTTCGAAATTTACATCAATCGATATTCAGAAGTGAATGATTTTTACAATCAAAGGACAGCTGGCCTGTTTACACTTTGAGCTGCGTATTAATGAGACCTTTACTGAGAAAACAAAGTAAAAACAAAAAAAATGTAGTAATATTGGTCTATGACATCCGGACTACTAAACCAAAGAAAAAGACAAATTCAAATGTAGATCTTTCTCTGAAGCTAAACACACTTTTGATAATATAGATGATTCGCGGTTTTGTGATCGATTAGGCGAGATTTATATCACCTTATTTATTATATCAATGGATGAAATTACGCTTCGCCCTATTATCGACCGTAGTAATAAGGCCTTATTACCCCATGCGCCATCAGTCGACACTTTAACCACAGTGTCAAACAGACACAACACTTTAAGGAGGTACGACCATTACTACGAATCCAACTTTCGGATTTGAAATTTTTATATGATTTTGACGAATACTTGCTGCGCCTATTGCCAACATTTGATCTATTTTGACCGTTTAGTTGTTTCGCAATAAAACTGCAATGTCGACCACTTTGAGTTGCCGAAGCACGTCGTCTTATGGAGACGGCCAACCGGAAGTGCGGTGATCGTGGTTTTTCTGCTCACGTATCCAACTAAACCCGTTGGAAATCTGGGGTTCGATAGATTAGATATAATAGATATTGTAAAAAATAAGAAAATCAATCTTCACCGTGTTAGAGCACTACATATCAAGAAAGTTTCAATATCCGGTTGAGAATGGCCAGAATGACGAAATAGCACCCACAGACTTAGCAACGTCGCGAGTGATGGCTGATGTGTTTGGCAAATATAACCCAGCTTTGTTTTGAAATTAATTTGAATAGAAGCCGCCACAAAATATGCAAACAACAATTTATGGAGTTTTATCATTTATCACGTATCAATAATATGTATTATATTCTGCCTATTCTGTTAATTATGCTTGGGTAATTCAAGCTTATTTTAATAGGCTTGAATTTAATTACGTTAATATTATCCCGATCAGGGTATCGTGGGTCGCTGGAGACCCGAGCCATTTTTCTTTTGTATCATTTCTCAGAACCCAAGTACGTCAGAAATACCTATTCCCACTCTAAAAAAACTTTAGTAAGCTCGGACCCTACGTGCTTGATCACGCTCCCCTAGGACCGATCTGGCCTTTGCAGCGAGCAAGCGAAGAGCGTGTTGGGTCGCCAGCGACCCACGGTACCTTTAACTGTGGTGTGAAACCTTTTAGAGTTACAGGGTGAGTTTTTGATTTTTTATAAAATTTATGAATATTGTCCGAAATTATGCATTTTTTAGAGTCATACATTTCTTATAGCGTGACTCATCATGGAAAAAGTGATTTTCTGAGAAGACTTCGTTCCACATAATGAATCACTGAATTATTTGGATGAAGAAAGTGAGGACGCGATTGATTACGTTCATCCCAAACAATCTCAGATGACGACAAACAAACTTGATTACGTTCAACCCAAACAAATTCAGAATTGTCAGAGTATAGTTGTTCCAATGATAATGCAGCAGAAATGAACGAGAAGACAGAGTTTTAGACAAAGAAGAAGAAGAGACCCTGTCAGAGAACACAAGACAGAGTGGTGCAGGTTCGAGGAAAAAGAAATTTGTTTATGGGAAAAATGGCCACAAGTGGTCAACGACACGCCCTGATCCTCGAGGATGGAGGTAAGGCTGGTAATGCATCTACCCGGGTGGAAAGGTTATACTCCCTGTAATAATATTGTTTACCTTTTGTAATGTTTTTTATATTTTTGTAATAAATATAAAACATGTGAACATAAAAATATATTGACTTATTTTTTGGACGTTCAAATTTCGTCTTTCGAAAAATGCACTACTTGACATCACAAACTTAAGCATTTCTTTAGTTTCAAACGAGTCCGTGATTTTTTCCCTAAGAATACACTTCTTAGACTTTAGAATGCAATTTGAATTTTTCATGTATCTGAATGCGTTTAAAAGTTATGAATTTTTTAGTCCATGCCTGCACTTATGCGAAGTGGGTATGTTTATGTCAAAAAATAAAATATTTGTTACATTTTTTTGCAATTTTTCATGCCGTGTCCTTGAAGTAGAAGTATTGAAGAGTGTTCGGGAATTTTATCACCTTTTTTAATTGCAAATCATGTTTTAAGGTAGTACGTGCACGAACCTTCTTATTAGAAAGAAAATTGATTTTTTTATATGCTGTAGTATAGACATATAGAATGACGTCCGCGAAAACTCGGCATGCCTTACCGGCTAAATATAATAGTAATTAATTCACGAAATCAATACATTCAACCCGCACCTTATAGAGAATCCTTGCGGAACAAATATTGGAACGGAAATAATAATAGTTCACGATTAGATTGGAGCTATGCGAAAAGCGATAAATAACAAGAAAACTGTCGCGGTCACCGATGTTCCATGGAAAATATAGGTTACGGGACATTTGGAGCAGATATTATCGAGTGAATCGACTAATTTTTGCGTCGGCTAGCCGCCCCTGTCATTTCTTCCTTTACAATATGCACATTCCACACACACTACAACCACACGCTTCCACGTACGGTAAACAAACACACACTTGACATTTATCGAAAGCACCCGAGTACATCGTTGCCACCGATACTGCCAGAATTATGAAATGGCGGCCTGTGACAACTCAAGTCAAATCTGATTGCGATTTTAATACTTTATTTTCATAATACGATACACCGTTATCACATACACTTCTTAAATAATTATTTTCCTTATCATGTAAATTATTATACCCAAATGTATTATAGCTTACCCTTTTCAGATTCAATCATTTATAGATTTTCTGTTGATTGGTCAATCCGCTAGTACTACCTTAACACGGCTCGGGTCTTCAGCGACCCACGATACCCTTAACTAGGGCCGAAAAAATCGATCCCCAGAACGGGTTATTACGGAGATTACTACCGAGTCGTTGACAACCTAATTTTTCAGTTTTTATTTGTTCACGTGCAATAAATTCATCATTTACCACAGCATTTGGCACACTATAATCGATAATACGAATAATCAACATAAGTAAACGTCAATCAGAGCAGCTGTGGGTAAAATCAATTTAGACTCATTTTTTACCCAGTGGAAGTGATTAATCGTTGGATCTTTATACCGGCGAAACATAAGGATACATGCATCATGGTTTTGAACCTCGGAAGCTGATCAAGTATCAAATCAGCGAAATATGTGGCGCGAGGAAGTGAATAACTTACAGAGTCTAGCCAGATATTGTGAAGAGTCGGATAATATCGAAAGTTCCATATTCTCATTGACGAACGAGTCTTCGAATCGTGCATTGTTGAATCCCTCTTCGTGGGCGTCATTCGGTGGGTCTCTCTCACTGCTCCAAGGATCTGTCACTGATGTCTTCATTGTGTAACCTCTGTTCTCTACAAGTTTCACCGTATAGTTGTCAGCGATTGTTGCATGGAGACTAGATACCAGAAGCACGGTGTAAGACCGTGACCAGGAGACCAAGCTCCCGTGCAAAGCCACTGAAAAAAGCGTCCCCGAAAATGGCTCCAACGGAGACGGCGCTGGGGTGCTGCGAACGCTATGTAGTATATAGTAATATATTGGTCGACGAGGTGAAAATGATCGGATGAGACTAACCTTACGACAGACCGAGCGTGACAGCAAACGTCAAAATTTCGGGCGATCACGGCTCGGTAATTTCCCCATGGCTATTTGAAGAAAAACTTTTTGAAAGCGAGAAAAGGTAAGTCTTTTGTTTGAGTATACTAAATATACCGACTGGAAACTTTGTCGCCTGTACAGTAATTTATTCAATAATTGATGACAAAATATATTTGCTTGATCACTAAGAGTCCGAATGGAAATTTGTATTTTTTCATGATAAATGTTACGGATGTTATACCGTATTCGATAATTGAAAAATATTATGTTTGACATTCTTGTAATTCAATTTCAGTGTGTGCGATATGGTGAAAGGTGAAAAATGACACAAGAATTAAAAACTGAAGTGTTTGATTCTAAAAACTATCTTTTATCTGTACTGTATGGGTATTAATCTAATACTGTATTACTTCGTCTTAAATTTTATTACTCTGACACTTAAAGATAAATGAAGTTTAGGTACATCGGCTTTGAACCGTCTTCATCGGACCCATATTGTGCGTATGCACGCAAACATGCGCTTATGCATGTACACCAGCGCAACCCAGCGCCGGCTATCTGGGATACCGTTTGGGGACGAGTTGAAAGGCCGAGTGTGGCAGCTCCATAAGCTTAGCCGCCGAGTATGGAAATATCGAATTTTTTTTACGCCAATCGATTGGTAATCGCTTGTTAGTATTTGCTAGACAAAACCCAGCATTTGTTAAACTTTATTTATTGAATAAAACAAAAAATAAATTTATGACGAAGTATTATTTAATTAATGAAAAACTTTTCGGCCCTAGAGCGCGCTGCGAGCGACGTGAAGTTATCAGCATCGTCGCAGCGAACACTCGATCCTGGGGAAATGTAACTCGTCAATATCAGCAAAACGTTGATTCTTATAATTCTATTCGATTGTTAGACGAATGTTAGTGATTGTTGGTGAATTTTCATCGTTTGTTAGAATTCCATTTTTATTTAGTCACTAAAAAACTTTTCGGCACTAGGAGGCGCTGCATGTCGCGGCGGTTGGCAGCATCGCCGCAACAGCTGCTGACGGGTTTGCACATGTCGCTCGTCAATTTCCGCCAAACATTAATTCTTGTCATTCTATAAAACTGGTAGACGATCTATAGTGATTGGTACTTAATTTTCATCGTGTGTTAGAGCTCCATTTTTATTTAATCGCCGACAAACTTTTCGGCGCAAGAGCACGCTTCATGTCGCGGAGGTTGGCAGCATCGCCGCGACAGCTGCTTCGGGTTTGCACATGTAACTCGTCAATTTCCACAATACGTTGATTCTTGTCATTGTACTACATTGTTAGACGATCGCTAGTGATTGTTAGTTAATTTCTATCGTTTGTCAGAGCTCCATTTTCATTTAATCGCTGAAAAACTTTTCGGCGCTAAGGCGCGCTGCAGGTCGCGAAAGTTGGCTGCATCGCCGCGACAGCGGCTTACGGGTTTGCGCATTTCACTCGTCAATTTCCGCAAAACGTTGATTCTTATCATTCCATTAGATTGTTAGACGATCGCTAGAGATTGTTAGTTAATTTTCATCGTTTGGTAGAGCTCCATTTTTATTTAATCGCTGAAAAACTTTTCGGCCTTAGAGCGCCCTGCAGGTCCCGAAGGCTGGCAGCATTGCCGCGACGGCTGCTTACGGGTTTGCAAATGTACCACGACAATTTCCGAAAAACGTAGACTCTTATCATTCTATTTCATTGTTAGACGATCGCTAATAATTGTTAATTAATTTTCATCGTTTGTTAGAGCATCATTTTTATTTAATCGCAGAAACACTTTTCGGCCCTACAGCGCGCTGCATGTCGCGGAGGTTGGCAGCATCGTCGCGACAGCTGCTTACGGCTTTGCGCATGCAACTCGTTAATTTGAGCAAAACGTTGATTCTTATCATTCTATTAGATTGTTAGACCATCGCTAGTGATTGTTGGTTAATTTCTATCGTATGCTAGAGCACCATTTTTATTTAATCGCTGAAAAACTTTTCGGCGCTAGAGCACGCTGCAGGTCGCGAAGGTTGGCTGCATCGCCGCGACAGCGGCTGACGGGTTTGCACATATAACACGTCAATTTCTACAAAACGTTGATTCTTGTCATTCTATTACATTGTCAGACGAATGTTAGTAATTGCTAGAGAATGTTCATCTTTTGTTAGAGCTCCATTTTTAATTAATCGCTGAAAAACTTTTCGGCGCTAGAGCGCGCTGCAGGTCGCGATGGTTGGCTGCATCGCCGCAACAGCGGCTTACGGGTTTGCACATATAGCGCGTCAATTTCCACAAAACGTTGATTCTTGTCATTCTATTACATTGTCAGACGAATGTTAGTGATTGTTAGAGAATTTTCATCGTTTGTTAGAGCTCCATTTTTATTTAATCGCCGAAAAACTTTTCGGCGCTAGAGCATGCTTCATGCCGCGGAGGTTGGCAGCATCGCCGCGCCAGTTGCTTACGGGTTTGCGCATTTCACTCGTCAATTTCTGCAAAACGTTGACTCTTATAATTCTATTAGATTGTTAGACGACCGCTAGTGATTGAATGGTTAATTTTCATCGTGTGTTAGAGCATCATTTTTATTTAATTGCTGAATTACTTTTTGGCCCGAGAGCGCGCTGCATGTCGCGGTGGTTGGCAGCATCGTCGCGACAGCTGCTTACGGCTTTGCGCATGCAACTCGTTAATTTGAGCAAACCGTTGTTTCTTATCATTCTATTAGATTGTTAGACTATCGCTAGTGATTGTTAGTTAATTTCTATCGTTTGCTAGGGCTCCATTTTTATTTAATCGTTGAAAAACATTTCGGCGCTAGAGCGCGCTGCAGGTCGCGAAGGGTGGCTCCATCGCCGCGACAGCGGCTTAAGGGTTTGCACATATAACACGTCAATTTCCACAAAACGATGATTCTTGTCATTCTATTACATTGTCAGACGAATATTAGTGATTGTTAGAGAATTCTCATCGTTTGATAGAGTTCCATTTTTATTTAATAGCCGAAAAACTTTTCGGCGCTAGAGCATGCTTCATGTCGCGGAGGTTGGCAGGATCGCCGCGCCAGTTGCTTACGGCTTAGCGCATTTTACTCGACAATTTCCGCAAACCGGTGATTTTTATCATTCCATTAGATACTTGGACGATCGCTACTGATTGTTCGATAATTTCTATCGTTTGTTATAGCTCCATTTATATTTAATCGCTGAAAAACATTTCGGCGCTAGAGCGCGCTGCAGGTCGCGAAGTTTGGCTGCATCGCCGCGACAGCGGCTCACGGGTTTGCACATTTAACACGTCAATTTCCACAAAACGTTTATTCTTGTCATTCTATTACATTGTCAGACGAATGTTAGTCACTGTTAGAGAATTTTCATCACTTGTTAGAGCTCCATTTTCATTTAATCGCCGAAAAACTTTCGGGCGCTAGAGCATGCTTCATGCCGCGGAGGATGGCAGCATCGCCGCACCAGTTGCTTACAGGTTTGCGCATTTCACTTGTCAATTTCCGCAAAACGTGTATTCTTATCATTCCATTAGAGTGTTAGACGATCACTAGTGATTGTTAGTTAACTTTCATCGTTTGTTAGAGCTCCATTTTTATTGTATCGCTGAAAAACTTTTCGGCCCAAGAGCGCGCTGCAGGTCGCGAAGATTGGCAGCACCGCCGTGACAGCTGCCATCGGGTTTGAACATGAACCGCGTCAATTTCCGCAAGACGTTGACTCTTATAATTCTATTAGATTGTTAGACGACCGCTAGTGATTGTTAGTTAATTTTCATCGTTTGTTAGAGCATCTTTTTTATTTAATTGCTGCAACACTTTTCGGCCCTAGAGCGCGCTGCATGTCGCGGAGGATGGCAGCAACGTCGCGACCGCTGCTTGCGGTTTTGCGCATGTTACTCGTTAATTTCAGCAAAACGTTGATTCTTATCAGTCTATTAGATTGTTTGACAATCGCTAGTGATTGTTAGTTAATTTCTATCGTTTTTTAGAGCTCCATTTTTATTTAATCGCTGAAAAACGTTTTGGCGCTAGAGCGCGCTGCAAGTTCCGAAGGTTGGCTGCATCGCCGCGAGAGCGGCGTACGGGTTTGCACATGTCAGACGTCAATTTTCACAAGACGATAATTCTTGTCATTCTATTACATTGTCAGACGAATGTTAGTGATTGTTAGAGAATTTTAATCGTTTGTTAGAGCTCCATTTTTATTTAATCGCCAAAAAACTTTTCGGTGCTAGAGCACGTTTCATGTCGCGGAGGTTGGCAGCATCGCCGCGACTGCTGTTTACGGGTTTGCGCATTTCACTCCTCAATTTCCGCAAAACGTTGATTCTTATCATTCCATTAGATTGATAGACGATCGCTAGTGATTGTTAGTTAACTTTCATCGTCTGTTAGAGCTCCATTTTTATTTTATCGCTGAAAAACTTTTCGGCCCTAGAGCGCCCTGCAGGTCGCGAAGGTTGGCAGCATCGCCGCGACGGCAGCTTACGGGTTTGCAAATGTAATTTTCATCTTTTGTTAGAGCATCAATTTTATTTCATCGCTGAAACACTTTTCGGCCCTAAAGCGGGCTGCATGTCGCGGAGGTTGGCAGCATCGTCGTGACAGCTGCTTACGGCTTTGCGCATGCAACTCGTTAATTTGAGCAAAACGTTGATTCTTGTCATTCTATTAGTTTGTTAGACTATCGCTAGTGATTGTTAGCTCATTTCTGGCGTTTGTTAGAGCTCCATTTTTATTTAATCGCTGAAAAACTTTTCGGCACTAGAGCGCGCTGCAGGTCACGAAGGTTGGATGCATCGCCACGTCAGCGGCTTAAGGGTTTCCACATATAACACGTCAATTTCCACAAAACGATGATTCTTGTCATTCTATTACATTGTCAGACGAATATTAGTGATTGTTAGAGAATTCTCATCGTTTGATCGAGTTCCATTTTTATTTAATAGTCGAAAAACTTTTCGGCGCTAGAGCATGCTTCATGTCGCGGAGGTTGGCAGGATCGCCGCGCCAGTTGCTTACGGGTTTGCGCATTTCACTCGTCAATTTCCGCAAAACGGTGATTCTTATCATTCCAATAGATTGTTCGACGATCGCTAGTGATTGATAGTTAATTTTCATCGTTTGTTAGAGCTCCATTTTTATTTAATCGCCGAAAAAATTTTCGGCGCTGGATGACGCTTCATGTCGCGGAGGGTGGCAGCATCGCCGCGACAGGTGCTTACGGGTTAGCGCATTTCACTCGACAATTTCCGTAAAACGGTGATTTTTATCATTCCATTAGATTGTTGGACGATCGCTAGTGATTGTTAGATAATTTCTATCGTTTGTTATTGCTCCATTTATATTTAATCGCTGAAAAACTCTTCGGCGCTAGAGCGCGCTGCAGGTCGCGAAGTTGTGGCGTCCAACCTGCCACTCGCGAGACCCGCCGGGAAAACGGGCGATGGCCAAGCGACACTAGCGCCCAGACGGGCGAGAAAGCAAACCCTCAAGCCTCGGGCATCGTACTGATCCGACTCTAGTTCCGAGGCAGCAAGTTCCTTTACCGTGGTACAAAACGCACGTTCTCCCCCGAGCGCTACTTCGAGTAGCACGGACGCGCGCATCTTTTGTGTACTCGTATCTCCTTTTGTACCTTTTAGCTTTCGGCATTAAATAATAACTTGATACTTAGCCACACGTGTTACTACCTTTTCCCTGTGGAGCCTGTCTCCATAAATGGTGACCCCGACGTGATTTCCGTGGATTACATATCTGCGGGGACCACGTGTCGTGCTGCGACGCTCAAAAAATAATCGGTGCATCGATCTTTTGTCCACGAGGCAACCTTACGCCATGGCCACCCAGCATTCCCCAATGCCGAATAAAACTCTAGACCTCAGCCGGGACAGTGACCGTCTAAACCCCAACGTGCTAGACTATAATTTTCCACCATTGGCGGTTAACGCCGACATGAACGCAAGCGCGTCAACGCAAGCCTTTGTTCCTCGTGTCTCGACCGTCGAGGCGATCCAGAACTGCAAGCTGCCACCTTTCTGGAAAACGAACCCGGACATGTGGTTCCTGCAAGTTGAGTCTGTCTTCCAGTCTCACAGTGTGCGATCAGATGCCAACAGGTATCATCTCGCCGTCAGCGCACTACGGCCGGAGGCCCTCCTCGCAGTCGAGGACATCATCAAGTCACTACCACTGACGCACAGGTACGAGAACCTCAAGACACATTTGATAAGCAGACTCTCCGAGTCCGCTGACAGACAGCTTCACAAATGCCTCGCCGAGCTCGAGCTTGGGTCTAAAAGGCCTACCGAGCTCCTCCGAACGATGCGATCTCTGGCTGGCGACAAGGCCTCGGAGGACGTGCTACGTGTGCGATGGCTTGCGCTTCTCCCACCAACGCTACAGAGTCTCCTGCGAGTATTCCAGGCCTCATCATCATTGGACGACCTCGCCAAAGGTGCTGACACCTTCTTGGAAAATGGACTTGGCCACTCGGTGATGGCCGCAGCACCGAACTCTCGACCAAGTCACTCACCGGGTCGAGCTCCTTCCTCGCACCCTGACGCTGTCACCTTCGAGCTGAGAGAGATTCGAGAGCAGCTCTCGCAGCTTATCGCACTCAACAAGAGTGTCCTTACCGCAGTCAACAAGAACAGCCACAGCAGCCGAGGACGTTCCAGACCACGGTCACTGACACCTGCCGCTGCAAGCTCATCCTCCGGCGTGTGTTTTTACCATAGGAAGCACGGGGCCAACGCGCGCCATTGCCAGTCGCCATGCTCTTACATGAGTAGCCCAGCTGGCCACTCGGGAAACTAAGCGTGCTATCTTCTATCCAGGCGGTAGAGGATGGCAACAATAACGCTGTTCCTACTGAGTGCCGCCTGCTCATTCACGATCGAAACTTAAACCTCGAGTTCCTGATTGACTCAGGCTCTATCATCTCGATCATTCCCAGACTTGGTCCGTTTCGCCATGCGGAGCCTACGGACTACAAGCTGTATGCGGCCAACAACACGGTCATCAGTACCTATGGACAACACACCTTCAGGCTGAACATTGGCATACGACGCGACATCCGTTGGACTTTTATCGTCGCCAATGTCACGACAGCGATCATCGGAGCTGATCTTCTTCATCACTACGGTCTCCTCATTGACCTTAAGGGACATCGTCTCATAGATCGCGAGACGCTGCTTACGGCTACCTGCAAGCTTGCTCAAGCGGCTGTCCACACCATCTCCACGATCAGCTCGGTCAACGAGACCTCTTCGGGGCTGCAGCCTGCTTACAGGCACCTGCTCGGTAAGTATATTGGTATTACCAAGCCAGCGCCAATCTCTACTCGAACAGAAAATCCAGTCGCACACCATATTGTCACAACAGGTCCACCAGTCGCAGAGCGCACACGCCGCCTCTCTGGCGACAAACTTGAGGCCGCGAAGGCTGATTTCGAGACACTGCTGCACTACGGTGTCATTCGACCTTCAGCCAGCCAATGGGCCAGTCCTATCCACATGGTGCCGAAGAAGCTGGGTGGCTGGCGTTCAACGGGCGACTATCGCAAGCTTAATCAGCAAACGGTGCCGGACCGTTACCCAGTTCCACACATTGAGGACATCCTCCAACGCTGTCATGGGAGTAGCATTTTCTCCACAATAGATTTGGCGCGAGCATATCACCAAATACCTGTTGCTGTCGAGGACATTCCGAAGACCGCTGTTACGACGCCGTTCGGTCTCTTCGAGTTCTGCGGAATGCCACCCGGTCTCCGGAACGCAACCCAAACCTTCCAACGCCACATGGACAACCTACTGCGTAACGTCAGCGGTGTCGCCTGCTTCATCGATGATCTCATCGTTTACTCGAAGAATGAGACCGACCATCAGCAGCAACTGGAGCAGATCTTCAAGATCCTTCAGGACAATAGCCTCACTAGCCTCAATAGCCTCAATAGCGGATTAATATCCGAGCAAATGCCAATTTGGCAAAAGCGAGGTGACCTACCTCGGCTACTCACTCGATGCCAACGGATTCACGCCACCGGCAACGAGAATCCAGGCAATCCAATCGTTTCCGAAACCGGAAACAATATCGGACTTGCGGAGGTTCTTGGGGATTATCAACTACTACCGGCGCTGCGTACCTCATGCGGCGGATCTCCAAGCTCCTCTCAATGAGTTCTTGAAAGACGCTAAAAAACGAGACAAGCGCAAGGTTCCGTGGACACCAGAGGCCGAACGCGCATTCGAACATTGCAAGCACAGCATAGCCTCTGCTATTCGGACAGCTTTCCTCTCGCCGTCAGCACCACTCGCACTCTCGACGGATGCCTCTGATTCCGCTATCGGTGCTTCGTTGGAACAATTCGAGGATGGTTCCTGGAAGCCACTCGGGTTCTTCTCACGGAAACTCTCTCCAGCCGAAACCAAATATAGCGCCTACGACAGGGAGCTCCTCGCAATCTTCGCGAGTATGAAATTTTTCCGACACATCCTCGAGGGACGTGAGTTCACGACCAAGACTGACCATCGCCCGCTGATCACCGCTTTCGCTCAAAGAATGGACAAAGCCTCGCCACGCCAACTACGGCAGCTTGATTTTATATCGCAGTTCAACACCACCATTGTCCATATCAGAGGCGAGGACAATGTAGTGGCAGATGCTCTCTCGCGTGTAAACGCAGTGAACATGCCAAGCATCCTGGACTCAGAAACCATACGGCAAGCTCAATCAACTGATTCCGAGCTAGAGTCGCTGCTTCGACACTCGTCTCTCGATCTTCAGGAGATCAACGTTGAAGGACACGACGTCTACTGCGACGTCTCAACGGGCTGGCTGCGACCATACTTACCTGCTAGTCTCCGTGAACGCGCCTTCGACGTTGTCCACGGCCTAGCCCATCCGAGTGGTCGAGTGACTGCACGTCACCTCCGAGACAAGTTCGTCTGGCCCGGTATCCAAAAGGACGCTATTCGCTGGTCGCGGGAATGTATTCCCTGTCAGCGATCGAAGGTCTCTCGTCACAACCGCGTCGAGCCCAGACGGATCGACGTACCAGACAACCGATTTGATCATGTTCACCTGGACCTCATCGAATTACCACGGGTAAAGAACCTTCGTTATTGTCTCACGATGATTGACAGGTTCTCCCGATGGCCAGTCGCTGTACCGTTGGCTGACATGGAGGCTGACACATGTGCAACCGCTTTCTACACCCATTGGATCGCGCAATTTGGCACGCCCCTGACCATCACGACAGATCAGGGAAGCCAGTTTGAATCCCGTCTGTTCATGGCTCTCGCGCGAATGGTAGGCGCCAATAAGATACACACGACGCCGTATCATCCCCAGTCCAACGGCCTAATCGAAAGATGGCATCGAACTGTGAAGGCTGCGCTCATGTGCAACGCTGCGACTCCGTGGCCAGAACTACTGCCTTCCGTTCTACTGGGACTGCGCACGTGCATCAAAGAGGATCTCAACGCTTCACCAGCACAACTCTTGTATGGCACGGAGCTGAGGATTCCTGGTGAATTTTTTATCACCGAAGATCTCCCTGCTAACCCGAGTTTCTTCCTCGAAAAGTTTCGGGAGCATATCCGCCAGGTCCGTCCAATGCCAACGGCGCACCACACCAAATCGCGCTGCTTCATTCTCAAGGACCTGTACAGCTGCTCGCATGTCTTCGTCAGGGTGGACGCGGTCAAACGACCGTTAGACCCTCCATACACCGGTCCCCACGAGGTCATCAATCGAGTGGACGACCGTGTCTTCGTCATTCGAATCAATGGAGACGATAAGGCCATCTCCGTGGATCGTCTCAAGCCGGCATTCATCGCAAAAAGAGACGATGATGACCCCAACCAAGCTGGACCGCAGCAATCTACATCGCTCAACTCATCGCAGCCGGAAGTCCAAAAAGTACCTTCGGAACCGTGGTCGACAACCATGGATCGACCCTTAAAAACCTATGCTAGACCTACAAAACAAGTGTCGTTCCCTTCCTTACCTAGTCAGGGTACTGAGGGGGGAGTGGATGTGGCGTCCAACCTGCCACTCGCGAGACCCGCCGGGAAAACGGGCGATGGCCAAGCGACACTAGCGCCCAGACGGGCGAGAAAGCAAACCCTCAAGCCTCGGGCATCGTACTGATCCGACTCTAGTTCCGAGGCAGCAAGTTCCTTTACCGTGGTACAAAACGCACGTTCTCCCCCGAGCGCTACTTCGAGTAGCACGGACGCGCGCATCTTTTGTGTACTCGTATCTCCTTTTGTACCTTTTAGCTTTCGGCATTAAATAATAACTTGATACTTAGCCACACGTGTTACTACCTTTTCCCTGTGGAGCCTGTCTCCATAAAGTTTGGCTGCATCGCCGCGACAGCGGCTCACGGGTTTGCACATATAACACGTCAATTTCCACAAAACGTTTATTCTTGTCATTCTATTACATTGTCAGACGAATGTTAGTGACTGTTAGAGAATTTTCATCACTTGTTAGAGCTCCATTTTCATTTAATCGCCGAAAAACTTTTGGGCGCTAGAGCATGCTTCATGCCGCGGAGGATGGCAGCATCGCTGCACCAGTTGCTTACAGGTTTGCGCATTTCACTTGTCAATTTCCACAAAACGTGTATTCTTATCATTCCATTAGATTGTTAGACGATCACTAGTGATTGTTAGTTAACTTTCATCGTTTATTAGAGCTCCATTTTTATTGTATCGCTGAAAAACTTTTCGGCCCAAGAGCGCGCTGCAGGTCGCGCAGATTGGCAGCACCGCCGTGACAGCTGCCTACGGGTTTGAACATGAACCGCGTCAATTTCCGCAAAACGTTGACTCTTCTAATTCTATTAGATTGTTAGACGACCGCTAGTGGTTGTTAGTTAATTTTCATCGTTTGTTAGAGCATCTTTTTTATTTAATTGCTGCAACACTTTTCGGCCCTAGAGCGCGCTGCATGTCGCGGAGGATGGCAGCAACGTCGCGACCGCTGCTTACGGGTTAGCGCATTTCACTCGTCAATTTCCGCAAAACGTTGATTCTTATCATTCCATTAGATTGTTAGACGATCGCTAGTGATTGTTACTTAATTTGTATCGTTTGTTAGAGCTCCATTTTTATTTAATCGCTGACAAACTTTTCGGCGCTAGAGCGCGCTGTAGATTGCGAAGGTTGACTGCATCGCCGCGACAGCTGCTTACGGGTTAGCGCATTTCACTCGTCAATTTCCGTAAAACGTTGATTCTTATCATTCCATTAGATTGTTGGACGATCGTTAGTGATCGTTAGTTAATTTCTATCTTTTGTTAGAGCTCCATTTTTATTTAATCGCTGAAAAACATTTCGACGCTAGAGCGCGCTGCAGGTCGCGAAGGTTGGCTGCATCGCCGCGACAGCGGCTTACGGGTTTGCGAATATAACACGTCAATTTCCACAAAATGTTGATACTTCTCATTCTATTACATTGTCAGACGAATGTTAGTGATTGTAAGAGAATTTTCATCGTTTGTTAGAGCTCCATTTTTATTTAATCGCCGAAAAAATTTCGTCGCGAGAGCATGTTTCATGTCGCGGAGGTTGGCAGCATCGCCGCGCCAGTTGCTTACGGGTTTGCGCATTTCACTCGTCAATTTCCGCAAAACGTTGATTCGTATCATTCCATTAGATTGTTAGACGATCGCTAGTGATTGTTAGTTAATTTTCATCGTTTGTTAGAGCTCCATTTTTATTTAATCGCCGAAAGACTTTTCGGCGCGAGAGGACGCTTCATGTCGCGTAAGTTGGCAGCATCGCCGCGACAGCTGCTTACGGGTTAGCGCATTTCACTCGTCAATTTCCGCATAACGTTGATTCTTGTCATTCAATTAGATTGGTAGACGATCGCTAGTGATTGTTAGTTAATTTCTATCGTTTGTTAGAGCTCCATTTTTATTTAATCGCTGAAAAACTTTTGGGGCTAGAGCGCGCTGCAGGTCGCGAAGGTTGGCTGCATCGCCGCAACAGCGGCTTACGGGTTTGCACATATAACACGTCAATTTTCACAAAACGTTGAATCTTGTCATTCTATTACATTGTCAGACGAATGGTAGTGATTGTTAGAGAATTTTAATCGCTTCTTAGAGCTCCATTTTTATTTAATCGCCGAAAAACTTTTCGGCGCTAGAGCATGCATCATGTCGCGGAGGTTGGCAGCATCGCCGCGACAGCTGCTTACGGCTTTGCGCATGCAACTCGTTAATTTGGGCAAAATGTTGATTCTTATCATTCTGTTAGATTATTAGACTATCGCAAGTGATTGTTAGTTCATTTCTATCGTTTGTTAGAGCTCCATTTTTCTTTAATCGCTGAAAAACTTTTTGGCGCTAGAGCGCGCTGCCGGTCGCGAAGGTTGGCTGCATCGCCGCGACAGCGGCTTATGGGTTTGCACATATAACACGTCACTTTCCACAATACGTTGATTCTTGTCATTCTATTACATTGTTAGACGAATGTTAGTGATTGTTAGAGAATTTTCATCACTTGTTAGAGCTCCATTTTTATTCAATCGCCGAAAAACTATTGGGCGCTAGAGCATGCTTCATGTCGCGGAGGTCGGCAGCATCGTCGCGACAGCTGCTTACGGCTTTGCGCATGCAACTTGTTAATTTGAGCAAAACGTTGATTCTTATCATTCTATTAGATTGTTAGACTATCGCTAGTGATTGTTAGTTAATTTCTATCGTTTGTAGAGCTCCAATTTAACTCCGTGAACTTGGCGATGCGACTTTGAACTTTCGATGTTTTTTCAATTTGAATCGGTTGTGAGACGATTGTGGTTGATTGTGAGATCAATTAAAACGTTTGTGAGACCGGTATTCCCTCGAAAAATCAGAATTGAAAATTAATGGTAAGTTGGGAGATTGACTTTGACTTTTCTGTTTTTTTTTTCTTCAATCGATTGTGGGTCGTTTGTGGTTTATTGTGAGATCAATTAAAACCTTTGTGAGACCGTAATTTGCTCGAAAAATGAGAATTGAAAATTGTCGGTAAGTTACCGACCCGACTACCGGTGACCGAGTTACTTGACTTTGCCTTTGCGATGTTATTTCAAAATTGAATCGTTTGTGGGACGTTTGTGGTTGATTGTGAGATCAATTAAAACATTTGTGAGACCGTTATTGACTCGAAAAAAGAGATCTGAAAATTAGTGGTAAGTTAGCAGATTGACTTTGACTTTTCTGTTTTTTTTCTTCAATCGATTGGGTCGTTTGTGGTTTATTGTGAGATCAATTAAAATGTTTGTGAGACCGTAATTTGCTCGAAAAATGAGAATTGAAAATTGTCGGTAAGTTACCGACCCGATTACCGGTGCATGAGTTACTTGACTTTGCCTTTTCGAGGTTTTTTCAATATTGAATCGTTTGTGGGACGTTTGTGGTTGATTGTGAGATCAATTAACACATTTGTGAGACCGTTATTGACTCGAAAAATGAGATCGGAAAATTAGTGGTAAGTTGGCAGACTGACTTTGACTTTTCAATGTTTTTTTTTTCAGTCGAATGTGGGTCGTTTGTGGTTGATTGTGAGATCAATTAAAACGTTTGTGAGACCGTAATTAGCTCGAAAAATGAGAATTGAAAATTGTCGGTAAGTTACCGACCCGACTACCGGCGAGTTATTTACGTGACTTTGCCTTTTCGATCTTTTTTTAAAATTGAATCGTTTGTGGAGACGTTTGTGGTTAATTGTGAGATCAATTAAAATATTTGTGAGATCTGAAAATTGTGAGATCTGAAAATTAGTGGTAAGTTGGCAGATGGACTTTCCCTTTCCGAAGTTTTGTAAAATTTGAATCGTTTGTGGGACGTTTGTGATTGATTCTGAGATGAACTAATACGTTTGTGAGACCGTTATTTACTCGAAAAATGGAAATTGAAAATTAGTGTTAAGTTGGCTGATTGACTTTGACTTTACAATGTGTTTTTTCTTTTCAATCGATTGTGGCGCCTTTGTGGTTGATTGTGAGATCAATTAAAACGATTGTGATACCGGTATTTAGTTGAAAAATAAGAATTGAAAATTGTCGGTAAGTTACTGACCGGACTATCGGTGAACGAGCCACTCGTCGTTGACTTTCGGATATTTTTTAAACTTGAATCGTTCGTTCGGCTTTATTAGTGGTTGACTATCAGATGAACTGAAACGTTTTGTGAAATTAAGTGTTTCGACGTGTGATCCCTTGGTAGCTAACGAATGATTTTCTCCCCCGATTTCGTTCTAATGAGCCACAATTCACGGATAACTGAGTTACTACTCCCAATTGATTATGTTTCGTTTGAGCCTTTAGAACGAGATTGGTGAAGAAAACAACGGAATCGCATTATCACTACTTTGTATTCCGTTGAATCCCTCCACACCCAATGACGGCCCTTTATCGGATGCGCCTAGACGTAGATGGTTCTTTGGCCGGTGTAACTAATGAATTAACTACCAACCTTTATAATGAGGCTACCAAACACGACCAATTTATTATCTTTCGTTTGAGACTTGGAACAATTAGATCGGTGAAGATAATATAACGAAATCGGATTATAACTATTTTGTATTCCGTTAGATCCATCCACGACCAATGACGGCCCTTTATCGCATGCGCCTAGACGTAGATGATTCTTTGGTCGGTGTAATTAATGAATTAACTACGCAAGGTTACAATCACGACCAATCGATTATCTCTCGTATAAGACTTGTAAGAACGAGATCGGTGAAGAAGACATAACGGAATCGTATCATCACTACTTCGTATTCCGTTGGATCCATCCATGACCAATTACGGCCCTCTATCACATGGGTCTGGACGCAGATGGTTTTTTGGCCGGTGTAATTTATGAATTGACTACCAAACATTATAATGAGGATATCGGTCACGACCAATAGAGTATCTTTCATTTAAGACTTATAAGAATGAGATCGGTAAAGACTTTATATTCCATTGGATCCATCAATGACGAATAATACCCCACTATCACATGCGCATAGACGTATATGGTTTTTCGATCGGCGTAATTAAGGAACTAACTGGCAAACGATTTTGCATCGCTTTAACCCGGTATTTTATGGATTGCATGATAAATTAAAAAAAAGTCCGGCCAACTTTACGGGACAAAAATATCATTTTATTATACTTAAACGATCAACCACCAAACCCTTTTATTGGGCTATCAATCGCCACCTAACGACCACCAAACGATTACAAAAATTAAAACCCCGAGAAGTTAACGAGTAAGGCCCCTGTAACGGCCCAAAAAAAAAGGTTTTTTCACTAATTTTTGGCTCCCGAAATTGAAGGTATTTGAAAAAAAACTTTTAATGGTGTTATCGGGCATACTTTAAACTTTATTATAAAATTTTTTTACAGTAAAAAAAAAAACAAAATGGCGGTTCCACAGCAATCTTCCCGGGACATGTTTTGCTTCCAGGGCTCCGCGGCACGCAGCACCACTGGTGCACTTTTGAATCTAGAACAAAAAAAAAAAACCATTAATCTAGAGGGCTATAGCTAGAGAATGTCGATCGGATTTTAAAAAGTATCAATTTTTGTGGATTTGGCGTGCGTTTGAAAAAAAAATTGATTTTTGACGAAAAAAACGGCAAGTTTTTTGTTAATAAAAAATCAATAAATAAAGTTCTTGAAAATTCCGATCGACATTCTCAAGATAATGTAAATGTTCAAATCTGGTTAAAATTTCAAGTTAAAAAAATGAAAATTGTTCGAGTTATGCTGCGTGCCATTTTGAAAAACCATGTTTCGAGAAAAACGCGTTTAAAGTTTTGCGAATAGTTTTTTATTGGAAAAAATTAAAAAAAGAAGTTAAAAAAAATGTTTACCGTTAGTCTGCAATCCCAGCACCATACATTTGTCCTTCGATAGCCAAATTTTCGTCTTCTTCGTCTTTCCTGGTTGATTTTTGGAGCGCGCGCGCACTTTTGGCCGCGTCGCTCAGAGATGTCTCCGCGTGCGTGATGCGTTTGGCGTCGGCTTCGATGCAGAAATTATATAACTGTACACCAATTTCCACCTCCAACATCTTGAATATTTGCAAGACGTTCGTAAGGCCGCCATTGAATATGCAAACAGCGATATCCGTCGCAATATCTAGTACAGTTTTTCCGCTTGAGGATGATTTGGGGGCCAAACTCCAAACGGTAGCGTTGAAACTTTCGTTATTGTTTTGAGTATAGGCCCCCAAGCAACGCTCCAGCAACTCGTCCCGGCTCAATTCCATGTAGATGGGTTTGATGGCTTGATAAACCTCCTTACTCATTGGCTGATTGTGATGATACGCATCCAAGGCATTTTCTGCTTTCGCTTTCTTCCAACTGCACCAATTCTCCGAACATTTTTCGTGCTGAGGCTTTTCATCCGTTGACATTTTGTGAAAAAGGGTTGCCCAGATCTCATTTTTCATATTTTTGATGGAATCGCAATTTCGACGGATTGCTAAGCCGTAATAAATGCTTAGTTCGTCAATCAATTTGGCAGTGAGTTTTCATCTTCCCCCGAGACCTTTTGTTCCTTTTTTTAAGTTTCTCAATCGAGTGCCCATTCTTTTTTGCACGTGATGTATGCACTCTTTTTTTTTAACATCAACATTTTCATAAGGCTTCGAATCCACGATGCCTTTGAATGTTTTGGAATCGCCATCTCCGATATAATTACAGTCGTTTCGGAGCAAGTTTTGCCACGCTTGGCGGCGACCTTCATTTCCTAAGGACAACAAATTTTTTTTCGCACAGGACCTTTCTTTTCTTATTCTAGAGGGTTTAAACTATTTTTTAAGCCAATAAAAAAAAATCGATTTTTCAAAAAATTTACAGTGGCCTTACCCCTTAAAGTCATCCGGCTAAGTTTACGAAGGTGTTCTGTCGCAATTCGAGGCTATTAAGTTCACTGCAGTGACTGTCATGGTCTCTGCACACTGCGCGCGATTTGCGATGAGCGATATCCAATGGGCGCTCAGGTATTCCGGAAACGCCCTAAGACAGTTCAGCTCCCATTGGATATCGGTCATCGCTCGTCGCTCATCGTGCGCAGTTTGCAGAGGCCATTATCGCCAATTGTACGCAGTGTGCAAAAAACATAACCTATTCATGCAGCCTCATTGAATGGTGGTAGTAAGCACACGAATTTGGCAGCTCAACTTGCGTTTACGTGTTATCAAGGAAATAAAATTTTAAAAATGAACATTAAAAGTTAACGAAAATGAACATGTTTGATAACTTTTTTGCACTACAATTTAACCGATGCCATGGTATCAACATAGACCGCATCGCGTCTACATCGAAAAGGTCAAAGGATATAACAAATATTGGGCTTGCAGGTCGAAGTGTCAATGCTGTCAGGGGATGCACGGTTTTCGAACGACCGGTGTGCCAGAGGAAGGAATTTATGCACGCGAAACGTTTAGTATCGCACGTATGTTGAAAATATCTTGGAAATCTTATTGGAACGAAACGATAGAAAGTTATCTGACTCGCCAAATGTAAGTATACATATATAAAACCTGTATTACATATGTACATGAAAACAACAATTAGGAGTGCATAAATAAATGTATAATGGTTTGTGATGAGTTCCAAGTCGAATTCTATTTCCCTCTGTTACATCCGAATATTATTTTTCCATAATTCTCGTTCACATTCCCTCCAATAGATTTTCACATACGTTATAGCGATTTAAGTCCTTCGGAATTGAACTCATTTGAACTTTATATTGCAAAATCATGCATTCTCCGAGCACACCTCGCATTGAGAAACCAAAATTGATCCGCTTAGTTTCAACCCCGATTTCTTCACAATGCTGATGTCTTCATCGGCAACTTGCGAAGCGAATGAACTTCAATGAGGACTCGGAAAAAGCCACAGCCGCTCAGCCTATACGTATTTCGAATTTCGTCACTTAGAGGCAAGCAAAATTGCTGATTGGCCCCAAAATGTAGAGGCAACCCACCGTCGAGTTGCAATCATTTACGTTAGTCTCTCGCGAATCTTAGGACTGAGCGGAGCTCAACAGGGGCCGAGGCTCTCTGTACCCTGAGTCTTTTTCCGTGCCCTTCGAAGTTAGTTCCGAGTACGCGTCTTCGATTCTTAGCGATCAAGCATCACTACCCGAGGGTTAAGTGAGGCACTGAGGTGCAGCGTCTCATCACGCTTCGCAGGCTAAAAAGAACTCATTACCGTGTAGAAATAATTATTCGTTCAACCAATCGCTCAAATAATAAACCCCAACTTGTAATTTGCGTACGTGAGTGTCATACTAAGGCATTGTCTTTGAGGAGACCCGAACGTCCAGCGTCAGCACGGTATCAAATTACAAGCTCATCAAATCGTAAGTTCAAACAACCCATGTTTACTGTAATAATTTCCAACTTTGTCCAACCGATTTAACCAATGAACGGAAACTGCGATAATAAGCTAAATTGTCAATAATAATTATCTGTATCAAAATTGTAACCTCCATTTCCAATTTCTCAAACCCTGATAACGAAATATATACACAAATTTCGACAGAGCATACTTGTCTCTTATTCAAAAGGCCCAAGACCCTTATATTAACCAACTAGATAGGTGCGCAAAGCGCTTTAATAGCTAACCCGAAAAATATATTGAGATAGATCGGAAGACTCCAACTCTAGAGTCATTCCGAAATAAATCTCAGCCCGCTTAGTAACACGAGCGAGCATAACAAATTGGTGGCAGCGGTGGGATAGCTATCACTATCTCTGGTTAATATTCTATCTCGATTTTCGCAAACTTTCAATTCGTATTAGAAATATAATTAAATAAATCTCTCAACATTAACCATGCCTGAAATTAATAACCTGACTGCAAATCAAACTACCACTCAAAATCAGACTATGCTCGATAATTCAGCATACTTAGACTACCTCACTGTTAAAGATGCTATAGATAAAGTCCCTAAATATGACGGCAGAAATTGAAAATTTTCGGATTACGAAACCGAAATAAAAGCACTTCAACAGGGCTTGCCCGAAGGAGCGGAAGCCAGACTTATAAACGGCATTTTGGCCAAACTCCGAGGTAGAGCCCGCACACATGTCGACGGAAAGTCATTCACCTCTGCTAAACAAATTTTCCAAAGTCTAAAAGAAAAATTCTCCCCTGATCGAGACTATGAATATTATCGCAGTCGCCTTCTGGATGCACGAATGAGAAGCGATGAAGACGTGTCAGACTTCTGTTCACGACTTCAACGCTACATCCGGAAAGCTAAGAGCGAAGTCGAAGAAACTGACGGCAACGACGTTGCAAGATCGGCAAAAAGTCGACTCGAAGCTCGCGCTCTCGATGTTTATATTGACGGCTTGCCCGACAACATAAGGGCCTATGTACACAGTCGCGACCCCGCGACCTTCCAAACCGCGTATGAACTCGCGTCCAAAAACGAAAAGAGAATCCGACGATCCCGATACCGAAGGGGTTTGCGTAAAGATCGTACGGAGCCCCGGCGTAACTACTGCGAACGAGACAGTTCCTCTGACGAGAATTGTAGATCGCTATCACGCGAGAGATGAGATTTCTCGCCCTATCGACGTGCATTCGCGACCTACGTCGAAGAGATAATGTACAGGGACTGCAAAAACTGTCCCTGCCGATCTCGCAGACGTTACGGTTATGACTCAACGACACGAGACAGAAGCCATAGTCCTCCCAGAGGGATATTGAAACGCGAATGCCGATTTCGCAACCGAGACGATTACAACCGCGAACACGAACGCAACAGAAGTTCGTCGAACGACAGACGTACGCCGGAATCCCCGCGAAATCCTTCTTTTCGGAGAAATAACACTCCTCCAGCCAAAAACATCGATATAAAACAAAATCCGTCTTTAAACGAGATTCCCAGTCGTCCGAACGACGCGTCGACGGCTGTTCATAAAAAATTTCGTCAAACACCGGCCGTGAACTTCCAATCGTAACCGTGAATCTGCAAAACAGTGCTAAACAACCGAAAGCTGTAGTAGAAGTACCAGCGCGCGAACTGAAAAACACTAAAGCGAGATTTTTAACCGATAGCGGTGTGGTTATCAACATGGCTGAAGTTAATGCTCTCCTTGGAACCGTTATGATCGATGAGAATGATCAAGTCGGAGTCCTCGGAATCTCCGACAGTGAAATGTTAACAGCAATCGGCACAACTACAGTACACGTATTCGATCAACCCGTAAAATTTTACGTTTTCAAAACAAGCCTGCCTTCACCGGGAGTAGGCATATTAGGCGAAGAATATCTCGTGCAAGAACTCGCTGAAATTTCGTATCATCACCGCGCTTTAATAATTGCTAGTCGGCCTACTAAACCAATTAAATTTATTTCGGAATACGAAAATACAAAGGTTCGCACTTTTTCTGTAAACACTGAGGAGCGCGTGACCCATATGTTACTCGACTCTGCTGACGTAGCAGATTCCAGCAACGACGCCGCGCGCGTTAATATCTACGCTCGTACTCGACAACCGAGACCAATAAAACTTAAAAACACAACATTACGAGAGGAATATCTTCCGCGTCTAACAGCTGATGAAGGTGTTTTTATCGGTGAAGCCGCCGTGACTAATTTTAACGGTACATGTTACGTAATGGCTATCAACACAACCGAGCAAAACGTTGAGATCACTATTCCGCCTCAACATTTAATTCCATTCGAATATCGTGGACCTCCCGAAGAAATCTGAGACTTGGAGTCACCCGATGAAAACGCTGTCATCAGCAAGGATCGCGTTACTGGAATTTTAAGTTTGCTCAAATTGGACTACCTCAACGAGGAAGAAGCGGAATACGTACGTTCATTAGTGGCCGCGTTCCCCGATCGTTTTCACCTACCTGGTGACAGACTAGGTCGATCACGATTAATGAAATGTACAATACCGACCACCGATGACATGCCAGTTAACACCCGTCAATATCGTTATCCAGTAATTCACAAGGAAGAAATTAAGCGACAAATGGACAAGCTCCTGAATGAAGGAAAAATTCAGCCGAGCGCCTCTCCGTACAATTCGCCTTTGTGGATTGTTCCAAAGAAACCGGACGCCAACGGAAATCGAAAATGGCGCGTCGTCATCGATTATCGCGCCCTTAATGAAAAAACGTTACCAGACGCTTATCCCCTCCCCAACATCACTGACATCTTGGATCAGCTGGGTGGCGCCAAATACTTCAACATTTTCGATCTCGCTAGTGGATTTCACCAAATAGAAATAGACCCGAAGGACCGTCCGAAGACAGCATTTTCCACACCCGAGGGTCACTACGAATTCTCGGTGCTCCCATTCGGTTTGCGCAACGGTCCTCCTGTTTTTCAACGGCATATGAACGTAGCCCTAACTGGACTCAATGGTATCGAACTGTTCGTTTATCTCGATGACATCATCATCTATGCACCGTCGCTAGAGGAACATGGACGAAGGGTGCACAATCTTCTTATGCGCCTTCGGCAGGTTAACTTGACCCTCCAAACAGGTAAATGCCAGTTCCTTCGGACGGATGTGATTTATCTAGGACACATCATCTCTCGAGATGGCGTTCGACCGGACCCTCTGAAGATCGCAGCGGTTAAAAACTACCCTGCTCCGAGAAACACTAAAGAAGTTCGAAAATTTCACGGGTTCGCCGATTACTACCGAAGATTCATCAAAGACTTTGCCATCAAGGCCAGACCACTGAGTGACTTGTTGCGAAAGGACAAAAAATTCGTGTGGACCGAGAAAGAACAGCGAAGTTTCGACGAGATCCGCGAAACCCTCTGTACGAAGCCTGTCCTGCAATATCCGGACTTCAGCCAACCGTTCATTCTCGCCACCGATGCTTCAGATACAGGCCTTGGCGCAGTGCTAAGCCAAGTAACTAATCAAGAAGAACGACCCATCGCCTATGCGTCTCGCACCCTCAACGAAGCTGAAAAGAATTACCACAGAAACGATAAGGAGTGCTTGGCAGCCACCTGCGCAATCGGATATTTTCGACCATATCTTTACGGTCGCCCATTCACCCTTGTTACGGACGATCAAGTGGTTGCATGGCTACACAATATGACTGACCAATCGAATCGACGCGCTCGTTAGAGAGTAAAGGTCGGAGAATATCATTTTATCGCAAGGTACAAGCCCGGAAAACTCAACCAGAATGCAGATGCTCTTTCACGCAACCCCATATTGACCGAACATGGTAAACCATCAGAAGGATTCCTAGAAGAGCTGCAAAAATCGTTTTCACGTTTCGATACTTCTGTTCGCTTCCGCGAAGAACCCGAGGAAGAACCAGGAATCGACGACTACCCATCATCCCCAGAAGATCTGGGTTATCTAATAGAAAAAGGGTATCAATGCATCCAAGATCTCAGCCACGCTCTCAAGGAACGTGCACCCGATAACCCTAATCCTGAGGTCTCGAAACCGCAACTCGAAACATCGAACATTGTTCCTATGAATCGAAAATCGAGCATCAATACGCCACGCCCATTCTATAATCCAGCGGCTAAATCGAGCCCAATCCCAGGGACATCCACGATTATTGGAGAGTTACCATCTATGGAAGACTGCATACAGAACAAGATTCCAACAGCGCCGCCTGTTGTGACTCTGTCTGAATCAACACGACCACCTTCAACCCCGTGTAAACCATCAGCGCAACATACGGCACCTGCAGTAGGAACTTCTGCTATACTCGTCGACGCTGAATCAAGCGATACCGATCCGACGCAATCTGACACTGATCATGAACCTAGTCATTCGGACGTCGATAAAATGGGTGCCATTGAATCGAGTCGTGAAGCGCTAACTTCCGTTAAAGACAACGTTGCCCACTTCCTCAATGCTGATTGCGCGCCTTTAAACAACATCAGCCAACTACTCTTGGATGTTGGACATATCGAGGTAACAAATCTTCAAAATCGAAACCTGACCAAGGGACAGATTGTCATAACAGCAAAAGGAAAACTAAAAACTTTGAGCATCGTCAACAAACAACACCACTTCGACAAGCCCAGCTTCCAAGATATCGTAGAAAGTCTACAAAATCTGCGCGCAGCTGTAGTCCGTTACCAACTGCGCTCCCTACGAATATCTAAACCTGGAGACGACCTGGAGGATCTTCCTTATGATACCCTTAAAGGACTGTTGGAATTCATTTTCCACGAGGTACCTGTTACAATAAAAATTTGCAACACGTCTATCCAAAACAATCCGCCCCCACAACAATGGGATAAAATTATTCGTGAGGCCCACGAGTCTCATCGGAGGTCACAAGGGTATGACAAAAACGTACCAACGCCTTCGAGAACGATATCACTGGAAAGGCATGAAGGAAGAAA
Organism: Ophion costatus; assembly: GCA_951751655.1. NCBI lineage: Eukaryota > Metazoa > Arthropoda > Insecta > Hymenoptera > Ichneumonidae > Ophion > Ophion costatus. The sequence continues at coordinate 15,294,301 of OX632359.1, read as the reverse complement.
CTGAAACCTTTATACAGCAATGCAAGATCTGTCAACAACAAAAACTTGCACGCATAAAAACACGAGAACCGATGTTAATCATCGATACGCCCAACGAAATATTTGAAAAAATTTCCCTCGACACGGTCGGACCTCTCAATATGACACCTAGAGGCAATCGTCATATACTAACCATACAGGATAATTTTTCAAAATTTTGCGCAGCAATACCGGTTCCGAACATTAAGGCCGAAACTCTAGCACTAGCGCTATCAAAGCACTGGATCGCCTTATACCGCCCTCCGAAATCCATCCTCACTGATCGCGGTACTGCATTCACCAGCAACCTTTTTGCGCAGCGTGCGGAAACTTTCAAGGTCAAACGGATAACAACTACGGCATATCGACCCCAATCGAACGGGTCACTCGAACGCAGTCACGCTGTTCTAGCTGATTATTTGAGAGCCTTCCACGATCGTTTTGATGACTGGGACGAATTACTGCCTTTCGCGATGCACGCGTACAATACGTCCGTGCATACGGGGACAAATTTTACCCCATACGAGCTGATGTACGGAAGAAATTCGCGCCCGATGTCGGCGTTCCCATCTGTCGAGCGAATTGACACATATACCGAATACATGACCGACTTCATTACTCGACTCAATGAAATTCGACGCGTCGCGGCGAGGAATCTCGACTCAGGAAAACGACGGTCGAAACAATATTATGATCGCAACGCACACGCTGTTTCGTTCAATGTGGGTGACGATATTTACGTAATCCAAGAACCGCGAAAAGGGAAACTGAGCTCTCTATACCACGGTCCTTACGAGATTAGTGATGTCACAGCAAGGGAAACATTGTGTACATAAACAGTCATGGCAAGCTCGAAATGAAACATCCTAACAAATGCAAGTTGGCCATTTAATAATCGCTCAGCGAGTATCTGTTTCAGGTCGATTCGGAGGAAGGATGCACCAGTACCTCAGCGTTACGATGATCTTAGCCACTCTTGGCACCATTGTCGCTGATACAGGTTACAATTTGCGAGAAGTTCAGGACCATCCGGGCATCTTTTATGAAAAGTTACCCGAGTTGAGGGTCACGAACACGCAATGGAAAATCGTAACATATATCGACATCAGTGGTGTCCTGTCATACGAACCTTGGCAGCCTGGACAAGTCTTTCAGCTTCTGGCCGACTGTCATAAACACCTAACATCCGACCACTGCGCAGGCTTCGTGCCCAGAAACCGCCTCATCGGCCGACATGAAACCTTCCGGGGTTTACAAAAGCAAATCATGCACCTCGTATCGCCTCAAGGAATACCCGGATACATCAGGACACCTACACCCCGAGGAGCTCCACTGGCGTTCATTGGATCGATCTCTCACGCCCTTTTTGGAACCTTTTTGGAAGCACAGCTGTATCAACACCAAATAAACCAGCTGGAATCAAACAACAGAGATATGGCGCACATGGTCGAAAACACCACCCACGTCATCCGAGGCGTAATCAATGATCTGGGATTGCACTTGCAGCAAGTTGAACAAAACATCGCCGCGATTTCCAACGCCACCGCGAACCTACAGGACTCCCTTCTCCGAGAACGTACCGAACTGTGCCAAGTCGAGTTTGCAGTTCACCTGCTTAGTTTATCCAGCACCATGATGGATGCGATGGATGCCTGCATCGACAATCTCCAGCGTCTATGCGATGCAATCCGAGACGCCCAGCGCGGTATTCTACATCCCAGTTTGCTATCAACTGACCAACTGCGGGAAGCCGCAAGTCGCGTGAAAAGTTCAACCCCTTTCGAATTTCCCATCACCATCACTGATTTGCATACCAACGACATTTCAGCAGTCAGCCATTTGACAACTACATACAGTCGGGGCCGCTTGTTAGTAAGCCTGAAGATCCCCTTGCTCGAACCAAAATCATTTCAACTGTACCGATTGTACCCCTGTCTGAGGCCCCAAGACCACCGGGGGAAATCACAAGGAGCAGCCTATGTTCAGCCAAACTTTCCCTACCTCGCGATGTCTAACGACCAAGGCAAATTCTTCACATTTAATGAAGACTACTTGAGATCCTGCTATCATCTGTCAGGTGCCATCGTTTGCCCCATTCGGATGGCACTTCGAGACATTAACAACGAAGGGAACTGCGAGGCCCGCTTGCTCATTGCGCCGACGGCTGAAACTCTGAAGAACTGTGATATTCGGTTAGCAAAGAACCTTCGGGAACAATGGACGTACCTAGAACACACTAACGGATGGCTGTATTCCATCGAAAATCCGGAAACAGTCCAAATTCGTTGTCGTCAAGGAACCAGTGCCTCGGCCACCATCCAAGGAACCGGCATACTTCAATTGGATCGCGGTTGCACTGGCTACGCCGTACACGTCACCCTACCACCGACGGATACAATTTCATCGTCGATCGATAATGTCTACCTCCCACCTGCCGCCCTAAACATCAGCGAGCTGTCACCTCTAGTGTCGGAAGAACACGAGAGCCTGGATCCCCTGAATCTCATCTCAAAGTCCCCAGCATTGAAAGAACGACTTCATCGTGCCGATATCAGCCTTGATGCCGCCGAAAAACATCTAAAGGAGCTAACGAAAAAGAAGCAAGGCATCAAGTGGTATAATAATCACCAGACTTGGACTTTCGGGAGCATCGGAATTTCAATGGCTACGTTTTTGGGACTAGCTGTTTACGTTCTTCGCAGCAACATCCTGTCGGTCCTCATAGCATCCTGCGGGAAGTGCTTCACATCTCGCCGCACCAAACCACTCCAGCCGCCATCCAGAAATCAGGAACAGCATGTCCTCCCTATGGTGGTATACCAACCAACTTCTACAACTTCACCGAACGGGACGACACCGGCGATTACACTAGTTTCTTAAGAGTAAAATACGCCCTTTTTGTGACTCGGGGACGAGCCACTTGAAGCTCGCGAACTCCATCCCCGCGCTTCCATCTAATAAGGGGGGTGTTACATCCGTATATTATTTTTCCATAATTCTCCTTCACATTCCCTCCAATAGATTTTCACATACGTTATAGCGCTTTAAGTCCTTCGGAATTGAATTCATTTGAACTTTATATTGCAAAATCATGCATTCTCCGAGCACACCTCGCATTGAGCAACCAAAATTGATCCGCTTAGTTTCAACCCCGATTTCTTCACAATGTTGATGTCTTCATCGGCAACTTGCGAAGCGAATGAACTTCAATGAGGACTCGGAAAAAGCCACAGCCGCTCAGTCTATACGTATTTCGAATTTCGTCACTTAGAGGCAAGCAAAATTGCTGATTGGCACCAAAATTTAGAGGCAACCCACCGTCGAGTTGCAATCATTTACGTTAGTCTCTCGCGAATCTTAGGACTGAGCGGAGCTCAACAGGGGCCGAAGCTCTCTGTACCCTGAGTCTTTTTCCGTGCCCTTAGAAGTTAGTTCCGAGTACGCGTCTTCGATTCTTAGCGATCAAGCATCACTACCCGAGGGTTAAGTGAGGCACTGAGGTGCAGCGTCTCATCACGCTTCGCAGGCTAAAAAGAACTCATTACCGTGTAGAAATAATTATTCGTTCAACCAATCGCTCAAATAATAAACCCCAACTTGTAATTTGCGTACGTGAGTGTCATACTAAGGCATTGTCTTTGAGGAGACCCGAACGTCCAGCGTCAGCACGGTATCAAATTACAAGCTCATCAAATCGTAAGTTCCAACAACCCATGTTTACTGTAATAATTTCCAACTTTGTCAAACCGATTTAACCAATGAAAGGAAACTGCGATAATAAGCTAAATTGTCAATAATAATTATCTGTATCAAAATTGTAACCTCCATTTCCAATTTCACAAACCCTGATAACGAAATATATACACAAATTTCGACAGAGCATACTTGTCTCTTATTCAAAAGGCCCAAGACCCTTATATTAACCAACTAGATAGGTGCGCAAAGCGCTTTAATAGCTAACCCGAAAAATATATTGAGATAGATCGGAAGACTCCAACTCTAGAGTCATTCCGAAATAAATCTCAGCCCACTCAGTGACACGAGCGAGCATAACACCTCTCTTCCTCCGCTTGAAAAGTAAGGCCTTGATACCTTGTTGTGACTTCTGCTTGTGCGGCTGCAACATTATCAATTTTTCGGTTATCCTACGATTGAAGATGTACGTTATTAAATGGAATATAATATAAAATTAAATATTAACTACACCGCAATATTTTGTTATCAATTGACCTTACGCAGAAAAAATATCTATGCAAATTCAGATTTAATCGCAAAAATATATTTCGGTTCAATTCAGACTTACCATTATTAAACAATTCCGTTATTCCTTACATAAATTGCAAGATGCGGCTCAATAATCGTACTCGGTCGGGAAACTGTTTTTTTAAATCCAGATCGTTATATTTTTCCCATATCCCACCGTTGCGGAATGAATGTGCTATGTAGTGTCCTGATACATATTGCACTACGCCGGCAAGTCTAAAACACAACGCAGAAAACATTTACATAATGTCACTGTACAATTTTGAGGATATCGGTCACGTGTCCACCGGGTATAAATCCTACAGGTAAGTATCTTCCCGAACAGTTCACATTTTGGGCAAACAGAGAGAGGGACCGGCCTCTTTTAACAGAACAGAACGTGTTTCTTTGCTTTGTGTTTTTTTTTCGAAATATGAGTTGTCTCAAAGAACACTGGGAACCCGTGAAATGATCGTCTATCTCACACGCATGACTGGACGAGACAGGCAACAAATGTTTTTAAGTTTAAGGAACGTACCTGTACTCCGAAGTTGCCTTTTCCTTTCCTGATTCTAGATGGAGAAGTTTGGGAATTTCCTGCAGGGAACAGTGCAAGGCTTTTTCCAAATTTTGGTCGTGGCGAACATCCATCACGATGAAAATGTGCTCCGCAAGATAACTCGTGCGCGTCAGTCTGCCCGGGTATTTGTTTCGGCAATTGATGTTGAATATTGGAGAGTGAATTTCTAATGCCTGCTGGAGCGCCGAAAAACTATTTCTACATAGAGTCTTATGGTTCAGTGCTAAGGTGTAGTCCGAGAAGCTCTGTCTTCCGCAAGAAGAGCAGTCCTCGATGACTATTTTGCTCGCACAAGAAGTCATTGTGTTCTTGACCGTGCAGCTCAAATTGCTTTCAGCATCGATTTTATAAATGGCCTTGTCTCCTATTTTCGCTTGGACCGACGGGATGTGAAAAGCACGGAGAATCTGTGCTCTTTCCGTTAAAATATTTTTTGTTGCGCCATTTTGCATAAATTTCAGGATAAATTGGAGCGTCTCGTTTGAAGAATTCTCCATGAATGTGCGATATCCCTCTTTGTCAGTCGCTGCAGTTGCTTAAATCTGTACCACTGAATCAAAGGCACAAGTGTTTCGGACGAAGTGAGAATTACCTCTCAGGTTTATTGAAGGACAACAAGAACCATTCGGTAGCAAAGTCACTTTTTTCGGTGGCTGTTCGTTTCATTTGCAACGAAATTGTTGTCTTGAGATATATCAGCGTACGGCTTATAGTACTTACCGGAGAAAGTACTCGGTCGATTCGGTATCTCTTGCGTGGTTTTTGCTATCGGTGTAGAGACTGTCTGGCACTTCTGCAATTACGATTTGAAGACGCTATAGCTCAACTTTCCAAAATCTGCAGATTCAATAAAGTCCAAATTGTCGTCCTTGATCGGCGCGTCGTCACAGTTTTCATCGATGGACCCATGAAATTTGTCCTCATCAGCGCGATGATTTCGTACTTCATGCGATGTCCGAATCACGGAAGTCACTGAAGGACTGACTGCTTTAATCTGGGTTGATACATCGATAAAATCACAGTCAGCGGTTGCACATGTATTGGCGCTCTCCAGCCCATGATAATTGAGGTGTTGTTGTGCATCTGCCTTACCGCCCAAGTTCTCTATTTCGAAGAGGTCCGAATCAATTTCTTTAACATCTTCTGAATGGTTTTCCGTCTTTTTCTTTTCGCCCTCTGTGACCTGCTCCAATTCAGATTTATTGACATATAGCCGCTCTTTGTTGTGATTAATTATGTGCCCGAAAACTATGCAGCTGCTTTGCTCAAGATCCTTTATGTGCTCTCGTAGAAATTTGTTGACCGAAATTGGAAGTTTATAGTTCCTGAGCGTGCGCGTTTTCAGATCATTGAAATATCCTTCCACGTAGCTGGATGTGGCACGCTGAGTGTTCGGAGCCTTGCCAACTGATGACCAGAGCACAAATTCCTTTGCTACTCATCTACATTGATCGACGAAGTCTGGAAGATAAAAAGCATTCAGCTGCTTGCCAATTTTGTGTTCTTTTTTTACGCTCATTATGAGATTATCAATCTCTTGCACGATGCGTGAAGCCGGCGCGTCCGAAGTTTTATCGTTTGGCTCACCGTTATCGTCAATCGCGTTTTCCGAAAACTGTTGATGGAATGGCACGTTTTGTATTTTTTTATCGTCGTTATGGAAGAAATTTTAAATAACATTCCCCGCGGAAATGCAGCGTTCCAGTTCCTACCTCGCATGTTTGGGTGTGTATGCTTCTTTCGCCTTTATCACTGAATCCTCGTGTGTTTGGAGAGCTACAGCGCAGGTGAGCACAAAAATGCGTTCAAATTGTATGAGGGTCTTTGACTCAACCATCATGGTTACGCAACGCAGAAAAAACTCCTTGATTTCCCTCTGTCGTACACTTTTGAAACACGGCCATCCTCAAATCATGTGAGTAAAGTGTGCAACGTCAATGCGGATAAACGTTATCGGCTCTTTTTTCATGTCATGATGAGCATCGACTAACGCGCTGAACCGTTTACTCACGTATTCTTTGATCGATATTTTGTTGAAAGCCATGCTCAAGGCCATTAAAAGGGCGCGAGAATAATCGCAGACGGCTTCCTTGGGCGGTTGAGCTCCATTTTGAAGCCATCGGAGTAGCCATATCGTAATGGTAACTGAGTCGTGGCGTTCAGACAGCATTTGATAAACGCAGGCCGTTGTCCCACTGAAGTTAATGACAATGGCGTATAAAAAAATGTGGCCCGATTTAGTGTCGTTTTTGCTGTGCAATTTGGTCACGAGTCCTCCAGTTGCATCAAGGCATATCGATGCCCGATTTTTTTTTCAAACGCCTATACTCTTGGTAGACTCGAAACTGTACGCCGGATCCATAAAGAACGCGAAAAGGAAAGCCGCCTACTTCCTGAACTATACCGCTGTATTGTGGGTTCGAGGACATTTCTTCTATTGTTCGACCTATGTCGCGTCCGTCATTTTTCTTTATCCCAAGATTTTCATCGATAATTCTTTTTTTGGCCTACCGAAGTACTCCGAGGATCGGTACTACGGGTGGCTCAATATCACCTGGTAGCATCAACTCGTGCGCCCGTCGCTTTCAATATTTCGCACCCCCATCAGTTCTCAATTCGTTATACGCATTTTTTCTCATTTGTCCATTGAACGGCCGTTTCACAGTTTCGTGACTTTCGTGACGCGTATCTCGGGTTCGAATAGCAAATACAACTCCTTTTTCGTTATCGTTCTTTTGACCGGTACCATCGATTACATTTCCGCAGATTTTGCTTTTGCAAATTCCGTGAAATGTAATCGAGTAGGTCTTCTCTTCCGGAGACCACCGAACCCGTCCCCATTTGAACATGAACGCGCAAGGCATTCTCAATTGGAACCAGAAGGCATCTGCTATAACATTCGTCCAAACTTTCGGCTTCAATTTTAGTTCTTCCTTAGTGTCAGGTGGTTTGATGTCGTTCCACTCCTCCTCCGTCAGAAGTAGCGTTTTTATGGACTCGGTATTGACGTCGAATAGATTCAGTTCGCTATTTACTGAATTCTCACTGTTACCTTCAGAGGCATCCTGGCTCGATTCAGTATAAGAGGTATTGTTGTTGATGTCCGGTAGTGGCAATATTACTCCCATTTGTTCCCTCGCTTGCGACAAAAGGTTTCTCCTGTTGTACACCACATTTGTGTGAAAACAATTTGGCGTCCAGTAATATCCCAGGTCCTTCAACGCTTCCACCATTCTTTTCCAGACGTCATCCTTCCATGGAGGTAGATCATTCGTACGAAAGTAGTCGATAAACTGCTTTGTCACGGCAACGGCAGCTTCCAAAGGCGCTGCAGAAGCCCGTGGCATTTTGCGGAGGTAGGTCTGTGAAAATATTGATTCTTTTAAAAGAATATTTATCGTAGCTAGTTTAAGGCTCTTGCACAATAAAATTTATAAACAATGGTTAATGCATGTTATGAACTATACAGACGGCGTATGTTCTACGCGCAGACCATACGATACAAACGCGATACACACTTGGTTCACACGATTTTTGGACTGAAAAACGCGCGTTGTCTACGCGTAGAAAATAAGCCGTGTGCACAGGCCTGTAGAGATATTACGTGAATATTCAGGGACAAGCCCATCTACATAATTTCTAGCACATTTGTGTGGTTCATATTATATTGGTTCGTATTTTTCTAGCATGATTGGATATGGGGTTTTCGACAAACGGCAAATAAAAAGGTAGCTTTATAGTTCATTTTGTCGTTTTAAGAACATGTGTCACATTTTGGGCAAAATACGAAAAAACCATTGTTTGTCCTTCAACAGAGCGAAATCTGCTTCTATTCATCTTTCTGAAAAGTCGAACGTGTCAGAAATCGTTGGGAATTTGCAAATCAGCTATCGCCCTCGCATTTATGGCCGTTTGGTCGATGAGACACTCGGCCTTAAATAAGCCAACAACACTCTCTTTCCAGAATTCAGTTTGATACATACTTTGCCTTATCGCACCGGAGTGACACAGTATAATTACTTTGCGAAGCGACGAGATAGTGCACTCATTAATTCAGATAGAGCAACGATATTTTGTTTCGGAAAAACTGTTGCTACACGGAAACATTGAACTTACAAATCAGTGAGCCCTCGGCACTCATGGCGGTTCGCTGCCCAAGTACACTGTACCTGATTGGTGACCAGGGCCATCCAATGATAGTAAACGTATCTCGAGAAAAGCTTAGGCTCAACCATAAAGCCTTTCGTAACGCTTATCGTGGAAAAAAAGAATGGAACAGATCTATTTGACTTTTAATATAATTCAAGATGATTTTTCTCTTTTTTTCCAAATATCGATTGTTCCAGAAAACCTGCAAACAAAGTATCTATAGCGCGCTTTTCGCCGCTCAATTGTTGCGTGAAATTACGCCTTAAGTTCATAGAACGGGCAGAGGCCATATTTTTTATTCCAACAGAGGTGGCAATTGTCCAAATATTCTCTTAGGCCCGGTTCTACACCTCTCGGTTAACCGAGTTGACCAGCCGCCCTTAAAATTCGGTTAACTCGGTAAACCGAGAGATGTTCCACCGGACCTTAGACAAGTCAGATTTCGGCAAATAAAGGGCGATACATAGTGCGCTTTCTAATAGAGTGGAAGGTGCCTCTTTCCTTTTTTATTTTGGAATCCAGCTCCGCCGGCAAACATCAAGAATTTGCTAAACAATCGTCCCTCTTGCACTGTTGACTGAACCAGATGTGTGATGTGTCCTCAAGCTATTCCTTTCACGAACCCGAATATTTAACAATTAACTGATTTTCGTTTCTAGTCAAGTGAAAATACATGCTGGTATACTGGTAAAATTTCACGCCAAGTTACCGAACTTTTAACGAAAAATAACGGCTCTAAAAACGGTCTTATTTACACGGCGTTTTATGGTGATGACACGCTTTCCACACTTGCATCTAATCATTTGTACCCTAAATAGCTCTAGATGCCTGATACAAACTACTCACGCGTGTAAAAAATCTAAAGATTCCATAACGACAACAAAAAAAGCAGTTCACCGAATGTTTCAAAAAAATATTAATGATAAAACTCAGAAAAATGTGTTTAGCAGACGAATTTTCGTAACCGCAACTTGTCATAGAAAATGTGAAAATGTCCGAGTCTCCTAAATTCGCGTGAAATTTTTAATTCCAGTTTATCGTTGGATATGATAATGCATTGTGACTTGTTTTTATTAAGCGCTACTTAATTTGATCAATGTTTCAGAAGGGCCCTCCACATGCCCCCACAAATGCGACCCTGCGCGAGAGGAATACCTTAATACACAGGATGAAAACAGGATGAAAGGATAAAAGTGTGTAAAACGGCATACTGTGACCGTAATTATTGCTTGATGTAAGTACTGTTCGCAACGTTAGTGGTCGAACCATTGTGTTTGCGAATGCGTATATCAGAAGGTACTGTAATCATTGAAGAAGGCAAATAAAAATAAAAGTAAACATCTTTTTCCAAAAGTTGACATCGCTAGGCAAACATGAATATTTAAATAAAACGTAGTATAAAAAAGGAGAAAAAATATAGCATTATCAGTTGTTAGAGTTCCATAAAATCTTTCAGCGTTTCGTGATGATTGCGTAGTGACTTTTTAGGTTAACAGTTACTAAGGGATTTGATGTAATAATCTTGGGTATTGTTGACAAGATTTATACGTAAAATCTATTTCAAATGAATGTATGGTTATATGAACACATAATAAAAACTTTCGACAGGGGCAATAATGACCATGCTTCAAAAACTTTCTTGTCAGAGAAACAAGTTTTACGCTCTTTCTTTTATGCAGCGAGTAATGCACAGGAGTCTCACCCAAGTGATAATTCGGCCACATGATTTTGTTCAGTTGAATGTGTGAATCCTATATTTAAAGGTGCATGAACAGCATGTCAAAACCCTGGCACCATGGCACGGTTGTCCACAGTACAATCTCTCGAGGAGAGATTGTATTGTGGACAACCGACGATCGAGACATTATTGCTTTCAGAGCAGACGGAAGGAACTTTTTCTATTCAAAAGCACTCTTTATATTGTTGTATTCTTCGTATTCTTTGCCACAATAGAATGTAACAATTTCTTTCTACATGTGACACAAAAAATAACTGCGTAGCAAAAATGAATCTTCCTTTCAAATACTTTTTTGTCTCAATGCGACCTTCAGAATTTTATCATTCATATGAAAAGTCTTTATTTATATGAAAGTATAATATTGAAGGCAAACAGAGTGATCCTGTCTGAATGCATTGATATATGTAACTTGATTGATGGTGTACCGTCACAGGACATCTTCGGAAAGCATGGGCAAAATCATCCTGGGTACCTCCGAGACCAGTTCATTAATACTACGCCATATATCGTCACGATTGCATTCAATAATGGATAACTATGTAATGCTTACCTTTGTGTCTCGCTGGTTTTCGGGAATTCCAATCAAGGTCCATTATCGTGATGGAATGAAGAAATATGCGGACAAACGATGCCATTGGCGATGCCCAAGGTTAACAGGATCGCTTCCAATTCAAACTGCTAGTACTTCACACTATGGATGAGAGATTTAAGAGGTGTCTTCCATAAGTGCCGTGCAGAAACCTCGAATTATAACAAAACACAACAAATTAGCTGGAGATGAAGTACCAATGTAACACTGACAATATTGTCGTTTCAGAAATCAATCACCTTATACCATGTCTAGATATTAGTCAACCACTATTTATTTGAATTATTCTTCGTGAAAAAAACACCATTTTTAAATACGCTTATTTCGAAAATTATCGCCGTCTCTTGGAAGTATATCATCTAATATTTGCGAAAAATGAGCAATTTACAACATATTTCTTGGTAAACAGTTAATCGCTATAAAACGAGTTTCATATAACTATACACAAAGGCAATGGAATTATGAAGATTGAGTGGCTTATGAACACATTTCAATCGTTAATAGAAATGGTTTTTATTAGAGAGCTGAACTAAAGAGATAAACTCGGAAAAAGGGTACGTTTGTTATTCCCTTATTCGACAAAATTATTTGATAAAGAACTGTTTCAACCGGGAGCACGTTTTGTATCTCATATAAACATAAATTGGTTATTATTATATTCAAAATACACAAAAGACCCTCTGACGAAATATTACGAAAATGGCCGCGATAGACCACTTTTTTCCGAGCCCATTTCTTTAAAGTGTTACGCTTTCAGAGCAATTTTCTCCGGAAATAAAAATATTAAAATTGCTCACTCGGCTGGCATTTATATATAATAAGGTTGTTTAATTAATACAATTATTACCTGTTTCAGCTCCGTGGATTAAATACGGATTTCACGGTTTCATTTGCTCCTCTGTCGCCGTTCAATATTCTACTCCAACTTAGCTGTAGGGTTTGACCACGTGACGCGGCTGCCATCAGCCGGCGTGCTTGATTCATCGACGCTTTGTGGAGGGGAGTTTGTACCAGCTACGTAATAGTGACTGGGAGAACTGTGAACTTGGCAACTGAACTCCGCTATTTTGTATCTTACACATTTGTGGTTTCCTGTACATGCAACAAACATTTCTGTGAGTTCATCTATCCTGAAATAAAAGTCAGACATTCTTGGCTACTTGAACGTGACAACGCAATTTTAACTGTGTTCCTTCTCCCGGTCTTCATTCCATTGTGTTCCATTACCATATGAATAGAAAGCCTTTTCAGATCAACCGTTCAACGGAAAGCAGTTAGTAATTGTTCTAATTACATTATAAAGGATTATATTTGCGAAAATACTTGTGGGAAACATGTTTATCGAACTAACCGTTCGGATTTGGCATTATCGTAAAATTATACGGTAAATGACAGAGTCGTCATATGTTCAAACATACTTCATTTATAGCCTATTTATTTATTTGCATTCATATTAAACAAAATTATTTTTTCGTACACTATTGGTAATTCGCACAAAAATCTTTGGTCCTTTGAATTTTTCTTATGTATATTCAGTGGAAATACGATCAACATATAAAATTAGAGAGATTAATAAATAAACACGGAAACACTAATATCACGTTCTAAATTAAAATTTTTATTGAAGTACAATTTTACATTTATTTACTATTTTCGCTGAAAATCGAGTTCCATCAGTGTATTTAGGGGGTCTCCTGGAGATCGCTGTATTGCAGATTCCGAAGAGTCTCGTTAACTACCCTGAAAGAAACAAAGTTAAATGGCTATAGCCCTATTAATGGAATGATGGTATTTCTTCACATTCGCTGGTAACGTAATTTATCCGAGAAGAAAAGTTGTCCGTCAGAGTCTGGCTAACCAAACATTTGATAATAGCATTAATATTTATACGCGAGGTTCCAGAACTTAATACGATTCTTGAATGCGGACAGTAGTGGCCCTAGCAAATTTTTAAGGTGGTGCCAGATCTTCTTGCGACGCCCCTTCAAATATGCAGTAGCTTATCGTATTGTCGCCGCTCAGCAACAACGTGATTTTATGTTTGCGCCGATCTATCGTTGCATTTTGGACGCACCCCCCCGCCCCGCGCATGACGGCGTCCAATAGTATATGAATACATATATTCATGTACTATCGTACATAACTATATATTGGCATATAATTGTATGTTAATTGATCGTACACAATTGTATACAAAAATTCGCCCGGTAGAATTTTATTTATTTGCATATAAACGTATATAATTGTATATACTAATATACAGTTATTCCACGATTGTATATGAATACATATGTTCATATACTATATAATTGTATATTAATTGATCATACACAATTGTATATACTAATATACAGTTGTGCACGATAGTATATGAAAACATATATTCATATAATATCGTACATAACTGTGTATTAGTATATACAATTGTATACGTTTATATACAAATATATAAAATTCTGCCGGGCCACTTTTTGTATACAATTGTGCATGATCAATTAATACACAATTATATATGTTTATATTGTCACATCCGGAAGGGACGTGAGCATAATTATTTTCGTCTCCCTCTTTGTTGCCTACGCCTAGCGCAATAGCACGGGATGAGGGTAAAAAAGGGGGAGCGCGTGGGAGAGAATAGGGTTAATGAATTGACGTTATGTTTTAACGTTGAGGAATAACTCGACAAGCTCATGTAATTTTAACCGACGTTTTATTATATATGTCGCATCGCCATGGGAATGGCTTTTTCAACAGCGCTTTCGATTTCTTGACGATGTTTATGGAGAGTCAAGTGGTGGGCATCGAGTGACGAAAAGGCGTCAGGGCGTTCGGAGAAGAACCTACCCCGGTGGTAGTGCGTGGTGTATGACCCACGAGTGTGTTGTGTTGCATAGAGGCCTAGAAGAAGTGAAGTAGGAGACGTATGCGTTTCGGCTCACGAAGTCACTTCTCCTCGGGTCATTGGGTCGAAAGGACTAATTTTCGAAAAGGCTCTGTGCAACACACCTCACTAGCACTGCTATCCGGTGATTATACTTTGTACCGAATATTTTATTGTATCGAGACGCCAATAAATCGTGTAAGCCGTGTCACTGCGGCAGTCAGTGAGATAGACATTGTTCTCTAATTCATGAACGGAATTCCTGGCTCTCTCTATATTCTTGATATCTGACATATATATGGATAGTCGGATTTTTGTGTGAATTAACAATAACGGAAGAGTGAAGGAATGGTACAGAAAAATGACAGAATGACTTGTTTCGCTTACATTTGCTGGCGTTGGTTTGCGTGTATATGCTCGCTCGAATAGTTGTGTGCGCTCGCTCGTAAAGATATCGGTTGACGCTCGTAAGGCGAAGGGCCCTCGCTTGTGCCCTGGTGCGCTCGGTGGTCAAGTTGGTCGTAGCACTTGCACAAGATTTTCCGTTTCTATGCGTTTATGCGTGCATTGTGAGAAGCACTCGAGATTCTATACAAACGCACGAAGAGATACACGAATTCCTGACCTTTCTACTCGGTCTGAGAGTCGATGTTATATGCATATAAGACTCGAAGGGAAATACCTGTAACAAGGCTGCTAGTACGCGGATAAAAAATTAAGACTTGGTAAAAGACTTGGTGACGAATGTCGGAAGACTGAGCTCTGGATTTGAAGAAGATTGCAGGAAGACTGTATTGAACTTGATATAGATTGTCGGGAGACTGGGATTGAGACTTGAAAGAAGAACTTGGTTCGATGGAAGCTGACGGGAGACTTGATCTGAACGCGATAGAAATTGTAGGGAGACTGCGATCTGAACACAATGGAAGTTGTTGGAGGACTCGTTCAGGAAGGAAGTCTTTCTTGATATCAAAATTAGGAGGAGTTCGGTAGTGCGAGAAGGAACTTTAGGGTATAGCGTGATTGGTCGCGATATTTGTACTTCGCAGAATTGATCTCGATCATTCCTTATACGGAATTGCATGCATCGAAGGCAGGGGACCTTTGTCCCGTGTTTCGGCGTCCACACGCGTGGAGTACAGAGTTTGATATCTGAGACGTAATCATGCGCATGGTTTGGGTAGTGTCAATTTATGGCTATGGTGAGATTTCATATCAAGAAGTTTGTATATCGGACTACGCCGCGAGACCGGATGTCGTAAATTTTTTCCTAGTAAGAATTCGTCGGAGCCGTCTACCCTGTTATGTTTAAACAATCTGTCATTAATACTTATAAAGAATTACGGCGGTAAGGCTCTGCATAGCATTGAAGTGCTCTCGTACTATTTTTTTGATTATTAAATATTTCGCTCCACACTTTCGGAATTTACGAGAGGGCATCGACTGGGTTGGAAACGAAAAGTCTTGTGTTTTGGGAATTTTCGCGAGATGTGACAATATATATTCATCGTTACTCAGGGGGGGGGGGCAGTGATATTTCGATTCCATTTAATAGAGCTATAGCCATTTAACTTTGTTTCTTTCAGGGTATTCAACGAGACCCTTCGGAATCTGCAATACAGCGATCTCCAGGAGACCCCCTAAATACACTGATGGAACTCGATTTTCGGCGAAAATAGTAAATAAATGTAAAATTGTACTTCAATAAAAATTTTAATTTAGAACGTGATATTAGTGTTTCCGTGTTTATTTATTAATCTCTCTAATTTTATATGTTGATCGTATTTCCACTGAATATACATAAGAAAAATTCAAAGGACCGAAGATTTTTGTGCGAATTACCAATAGTGTACGAAAAAATAATTTTGTTTAATATGAATGCAAATAAATAAATAGGCTATAAATGAAGTATGTTTGAACATATGACGACTCTGTCATTTACCGTATAATTTTACGATAATGCCAAATCCGAAGGGTTAGTCCGATAAACATGTTTCCCACAAGTATTTTCGCAAATATAATCCTTTATAATGTAATTAGAACAATTACTAACTGCTTTCCGTTGAACGGTTGATCTGAAAAGGCTTTCTATTCATATGGTAATGGAACACAATGGAATGAAGACCGGGAGAAGGAACACAGTTAAAATTGCGTTGTCACGTTCAAGTAGCCAAGAATGTCTGACTTTTATTTCAGGATAGATGGACTCACAGAAATGTTTGTTGCATGTACAGGAAACCACAAATGTGTAAGATACAAAATAGCGGAGTTCAGTTGCCAAGTTCACAGTTCTTCCAGTCACTATTACGTAGCTGGTACAAACTCCCCTCCACAAAGCGTCGATGAATCAAGCACGCCGGCTGATGGCAGCCGCGTCACGTGGTCAAACCCTACAGCTAAGTTGGAGTAGAATATTGAACGGCGACAGAGGAGCAAATGAAACCGTGAAATCCGTATTTAATCCACGGAGCTGAAACAGGTAATAATTGTATTAATTAAACAACCTTATTATTTATAAATGCCAGCAGAGTGAGCAATTTTAATATTTTTATTTCCGGAGAAAATTGCTCTGAAAGCGTAACACTTTAAAGAAATGGGCTCGGAAAAAAGTGGTCTATCGCGGCCATTTTCGTAATATTTCGTCAGAGGGTCTTTTGTGTATTTTGAATATAATAACCAATTTATGTTTATATGAGATACAAAACGTGCTCCCGGTTGAAACAGTTCTTTATCAAATAATTTTGTCGAATAAGGGAATAACAAACGTACCCTTTTTCCGAGTTTATCTCTTTAGTTCAGCTCTCTAATAAAAACCATTTCTATTAACGATTGAAATGTGTTCATAAGCCACTCAATCTTCATAATTCCATTGCCTTTGTGTATAGTTATATGAAACTCGTTTTATAGCGATTAACTGTTTACCAAGAAATATGTTGTAAATTGCTCATTTTTCGCAAATATTAGGTGATATACTTCCAAGAGACGGCGATAATTTTCGAAATAAGCGTATTTAAAAATGGTGTTTTTTTTCACGAAGAATAATTCAAATAAATAGTGGTTGACTAATATCTAGACATGGTATAAGGTGATTGATTTCTGAAACGACAATATTGTCAGTGTTACATTGGTACTTCATCTCCAGCTAATTTGTTGTGTTTTGTTATAATTCGAGGTTTCTGCACGGCACTTATGAAAGACACCTCTTAAATCTCTCATCCATAGTGTGAAGTACTAGCAGTTTGAATTGGAAGCGATCCTGTTAACCTTGGGCATCGCCAATGGCATCGTTTACCCGCATATTTCTTCATTCCATCACGATAATGGACCTTGATTGGAATTCCCGAAAACCAGCGAGACACAAAGGTAAGCATTATATAGTTATCCATTATTGAATGCAATCGTGACGATATATGGCGTAGTATTAATGAACTGGTCTCGGAGGTACCCAGGATGATTTTGCCCATGCTTTCCGAAGATGTCCTGTGATGGTACACCATCAATCAAGTTACATATATCAACGCATTCAGACAGGATCACTCTGTTTGCCTTCAATATTATACTTTCATATAAATAAAGACTTTTCATATGAATGATAAAATTCTGAAGGTCGCATTGAGACAAAAAAGTATTTGAAAGGAAGATTCATTTTTGCTACGCAGTTATTTTTTGTGTCACATGTAAGAAGAAATTGTTACATTCTATTGTGGCAAAGAATAAGAAGAATACAACAATATAAACAGTAATTTTGAATAGAAAAAGTTCCTTCCGTCTGCTCTGAAAGCAATAATGTCTCGATCGTCGGTTGTCCACAATACAATCTCTCCTCGAGAGATTGTACTGTGGACAACCGTGCCATGGTGCCAGGGTTTTGACATGCTGTTCATGCACCTTTAAATATAGGATTCACACATTCAACTGAACAAAATCTTGTGGCCGAATTATCACTTGGGTGAGACTCCTGTGCATTACTCGCTGCATAAAAGAAAGAGCGTAAAACTTGTTTCTCTGACAAGAAAGTTTTTGAAGCATGGTCATTATTGCCCCTGTCGAAAGATTTTATTATGTGTTCATATAACCATACATTCATTTGAAATAGATTTTACGTATAAATCTTGTCAACAATACCCAAGATTATTACATCAAATCCCTTAGTAACTGTTAACTTAAAAAGTCACTACGCAATCATCACGAAACGCTGAAAGATTTTATGGAACTCTAACAACTGATAATGCTATATTTTTTCTCCTTTTTTATACTACGTTTTATTTAAATATTCATGTTTGCCTAGCGATGTCAACTTTTGGAAAAAGATGTTTACTTTTATTTTTATTTGCCTTCTTCAATGATTACAGTACCTTCTGATATACGCATTCGCAAACACAATGGTTCGACCACTAACGTTGCGAACAGTACTTACATCTAGCAATAATTACGGTCACAGTATGCCGTTTTACACACTTTTATCCTTTCATCCTGTTTTCATCCTGTGTATTAAGGTATTCCTCTCGCGCAGGGTCGCATTTGTGGGGGCATGTGGAGGGCCCTTCTGAAACATTGATCAAATTAAGTAGCGCTTAATAAATACAAGTCACAATGAATTATCATATCCAACGATAAACTGGAATTAAAAATTTCACGCGAATTTAGGAGACTCGGACATTTTCACATTTTCTCTGACAAGTTGCGGTTACGAAAATTCGTCTGCTAAACACATTTTTCTGAGTTTTATCATTAATATTTTTTTGAAACATTCGGTGAACTGCTTTTTTTGTTGTCGTTACGGAATCTTTAGATTTTTTACACGCGTGAGTAGTTTGTATCAGGCATCTAGAGCTATTTAGGGTACAAATGATTAGATGCAAGTGTGGAAAGCGTGTCATCACCATAAAACGCCGTGTAAATAAGACCGTTTTTAGAGCCGTTATTTTTCGTTAAAAGTTCGGTAACTTGGCGTGAAATTTTACCAGTATACTAGCATGTATTTTCACTTGACTAGAAACGAAAATCAGTTAATTGTTAAATATTCGGGTTCGTGAAAGGAATAGCTTGAGGACACATCACACATCTGGTTCAGTCAACAGTGCAAGAGGGACGATTGTTTAGCAAATTCTTGATGTTTGCCGGCGGAGCTGGATTCCAAAATAAAAAAGGAAAGAGGCACCTTCCACTCTATTAGAAAGCGCACTATGTATCGCCCTTTATTTGCCGAAATCTGACTTGTCTAAGGTCCGGTGGAACATCTCTCGGTTTACCGAGTTAACCGAATTTTAAGGGCGGCTGGTCAACTCGGTTAACCGAGAGGTGTAGAACCGGGCCTAAGAGAATATTTGGACAATTGCCACCTCTGTTGGAATAAAAAATATGGCCTCTGCCCGTTCTATGAACTTAAGGCGTATTTTCACGCAACAATTGAGCGGCGAAAAGCGCGCAATAGATACTTTGTTTGCAGGTTTTCTGGAACTATCGATATTTGGAAAAAAAGAGAAAAATCATCTTGAATTATATTAAAAGTCAAATAGATCTGTTCCATTCTTTTTTTCCACGATAAGCGTTATGAAAGGCTTTATGGTTGAGCCTAAGCTTTTCTCGAGATACGTTTACTATCATTGGATGGCCCTGGTCACCAATCAGGTACAGTGTACTTGGGCAGCGAACCGCCATGAGTGCCGAGGGCTCACTGATTTGTAAGTTCAATGTTTCCGTGTAGCAACAGTTTTTCCGAAACAAAATATCGTTGCTCTATCTGAATTAATGAGTGCACTATCTCGTCGCTTCGCAAAGTAATTATACTGTGTCACTCCGGTGCGATAAGGCAAAGTATGTATCAAACTGAATTCTGGAAAGAGAGTGTTGTTGGCTTATTTAAGGCCGAGTGTCTCATCGACCAAACGGCCATAAATGCGAGGGCGATAGCTGATTTGCAAATTCCCAACGATTTCTGACACGTTCGACTTTTCAGAAAGATGAATAGAAGCAGATTTCGCTCTGTTGAAGGACAAACAATGGTTTTTTCGTATTTTGCCCGAAATGTGACACATGTTCTTAAAACGACAAAATGAACTATAAAGCTACCTTTTTATTTGCCGTGTGTCGAAAACCCCATATCCAATCATGCTAGAAAAATACGAACCAATATAATATGAACCACACAAATGTGCTAGAAATTATGTAGATGGGCTTGTCCCTGAATATTCACGTAATATCTCTACAGGCCTGTGCACACGGCTTATTTTCTACGCGTAGACAACGCGCGTTTTTCAGTCCAAAAATCGTGTGAACCAAGTGTGTATCGCGTTTGTATCGTATGGTCTGCGCGTAGAACATACGCCGTCTGTATAGTTCATAACATGCATTAACCATTGTTTATAAATTTTATTGTGCAAGAGCCTTAAACTAGCTACGATAAATATTCTTTTAAAAGAATCAATATTTTCACAGACCTACCTCCGCAAAATGCCACGGGCTTCTGCAGCGCCTTTGGAAGCTGCCGTTGCCGTGACAAAGCAGTTTATCGACTACTTTCGTACGAATGATCTACCTCCATGGAAGGATGACGTCTGGAAAAGAATGGTGGAAGCGTTGAAGGACCTGGGATATTACTGGACGCCAAATTGTTTTCACACAAATGTGGTGTACAACAGGAGAAACCTTTTGTCGCAAGCGAGGGAACAAATGGGAGTAATATTGCCACTACCGGACATCAACAACAATACCTCTTATACTGAATCGAGCCAGGATGCCTCTGAAGGTAACAGTGAGAATTCAGTAAATAGCGAACTGAATCTATTCGACGTCAATACCGAGTCCATAAAAACGCTACTTCTGACGGAGGAGGAGTGGAACGACATCAAACCAGCTGACACTAAGGAAGAACTAAAATTGCAGCCGAAAGTTTGGACGAATGTTATAGCAGATGCCTTCTGGTTCCAATTGAGAATGCCTTGCGCGTTCATGTTCAAATGGGGACGGGTTCGGTGGTCTCCGGAAGAGAAGACCTACTCGATTACATTTCACGGAATTTGCAAAAGCAAAATCTGCGGAAATGTAATCGATGGTACCGGTCAAAAGAACGATAACGAAAAAGGAGTTATATTTGCTATTCGAACCCGAGATACGCGTCACGAAAGTCACGAAACTGTGAAACGGCCGTTCAATGGACAAATGAGAAAAAATGCGTATAACGAATTGAGAACTGATGGGGGTGCGAAATATTGAAAGCGACGGGCGCACGAGTTGATGCTACCAGGTGATATTGAGCCACCCGTAGTACCGATCCTCGGAGTACTTCGTTAGGCCAAAAAAAGAATTATCGATGAAAATCTTGGGATAAAGAAAAATGACGGACGCGACATAGGTCGAACAATAGAAGAAATGTCCTCGAACCCACAATACAGCGGTATAGTTCAGGAAGTAGGCGGCTTTCCTTTTCGCGTTCTTTATGGATCCGGCGTACAGTTTCGAGTCTACCAAGAGTATAGGCGTTTGAAAAAAAAATCGGGCATCGATATGCCTTGATGCAACTGGAGGACTCGTGACCAAATTGCACAGCAAAAACGACACTAAATCGGGCCACATTTTTTTATACGCCATTGTCATTAACTTCAGCGGGACAACGGCCTGCGTTTATCAAATGCTGTCTGAACGCCACGACTCAGTTACCATTACGATATGGCTACTCCGATGGCTTCAAAATGGAGCTCAACCGCCCAAGGAAGCCGTCTGCGATTATTCTCGCGCCCTTTTAATGGCCTTGAGCATGGCTTTCAACAAAATATCGATCAAAGAATACGTGAGTAAACGGTTCAGCGCGTTAGTCGATGCTCATCATGACATGAAAAAAGAGCCGATAACGTTTATCCGCATTGACGTTGCACACTTTACTCACATGATTTGACGATGGCCGTGTTTCAAAAGTGTACGACAGAGGGAAATCAAGGAGTTTTTTCTGCGTTGCGTAACCATGATGGTTGAGTCAAAGACCCTCATACAATTTGAACGCATTTTTGTGCTCACCTGCGCTGTAGCTCTCCAAACACACGAGGATTCAGTGATAAAGGCGAAAGAAGCATACACACCCAAACATGCGAGGAAGGAACTGGAACGCTGCATTTCCGCGGGGAATGTTATTTAAAATTTCTTCCATAACGACGATAAAAAAATACAAAACGTGCCATTCCATCAACAGTTTTCGGAAAACGCGATTGACGATAACGGTGAGCCAAACGATAAAACTTCGGACGCGCCGGCTTCACGCATCGTGCAAGAGATTGATAATCTCATAATGAGCGTAAAAAAAGAACACAAAATTGGCAAGCAGCTGAATGCTTTTTATCTTCCAGACTTCGTCGATCAATGTAGATGAGTAGCGAAGGAATTTGTGCTCTGGTCATCAGTTGGCATGGCTCCGAACACTCAGCGTGCCACATCCAGCTACGTGGAAGGATATTTCAATGATCTGAAAACGCGCACGCTCAGGAACTATAAACTTCCAATTTCGGTCAACAAATTTCTACCAGAGCACATAAAGGATCTTGAGCAAAGCAGCTGCATAGTTTTCGGGCACATAATTAATCACAACAAAGAGCGGCTATATGTCAATAAATCTGAATTGGAGCAGGTCACAGAGGGCGAAAAGAAAAAGACGGAAAACCATTCAGAAGATGTTAAAGAAATTGATTCGGACCTCTTCGAAATAGAGAACTTGGGCGGTAAGGCAGATGCACAACAACACCTCAATTATCATGGGCTGGAGAGCGCCAATACATGTGCAACCGCTGACTGTGATTTTATCGATGTATCAACCCAGATTAAAGCAGTCAGTCCTTCAGTGACTTCCGGGATTCGGACATCGCATGAAGTACGAAATCATCGCGCTGATGAGGACAAATTTCATGGGTCCATCGATGAAAACTGTGACGACGCGCCGATCAAGGACGACAATTTGGACTTTATTGAATCTGCAGATTTTGGAAAGTTGAGCTATA
This sequence comes from Ophion costatus, assembly GCA_951751655.1. NCBI lineage: Eukaryota > Metazoa > Arthropoda > Insecta > Hymenoptera > Ichneumonidae > Ophion > Ophion costatus. The sequence goes on along the minus strand of OX632359.1, from coordinate 15,271,120 downwards.
GCGTCTTCAAATCGTAATTGCAGAAGTGCCAGACAGTCTCTACACCGATAGCAAAAACCACGCAAGAGATACCGAATCGACCGAGTACTTTCTCCGGTAAGTACTATAAGCCGTACGCTGATATATCTCAAGACAACAATTTCGTTGCAAATGAAACGAACAGCCGCCGAAAAAAGTGACTTTGCTACCGAATGGTTCTTGTTGTCCTTCAATAAACCTGAGAGGTAATTCTCACTTCGTCCGAAACACTTGTGCCTTTGATTCAGTGGTACAGATTTAAGCAACTGCAGCGACTGACAAAGAGGGATATCGCACATTCATGGAGAATTCTTCAAACGAGACGCTCCAATTTATCCTGAAATTTATGCAAAATGGCGCAACAAAAAATATTTTAACGGAAAGAGCACAGATTCTCCGTGCTTTTCACATCCCGTCGGTCCAAGCGAAAATAGGAGACAAGGCCATTTATAAAATCGATGCTGAAAGCAATTTGAGCAGCACGGTCAAGAACACAATGACTTCTTGTGCGAGCAAAATAGTCATCGAGGACTGCTCTTCTTGCGGAAGACAGAGCTTCTCGGACTACACCTTAGCACTGAACCATAAGACTCTATGTAGAAATAGTTTTTCGGCGCTCCAGCAGGCATTAGAAATTCACTCTCCAATATTCAACATCAATTGCCGAAACAAATACCCGGGCAGACTGACGCGCACGAGTTATCTTGCGGAGCACATTTTCATCGTGATGGATGTTCGCCACGACCAAAATTTGGAAAAAGCCTTGCACTGTTCCCTGCAGGAAATTCCCAAACTTCTCCATCTAGAATCAGGAAAGGAAAAGGCAACTTCGGAGTACAGGTACGTTCCTTAAACTTAAAAACATTTGTTGCATGTCTCGTCCAGTCATGCGTGTGAGATAGACGGTCATTTCACGGGTTCCCAGTGTTCTTTGAGACAACTCATATTTCGAAAAAAAACACAATGCAAAGAAACACGTTTTGTTCTGTTAAAAGAGGCCGGTCCCTCTCTCTGGTTGCCCAAAATGTGAACTGTTCGGGAAGATACTTACCTGTAGGATTTATACCCGCTGGACACGTGACCGATATCCTCAAAATTGTACAGTGACATTATGTAAATGTTTTCTGCGTTGTGTTTTAGACTTGCCGGCGTACTGCAATATGTATCAGGACACTACATAGCACATTCATTCCGCAACGGTGGGATATGGGAAAAATATAACGATCTGGATTAAAAAAAAAAAGTTTCCTGACCGAGTACGATTATTGAGCCGCATCTTGCAATTTATGTAAGGAATAACGGAATTGTTTAATAATGGTAAGTCTGAATTGAACCGAAATATATTTTTGCGATTAAATCTGAATTTGCATAGATATTTTTTCTGCGTAAGGTCAATTGATAACAAAATATTGCGGTGTAGTTAATATTTAATTTTATATTATATTCCATTTAATAACGTACATCTTCAATCGTAGGATAACCGAAAAATTGATAATATTGCAGACGCACAAGCAGAAGCCACAACAAGGTATCAAGGCCTTACTTTTCAAGCGGAGGAAGAGAGGGAAATAGAATTCGACTTGGAATTCATCACAAACCATTATACATTTATTTACGCACTCCTAATTGTTGTTTTCATGTACATATGTAATACAGGTTTTATATATGTATACTCACATTTGGCTAGTCAGATAACTTTCTATCGTTTCGTTCCAATAAGATTGCCAAGATATTTTCAACATACGTGCGATACTAAACTTTTCTCGTGCATAAATTCCTTCCTCTGGCACACCGGTCGTTCGAAAACCGTGCATCCCCTGACAGCATTGACACTCCGACCTGCAAGCCCAATATTTGTTATATCCTTTGAACTTTTCGATGTAGATGCGATGCGGTCTATGTTGATACCATGGCATCGGTTAAATTGTAGTGCAAAAAAGTTATCAAACATGTTCATTTTCGTTAACTTTTAATGATCATTTTAAAAATTTTATTTCCTTGATAACACGTAAGCGCAAGTTGAGCTGCCAAATTCGTGTGCTTACTACCACCATTCAATGAGGCTGCATGAATAGGTTATGTTTTTTGCACACTGCGTACAATTGGCGATAATGGCCTCTGCAAACTGCGCGCGATGAGCGACGAGCGATGAGCGATATCCAATGGGAGCTGAACTCTCTTAGGGCGTTTCCGGAATACCTGAGCGCCCATTGGATATCGCTCATCGCAAATCGTGCGCAGTGTGCAGAGACCATGACAGTCACTGCAGTGAACTTAATAGCCTCGAATTGCGACAGAACACCTTCGTAAACTTAGCCGGATGACTTTAACTTCTCGGTGTTTTAATTTTTGTAATCGTTTGGTGGTCGTTAGGTAGCGATTGATAGCCCAATTATAGGGTTTGGTGGTTGATCGTTTAAGTATAATAAAATTATATTTTTGTCCCGTAAAGTTGGCCGGACTTTTTTTATATTTATCATGCAATCCATAAAATACCGTGTTAAAGCGATGCAAAATCGTTTGGCAGTTAGTTCCTTAATTACGCCGATCGAAAAACCATATACGTCTATGCGCATGTGATAGTGGGGTATTATTCGTCATTGATGGATCCAATGGAATACAAAGTCTTCACTGATCTCATTCTTAGAAGTCTTAAATGAAAGATACTCTATTGGTCGTGACCGATATCCTCATTATAATGTTTGGTAGTCAATTCATTAATTACACCGGCCAAAAAACCATCTGCATCCAGACCCATGCGATAGAGGGCCGTCATTGGTCATGGATGGATTCAACGGAATACAAAGTAGTGATAATGCGATTCCGTTATGTTTTCTTCACCAATCTCGTTCTAAGGGCTCAAACGAAACATAATCAATTGGGAGTAGTAACTTAGTTATCCGTGAATTGTGGCTCATTAGAACAAAATCGGGGGAGAAGATCATTCGTTAGCTACCAAGGGATCTCACGTCGAAACACTTAATTTCACAAAACGTTTCAGTTCATCTGATAGTCAACCACTAATAAAGCCGAACGAACGATTCAAGTTTAAAAAATATCCGAAAGTCAACGACGAGTGGCTCGTTCACCGATAGTCCGGTCAGTAACTTACCGACAATTTTCAATTCTTATTTTTCAACTAAATACCGGTATCACAATCGTTTTAATTGATCTCACAATCAACCACAAAGGCGCCACAATCGATTGAAAAGAAAAAAACACATTGTAAAGTCAAAGTCAATCTGCCAACTTAAGACTAATTTTCAATTTCCATTTTTCGAGTAAATAACGGTCTCACAAACGTTTTAGTTCATCTCAGAATCAATCACAAACGTCCCACAAACGATTCAAATTTTACAAAACTTCGGAAAGGGAAAGTCCATCTGCCAACTTACCACTAATTTTCAGATCTCTTTTTTCGAGTCAATAACGGTCTCCCAAATGTTTTAATTGATCTCACAATTAACCACAAACGTCCCACAAACGATTCGATTTTGAAAAAATATCGAAAAGGCAAAGTCAAGTAATTCACTCGCCGGTAGTCGGGTGGGTAACTTACCGACAATTTTCAATTCTCATTTTTCGAGCAAATTACGGTCTCACAAACGTTTTAATTGATCTCACAATCAACCACAAACGACCCACAATCGATTGAAAAAAAAAACATAGAAAAGTCAAAGTCAATCTGCCAACTTACCACTAATTTTCCGATCTCATTTTTCGAGTCAATAACGGTCTCACAAATGTTTTAATTGATCTCACAATCAACCACAAACGTCCCACAAACGATTCAATTTTGAAAAAACCTCGAAAAGGCAAAGTCAAGTAACTCACTCACCGGTAGTCGGGTCGGTAACTTACCGACAATTTTCATTTCTCATTTTTCGAACAAATTACGGTCTCACAAACGTTTTAATTGATCTCACAATCAACCACAAACGACCCACAATCGATTGAAGAAAAAAAACAGAAAAGTCAAAGTCAATCTGCCAACTCACCACTAATTTTCAATTCTCATTTTTCGAGGGAATACCGGTCGCACAAACGTCAAAGTCGCATTGCCAGGTTCACGGAGCTCCTTTAAGGACATGTACGATGTCAACATAAATTTACAAATGTTCAAACCGACTTTTTGTCATAGAATGGCTTGTATAGGAAAAACAAAGCAGTAGGCTTTGGAGAACGTCGTGACGCACTTCTTGACGATTTTTCTTTGCCCTGAATATTATTCATCGCTGATAAATATGTCCGAGAGTTTCAGCTATCTTTCTCGCACTCATGTATCACATGGTACATCTTCTATTGCGCCTTAAAGCTGAAATCAAAATGAAGACGACGGACGTACCCGTGTATTCACAACAAAGTTTGCAAGGTTATAAATCGGCACGTTTTTTAAAGTAAAAACTCTATCAAAAATACGCATATGAAGACGAATGAATACACCGGTTATATCGGTCCAATGTTCAACATTAGAACTTCATGTTTGACGAAAATTTGTAATGGACAATTGAAAAGTGGAAAATACCATTAGTTGCAATCGATGCGTTCGCATCAACTCACGCGGTCGAAGAATTTTTGCAATCGCCCGATATCTTTTCGAGCTCTCGTCAGATTTCACTGTCTACTCTAGAACTTAGGTGGCCGAATTTTTACACGTAATAATCGAGCCAATGAAGAGCGGACATTTGGAAGAGCGGTCCACTGCCGGGGTTCTCATTGGTCGACGCAGAATGCGTGGTCGTTTCTCATTGGTGGTTGAGCGGCGTTCCACGCGACTATGTCGGAGACGTTATAGGTCTAGAAACGATAGTGATCGTGACTCAGTTTGCAACAAAACAACGGCGTGTTCGGTTCATCCGAGGAAAGGATCAAAGTTTTTAAACTATTGAAGCGCGCTTTTCTGCTCCGCGTTTTTTTCGCAGATATAATTATCGTTTGTGCGTCAAAAAACACGAGCCATGAAAAAGTTTGCTTTTTTAGCTTTAGGCCTCGTCCTGATCGCCGGTGAGTTGTTTTTTTTACATAATTGTTCATTTTCCGAAACTCGCGCTCGCATGTTGAGATGAATCTCCAAGCATATCTTGGTGCCTCAAAAAATCGCACCCGTAAATCGCATTTGATTGTTTTTTTCTTGCGTTACATCGTGGCCATCGGACACATCGACCTGTCGTACGTTTATGATACGTATTCAATGGAAGTGCGGTCTTTATCACTATTCATTGAGATAATACGAGCACGCACTTGATTATCGAAACGCTGTTTCGATCTTCAAGTATTTTTCATACGCTGCAGGTGAGGCACACAGGCGTGTGTGTTAAAAAAATTAAGCAACCCCTGTTGGGGCTAGGCAAATTTAAAGTCGGCGGATTTAACGTGGTTTCTTTTGGAAAAGGCACCTCGACCGTTTTTCTGTTCAGTTTCATTCGTTTTTTCCCATTAGACGAAAATAGGAACAAAAAGCATAACATGGTGCAGTCATATTACGAATCAAATTGATATTGGAAAAGGTAGCGGTTGGCGAATGTTAAATGAGAATTCTGTAGTTAATGGCAGCGATTAGTACGTGAGCACGGGACTTGCTTTGAACCAAGATAGCGGTGCTATGAATTTCAGATCACCGATTCAATTGTCAGTCAGTCATGATGTGCGGAGGACAGCCTGAAAATACAATTACATCCATGAAACTTGTTCAAGAATAAATCATTTGCCTATTTATAGTTGATTGCAAAATTCTAGTACCAAATATCTTGTGTTTGAGTAGATTTTATGAGTTATGTACGCGTGTCCAATTTTTCTCACAGCGAATCATTTTAAATTGAAAGTGCACCGTCTTAACATTGTACAGGTTACAGAGCATAAAATTGAGTCATTTTATGTATATGCAAAATTATATTCCATCGTGTTATGCCATTTTCGTAACTGAAAAAAGGAATCGGAGTGTTCCAATAGTAAAGCTTCTGACTAGCCACTGTGCACTATGTGAAAGGCATAGATCCAATTGCTTTTTACTCTGATCATTTTGAATTTGTTTGCGAATCGATTAGGAATCGCTGAATGCATTTAAAACCAAGAAATTGTATAGATTGTTGTATTATACTTTACCGTGTTATACTTCTTTAGCATTGTGACAGAGGTATTTAAGGATAGGCATAGTGAAACTCTCACTTGACTAGCTACCCTGCTCGCATTACCTAATATCAACATACTATTTGAACAATGTTTCTGAAAAAGACAAAACAATTGACAAGATAAAGAACCGTTCACTTTTCGTCCTGTCGCTATCAACTGGAAAAAAAACATCTTTTTTTCGACAATCCAAAATTTCTCCGTGTTTGTGTCTAAATAAGTGGTTCTCTACGGCACATTACTGGAACTATATTTTTGGAACATAATTTACTTATCAACTGTGTTATTGATAATCTGATGGACCTTTCAGCTCTCGCCCATGCGGACGAAGGGATAATCAACGATGAAGTCGGCACCGTGAATAAGGACTTCGGCTCAAGTCGGGACGCATCCAAAACTGGTAAGCACTGGCGATGTTGTCATGACGTCTAACATTTCCGGTATGACTGCGTGATTGTTGAGTGTACTAAGTAAGTTATGGAATATTATTTATACAAAGCGCTAAGGGGAACTCAACAAAGTAAATATGATGCAAGTTTTAGCAGCTCAATGCGATTTACTTTCTCTCTACTGTCATTACAGTTAATTATAGGTCTTTAAAACATTGATCAAACCAGAGCGTGATACAATATATGCCAGGACAGAATTTCGAATCATTGGACGGTTTTGTTCTTAAAAGGTCTGCATAAGCTTGGGACCCAAAAAAACAAGTCAATTTTCAATATTTTTTCAAATGAGAGTATCGCCATGACAAGGTCGGGATTTTACACACAAATGATACATAGTCTCGTGAGGATTGTGTTTCTTTTATATTGAATAATATTGTAAACCTCTAGGTGGCCGGCATTTATGAAGGTGCCCAAGTCATACCTTGAGGTGATGCCGATCAGCATCATCCCGGCCGCCTAGAGGTTAAATGATAAACCAGTTGGCTGCTCTAGTGGTTAGCATGCTTGACTCAACATGAATATTGGGCAGTCGCAAGTTCGAATCTCAGTTGTGTAGTCTCACAAGGGGACCTTGCTAGGCACGCAATCGATTGCAGGACGTTCAGGGTAGCCTACGGTTCGGCCCCAAGTGTTACGCCCTGCCACCGTTCACCCTGGTAAGCCCTCGTTTTCGCGAAATCGACCAAACAAAATCTGTGTGACGATTTTTGAGCCCAAAAATAATAAGAATTTTCGGAGGGGTGCGATAGCCTAATTGTTAAGGTCTTCGGCTAGTAAGCTCCTTGTATTAGGTTCGAGCTCTACTGGCGCTATTTTTTTTTTTCAATCGAAATGCTTCTCAACGTTATTTTTATTTATTTACTGTAATTGAAAACCAACGTTTTATATTGAGTTCAGAATTCTTGCTCGCATGATTCCAATCACTGTCTCAAAAACTTTGTATATCCAATTTTTTTTCTTATATTCTTCATGTAGTTTGTAATTATTGCTCACTTTTTGAAATTGTTTCTATTAACTTCTAGTATTGTTAATATGAGGAAATGAAAACATTATCGCTCTGTCGATTGAATGGAAATACAAAACATTGTATCCCCATTATGTGGGAAAGTGTATGTCATTTATTTTTCGTTAAAAGATTGAAATTTCACGAAATTTTTATTTGTATACCGTCGCGAAAATAAAAAAACGAAATATTAGTTGTACAAAGAATGGGAGAGCGTCGCAAAAAAAATATTTTGTATTTGTAAGTGTACTTTTTTTTTCGATGGTAATCATCGTACATACATGCAAAACATACATTATTTTTTAACAAAGTTACAGAAAAACACATCATTCACGCTATTCTAAGCGCAATAAAAAAGGTGAATGTAAATTGTAGTAAATAAATATAACGTTTACAAGCATTTCGATTGAAAGGAAAAAAAAACATTGCGGTAGGACTCGAACCCAAAACCAGCAGCGTACTAGCCAAAGACCTCAACCACTAGGCTATCGCGCCGCTTCGAAAATTCTTGTTATTTTCAAGGTTCAAGAATCGTCGTACAAATTTTGATTGGTCGATTTCGCAAAAATAAGGACCCACCAGGGTGAACGGTGGCAGGGAGCGAAAATTGGGACTGAACCTTACACTACCCTGAAAGGACGTCCTGAAATCGATTGCGTCCCTGTAGGCCTATGATGTAACTCGTAACGACAACTTTCGTTATCGTTAGCTTGCAACAGCCAATAAGAGGCTCCATTTGTTCTGTGACCGTGCATGTGATTGGCTGTTGCTAGCTAACGATAGCAAAAACTGTCGCTACCGAGTTACAGAATCGGCCTACGGGCAAGGTCCTCTTGTCAGAAAAATAAATACGGGCGTAACCTACCTCCAGTTGTACATGGCCGTCACGCACACAGGTCGGTGTCTCGTGGGTATAAACCTATACACCGTGATTTGTTTCTCGCCGAAATGCGCCGTAGCTCCGAAACTCAAAATCGAACCTGGGACTGGTTGTATCAGTATCGGTTCTCGACACTTTTCGTGTACCCATGGCAGATATGTCATGGTAAATACAATACAGAAGGGAAAGTCGGCTGCAGCCGCTGGGTATGGAAAAACAAAAAGCATCCTGTACAATAAAACAGATCATTTAAAAATTATGTTAATAAACCATGAAATTAATAAAACTAGGGTGATCTAAAATGAAAAATGAATATACGTTCGCATTGAATAAAAACACACTGATACGTTCGGCACTCTATTGAGCAGGCTACACTGAATGAATCACCCCGTCTCACCAACTTTATTAATCCTCTCCCAACCAGATGATGAAGTCATCCAGAGAGAAGAGGAAGCAATAAAACTGGATGGCCTGAGCGTCGCGCAAGTCAAGGAACTAAGAGAAAAGGCTGAAAAGTTTACTTTCCAGACGGAGGTCAATCGCATGATGAAACTCATCATCAATTCTCTGTACAGAAACAAAGAAATTTTTCTCAGAGAATTGATCTCGAACGCTTCCGACGCTCTGGACAAGATTAGACTGCTCTCACTGACGGACAAGAACGTACTGGACACTAATCCAGAAATGTCGATTCGAATAAAGGCGGACAAAGAGAACACGATGCTGAGTATCACGGATTCCGGTATCGGTATGACCAAAATCGATCTTGTCAATCATCTCGGTACAATCGCGAAATCGGGTACCGCCGAATTTTTGGGAAAAATGCAAGACAGTGCGAATGCGCAAGACATGAACGACATGATCGGTCAATTCGGCGTTGGTTTTTATTCGGCTTTTCTCGTTGCTCACAAAGTCATTGTCACGACCAAGCACAACGACGATAAACAATATATTTGGGAGTCCGACAGCAGCAGCTACAGCATCGTTGAGGACCCACGAGGGGATACACTTAAACGTGGAACGACGATTAGGTAAGTCAACGTCGTGCCTGACACCTGGAAAGAGCGAAAAAATCTTTAACACCGAACAGGCAGCGCGGCCATTTGTAGCTTCTTGTTTTACATTATTTCCATTCATGTTTTCAATCGGTTTCCTGGGCACAAAAAGTCTCGTTAGAAAATTCAACGTCGACAAGTCCCCACTGATTTGTCTACCAATGTGTTTCGAATTGAGATTGTTGCTAAATCATTGGTGAAGAGTGAGGGGGAAAAAAGTTGCTACGCTAATACATCGTGCCAACCTATTGTAACACAATATTAGTTATGTGCACAAATTAATATCACGAAAATGTTCAAGTGTACGGTAGATAATCGTAATTATTGTTTACATATGTGTTGATTTAAACTCGTTCGGATTATCAGAAAAAATAATTGTCGATGTTTACAAAGCCTATTGAGAAAAAAAGAGCTTTGGCAACGGCGCAGGGTTCTTGTAATTCGAGGTTGTTAGGTTGAGCCAGGCCCCTGACAGAGCAGTTTCGGTGGACCACGAAATGTCGCTCGCCGATAGAGGCGCTGGGAGTCATGTGCCCAGCCATGCCCCAGACACTGTAGACCTCTTCTATGGTAAGAAACAATGCGAACGATACGCTCTTCGACCGATGTGTATATATATATATATATATATATATATATATATATATATATATATATAGTCAACCGGGCACTTGACTACTAGCGCCATAGAATATAGTTTATACGTGAGCGAAAACGCTGGGGACAGAGAGCGACCACTTTTTTACCATGGGAAAGGTATGCAGTGTCAGGGGCATGGATTGAATGCAGTGACTGTCACAGGGCCACGGTCTTTACATACAGGCCTTGGAAGGTCGGCGAATTTCAGTGGTGGGTGTAGGCACGCTTCGTGTCCGAGGCGCTGCTGTCGTGAGATGTTCTTTGAACGATCTAACATACAGGTCGGGTAACTCTACTGATGGGGTCGGCCGCATTTTGTAGACATCTTTAAATATTATAGTGACTGCTAGAGTCGCTGGTATAGGGGTACTCGCTTAGACGAGCGACGGCGGTTGCGGCGGGGGGAGGGTCTGTGTCGCAGTTCCACCGCTGGACTTACCTTCATGTAAGGGATTAGAATACTAAAATATTTTAAAATTTCTACAAAATGCGACCTACACCCACCACTGAATTCGAGATAGGTTCCAGACCTGTATTTGGGACCATGGTTTCAACCAGGCCCCTGACACTGCAGACCTTTCCCATGGTTAGAAAGTGGTCGCTCTCTGTCCGCAACGTTGTCGCTTGAGGTTAACTATATTGTGTGGCGCTGATAGCCGCGTGCCTGGTTGACTACACACACACACACGCACGCACGCGCGCGCGCACGCGCGCACGCGCTCACACACACACACACACACACACATGCGACACAGAACCCCGCTCCGCACCGGCCATCGCTTGTCTAATATATATACATATACATATACATATACATACACACATATATATATATATACACATACAGTAGCGTGCAAAAGTCCCGGGCCACCCTATTTTTCGTGGATCTTGCATAGAAATACGATGGTACGGGAAATACAAACGAATGATGACACTTATAATTGGCGTCGAGATGCTTGATATTAAAAAAAAACGTATAAACAGTAATATCACTCTTTAACAATTAATTATCCAACAGTTTTTATTTGATGACTGTACAAAAGTATTGGACCATATACTATTGCGTATGAAAACTAAAAACAAAACATCATAAAAATAACAAAACGTGGTTTAGTTTTCTCTCTAGAGTCAATACTTCGTTGTCATGCCCTTAGCAGCGATTACAGCAGCACATCGTCGGGGTATAGACGCAATTAATTGCGAGATGCGATCTTGTGCCATCTTTTCCCACTCATATTGCAAATGAACCCATAATTCCGTCTTGTTGGAGTGATTCTACGTTCAAACGCGAACCTTGAGCTCTTGCCACAAATGTTCTATCGGATTTAAATCCTGTAACTGCAAGGGCCAGTCGAGAAGGCGCACTTTTCCGCTTTCCAGGAAATCCTTCACAAGACGCGAAGCATATTTGGGATCATTGTCGTGTTGAAATATCCACCCATTCGGCATATTTTTCTTCGCAAATCGGAGCATATGGTCTTGCAATATATTTCGATACATTATAGCGTCCATATTGCCTTGGATTTCTATTAGCCGACCAATACCGTTATCAGAAAATGCTCCCCAAACTTTAACATTTCCGCTACCGTGTTTTACAGTTGGAATTTGATATCGTACATCGTATTTGGTACCCGCTGGACGTCTTACGTACTTGCGACCATCACTTCCGAACAATTGAAATTTGGATTCGTCGGAAAAAAGAACTTTCCGCCAATTCGATACTGCCCAATGTTGATATTTTTTGGCAAAATTCAATCTAGCCTTCTTATTCTTTGTGCTAATGAGTGGTTTCTTTACACCGACGCGCCAAATAAATCCCACAGCCTTCAGGCGTCGGGATACTGTACTCCGACTGATATCAGCAAGATTTTCACTACGTAATTCTCGCGAAATTATTGCTACAGTTTTTCGCGGATCTATGACGCACTTTCTTTTAATGATTTTGTCCACGCGTTTTGAAGTTTCTCGTGATCTACCGCTTCGAATTTTATCACACAACGAATTTGTTGATTTATGTTTCGCAATAGTACGGTTTACTTATGCATTTCCCAATAGATAGAGTATTTTCAATATCACGAGAACTCTTTCCTTTTTCAAATAGTTTTAACACAACTTCGCGGACCTCAATTTTTGTGTGTTTCGCCATTGCGGTAGAAATAGAACTGATTTTTTCATGGTTCTTTATGTTTCGAACTAACGCGAAAGAAAGCGCGGATGAAAACGTAAACAAACCGTGTTGGCTGGAGAAGGTGAGACAGCGGCCTAATATTTTTGCACACTGACGGAACGCGTTCGACGCTGTACACAAACCATACACTATACAAACAAAATAATATACCACGCTGTTATGCATATCATCGTTCCCTCAAATATTTGAAATGATAGAGAGGTTCAGGCATTAAATATTTCATCGAATAGCTGAGAAAAAAAGGTTGGCCCGAAACTTATGCACACCACTGTATATATATATATATATATATATATATATATATATATATATATATATATATATATATATATATATATATATATATATATATATATATATATATATATATATATATATATATGTATATATATGTGTGTGTGTATATATATATATATATTTATATATCGGTCGCAGAGCACATCTTTGGCATCGTTTCTTACCATTCTAAAACTTTCGGGGCCCATTGAAACTGCTCTGTGTCAGTGGATCCCGAAATGTCGCTCACCGCTAGAGGCGCTGGGAGTCGTGCCCGGCCATGCCCCAGACCACGGTCCTACATACAGGTCTGGAAACTCCGACGATTTGGCTAGTACGACTAAATAAATAAAAAATTCTTTCCTATAGCCGCCACCAGTACTGTAGTGCGCAAAAAGAGATGGTAACAGATTGTCGATCTCTTTCCAATAACCTAAGCGTATTTCATGAATTAATACGATTCACCACTTTAACGCAATATCAAAGGGCACACGTTATATTGTTAGTCCATCGTCAAATGTACACAACCTCCAATACAATAAAACAGAAGCGTTATAACTCTCAATCCCCAAGCGAGTGCTGTCAGCATGTATCGGTTTTGAAACTTCTCAACCAAAGTGCCTATATGGCCGCAACAGGATGTTGTCCGTCTTGTAACGTCGACTTTTTAGGTTCAATCCCGATAATTATTTAATTGTTTTTTTCTGATCTACGACATGTTTGTAAATCTCGATGGTCACTCCTTTTTCCATGTTATATAACGTTGAATAACGTTGTATTTTCAAAACGATGGCAGGCTTCCCATTTTTTCTGAAGTTTTTCCTTTGGCACGCGGAACATCGACGGTTTTATTTTTCCACTTTTGTTGCCTGTTTTACATTTTGGTACGACGCACAACGTCGGTATGCTATCCACTTTTTAATGTTCGCGGTTTCCAGAATTATTCACATTCACGATCACAAAAACAAATAGTAATAAAACTAGAATTAATAGTACGCAGTTCGTCGCTCAAGCACGAGGTAAACACAGGAATTAAATTTTCTGTGTTACCCGCGCCCGCGACACTACTGTACAACGGCGCCAAATAGTGGCATCTTCGAGGAACAAAAAAAATTATTTAGCCGACTTCTCTCACCACTAAAAAATTGGAGCAGTTGCAAGACCGTTTCCCTAACACTGCAGACCTTTCCCATGGTAAGGAACGATGCGAACGATATGCCCTACAACCGATATATACAGGGTGTATCTTATCTACTAGTTTTCCGTTCGTGAGCATATAGGGTGTCTCCAAGCAAAATGCTTTTTTTTTTTAAATGTGCGACAAAGATTGGCCGAGTAGCGTTCAACAGTGAGTAAACAATGGCACAGTAGTTTCAGCGTCCAAGCGAGCGCGGGTTCGAATCCACATTCGCGCAAGTGGATTCAAATCCATTGATTTGTGTTAAATGGAAATTGGTATTGAAAGTTAAACCTTTCAATTTCGAATGCTGACATTTAAATTTCGAACCTTATCTGGTTACCCAAATAAAGTATTAAGTAATAAATAAAAAGTGTTAGACCATATTGTCCATTGTTTACTTGAAAGATCTATAGATCTAAAGATCATTTGAGTAAACAATGGACAATATTTTTTTTCAATTTTATTTACTATTGAATACCTTACTTGGACGAACGGTTAACGTTCTAAACTTAAATTTCAAAATTCAAAATTGAAAGTACAAATCCCCTCGCCCCAATGTGGATTCGAATCCACGCCCGCGCTTGCTTGGACGCCGAAACTACTGTGCCATTGTTTACCCACCGGTGGACTTTACTCGTGAATATCGCGGCCAATTTTTGTCGCACGACATTTTTTAAAAAAGCGTTTTGCTTGGAACGACACCCTACATGCTCATGAACGGAAAACTATACACCCTGTACATAATATATAGTCTAACGGTCACTCGACTACCAGCGCCAAACAATAGAGTTATACTCGAGTGACAACGCTGGGGACAGAGAGTGACCATTTTCTTACCATGGTAAAGGTCTGCAGTGTCGAAGGCATGGTCTCAACCACGGTCGTACATACAGGTCTTGCAACTCCAGTGGTGGGGGATGGTACCCTTGCCGAAGCTGTTCGCTAGAGTCGCTGCAATCGAGGGCTGTTCTGTGCGACAAGGACATTAATAGCCACGCATTATCGTTGTAGCCTAACCTGAGAATCGAAATGTTCCATAAGTTCTTAAAAAACGAATGATATTCCTACGCAAATAGAAATAAATAATTCTTCGTGTTTATTTAAAGGAATTTAATGTACCTGACCTAAGGCGGAAGAACTTAAGAGAAGATCTTGAACTTCGTTCAAGCATGGTGACAAATAAGAAAATGTTTAATCCCTTTACTCGTTTACTTTGCAGCCTCATCCTGAAGGACGAAGCTCGTGATTTTGTAGAGCCGGACACGATTAAGAGCCTTATAAAGAAGTATTCCCAGTTCATAAACTTCCCGATATATCTGTGGAACAGCAAGACGGTACAGGTTGACGACGAGGAGGAAAGCGCGGTGGATAAGCCGGCGAAAAAGGAAGAAGACAATGAGACGACGCATGAAAAGGAGGAAGACGAAGATGACGCCAAGGTCGAGGAATCTACCGAGGAGGATGGCGATTCGAAGAAGAAGAAGAAGACGGTTGACAAAACTGTCTGGGACTGGGAGCTCTTAAACGATTCAAAACCGATCTGGACTCTCAAGCCGTCCGACGTCGAGGAGAAAGATTACGTCGAATTTTACAAGTCGCTGACGAAAGACACGCAGGAGCCCCTGGCGAAAGTGCACTTCGTTGCTGAGG
The DNA here is from genome assembly GCA_951751655.1 of Ophion costatus. Lineage (NCBI taxonomy): Eukaryota > Metazoa > Arthropoda > Insecta > Hymenoptera > Ichneumonidae > Ophion > Ophion costatus. Next base: position 15,255,656 of record OX632359.1, on the reverse strand, counting down.
GCGAGGTAACCTTTAAGGCGTTGCTCTTTGTGCCGAAGGTACAGCCAGGCGATAGTTTCAATCGTTACGGCACCAAGGCCGACAACATAAAACTCTTTGTCAGACGAGTCTTCATAACTGACAAAATCAACGACATGATGCCAAACTATCTGTCGTTCATTCGTGGTATCGTAGACAGTGACGATTTGCCATTGAACGTGTCCCGCGAGAATCTTCAACAGCACAAACTCATCAAAGTGATAAAGAAGAAACTAATCAGGAAGGTGTTGGATATGATAAAAAAAATTTCGAAGGAGGACTATCAGAAGTTCTGGCAAGAATACAGTACGAATATAAAATTGGGAGTTATCGAGGATGCTCAGAATCGTGCTCGCCTAGCCAAGCTCTTGCTGTTCAAGTCGTCCAAGGAGAAGCTCACTAGCTTGGCCGATTACGTGTCGCGTATGAAGGAAGGCCAAAAAGCCATTTACTACATAGCCGGGGCGAGCGAAGGGGAAGTGAAGAAATCACCGTTCGTCGAGCGCCTCGACAAGAAGGGCTACGAGGTGTTGTACCTCACCGAAGCGGTTGATGAATACGCAATCTCAGCGTTGCCTCTCTTCGAAAGCAAGAAATTCCAGAACGTTGCCAAGGAGGGCTTTACCCTCGACGATAGCGAACGCGGCAAGGAACGCATGGAGGAATTGAAGACGACTTACGAGCCGTTGATCAAGTGGCTGGATGACAAATTGAGCGAACACATAAGCAAAGCCACTCTCTCGGAACGTCTCACTGATTCACCGTGCGCACTTATCGCGAGTATGTTCGGCTGGACCGGAAACATGGAGAGACTCGCCGTCTCCAATGCCCATCAGAAAGCTGACGATCCCCAGAAAAACTATTATCTCAATCAGAAGAAAACCCTGGAGATCAATCCGAGACATCCGCTCATTAGAGAATTACTCAGACGCGTCCAGGCCGACCCGAGCGACGATACTGCCAAAGATATCGCCATTATGATGTTCAAAACTGCTACCCTCAGGTCAGGTTACATGCTACGCGAGACTGCCACCTTCGCCGAGAGCGTCGAGCAACTTATGAGAAAGAGCCTCGGCATTCCACTGGACGAGACTCCCGAGGAGGAGGAGGATTACGAGGGCGCCGACAACGAGGTACCCTCGTCCCGACCGTCTAGCGCCGACAACGAGGATGAAGAGAGAGAAGAGGAACACGACGAGTTGTAAGTCTCACTTTCCACACAAATTTGTGGATCCTTCATGAGGAAACCAGGAAACAAAGCAGCCCAAACATCATGCGAAAGACTTAGGTTCTTTTTTCCTTCGAGAGACTGCGACAAACGTCGATTGGCTGTAACGAAATGTATTCGCGCGTCTGCGGAGTCGAGCACGCGCGTAAAGAGATGCACGAGAATACCGAATAGAACCAAGTGCGCGACATGTTCGAGGGATTCCTTAGAAAAGATTCTCTAAGCCGAAAGTAATTGTGACTCGTCATTTCATGAATTTGTTTTTTTTTTTAATTCTTAAAGAAATGATTATTCGTCATCGTTTGTTCCGGGAGACAGATTCATTCTCGTCAATCAGGTTCATCTGCAGCATCGCCGGACAGGTAGTCGCACAACTTTTTTTCATTCGTTGCATCATTCCTTCATTTTCGTCGTCGCGGTTATTACCATTGCGGAGTTTGTCAATAATTGTTAAACGTTCCTTTGTTGAAAGTTTCTTTTCGTAACGCTGACTGTCGTCTGTGCGATGTGAGATCTGAGCGCATGTATTTGTGTAATAAAACAATGAAGACTAAAAATATATTAAATAATTATTTAATCGGAACTTCTTGTTTTTTGTATAGGATTGTTTTTTGTATAGGATTTTCTTCATTGGTATAAAGCGGAATGATTGATTTATTTGCTGCTTAGGCTCCGTAAAATAATTACGGCGATGTAGTGATACATAAGTATTCGCTGCTCCGAGTTTAAGGGGTCTGTACACGTTTCAAATGCCAAAAATAAGATTTCCTTACTGCATAGTTCTATTGCTTGAAATCTTAACTTTAATGGGCAACAACATTTTTCTACAGATTTGAAAAATTAACCGAGTTACGGCGATTTTTGTAAAGGGCGCGCCAATGGGCTACGGCGGACTGGTCCGCTGCGATTCACCCTTGTTTGCGTTTTTCTCGATACTTCGTTTTACAAAATGGTGTACGTCGGATTTGAAATCTCTACGTCCGATTTACTTCCAATTCGCACAGAGCATACTTTATAACATTTCTTGTTGCACAAGCGGATGATTTTTTGAGAAGTTTATCCACTTGTTGACGACGAATGATCATAGTTTTTTATGTCGAAAATAGAACTTTTCTGGTCGGCAATTTAACTTTACGTAACTTAAAAAATTCCGAAAAAATATCCACACACCAGGAATTTCGATTATTTTACTAAAAGTACGATTTAATATTTTTTGTTTCACTCTACTTGTCAGACAAGTTTAAGTAATAAGAACTATTGTTTAACAATAGTTTTTAATAATACCGGTTTTTACGTTTTCATCAGATTCTCAATATATAACATTTTTAATATATGCTCTGAAAATGTCAAGTCGCTCCTTTCAAAATTGAGAAAGTGATGGGCATTTATAGGCAGGTTCCGCGACCCAGGAACTTCAAAGGCGTTTTTCTTAAAACAACTTTTTCGCACTCGGTCACCTCGATAGACAAAAAATTACTGCACTGATCAACTTAAAATTGTATAAACTTGATTTACATATCAAAAAGCAGTACTTGAACAAATGAATTTTATTTTCGGTGCTTAGTTTTTATTAATAACAAAAATTAAGTAATTTTTCACCAAAAATCGATGCTGTTACTTTGGATTGCACCCATTTTTGAAAATCATTTTTTTATTGAATCGTTCGGTTAAGCACTAGATAATTGTATGCCAAAATTAAATGCGTTTGATTTTTGACTTCGAATGATTTGTTTCCAAGCAACAATGGTCACTGCGAAGGACGGTTTTCTAGCAGCAGTCTGCACAAACCATTGTATCCACCACTTTTTAAAATATTTTTCAATACAAAAATTGTAAAAGATACTTAAAACCATACTTTTTTATGTAGAAAATTTAATACCCGCACACGTTTTCCCAGAAAAAAATCATGAAAATTCCTCTTGTCAGCCACTAGTTAGGTGTAAGCAGTTACGAAACAAGGATTAAAATCTCCCGCGAAAGAGTAGTTCTGCCGTTCCACGCTACCAAGCGCCGTGAAGCTTCTTATAGTTTATTCTTGATCTGGAGAACGATCACCATTGGTCGTTCCCTCAGCGACTGACCAATAGCCGTATGGCTCCACATCAGAACCTATTGGTTTTCCCATGGAGACTAGAGTAAAGGAGCCCGAACGCATATGGCGGAATCGTCGAAAAGTGGATCGTGAAAGTGATGAAAGATCTTGTAGCTCGAAAAATATCCGCAAGCGATACCAGCGCCTGGTACGGAATAGGATAGGTGGTGAATAGGATAGGCCAGGGTCCTACACACAGGTCTGGAAACGACCGTGGTGGAGGTAGGCACTGTTAACGAATTCGCGATTTTTTCCGATATTTTCCACTACGTGGCATTGCTATCTGCGAGGACGTGTGCGACAAGGACAGAACAGCTTCCCTCCGTCTCTCTCACTCTTCGCGATGATCCGAAATGCACATTACCTTTTTTGTGGAGGCGGGGGGCGAAGGTGGAATAGAGGTAGACGAGAAAGAATTGTGGAATAAGGACGGAAGATTGCGGAAGAGAATTGAAGTGGGGCTTGTAAAAAGGGGAAGATCCTGTATGGGTGGAAGACCAATATAGAAAAAAAAATTTCAATATTTACCTTTTTCGAGTGAAATGGATTTTTATTCGAATTTTAGTCAGAGTTTCTTTCGATGACGAAAGGAAAAAAATACGCAACACATGGAATGTTGAATATACAAATACCTTTATTGGTTCGTCAGTTTAGAAAGCTTTTTTTGAACAACGACACAAAACGTTTTTCGAAATGTTTCTCGCACACAAACTGTGATTGTTTGAATCCGGTTTGAGTCCGGCACCCGGTGTGACACGTGCGTACCGCACACACCTTCCGCATGTCGATGAGTTTTCAGTAATACCCTGAAATAACGGTCCACCCTCGCCAGCTTTATGCATATTTTTCAACCTACAAATACTCGTTGACGCGAACACAGGTTATCGAGAACGTTGTAATAAAAAGTGGAGTAATAAATGGCACCGGGCACGGTCTACGACAAGGCAAGGGGCGAAGACCTCACCAAAGTTAGCCCCCCACTTTGACTAATCGAACTTTTTTTTTTACAAATCGTTTGGTGGTCGTTTGGTAGCGTTTGGTAGTCCCTTTAAATCGTTTGGTAGTTCTCCGTTTTTCGAAAAATCGATAATCAAAAATTGGGCAGTAAGTTAGCACCCCGCACTTTGACTAATCGAACTTTTTTTTTACGAATCGTTTGGTAGTCGTATGGTAGCGTTTGGTAGTCCATTCAAACCGTTTGGTAGTTTCCCGTTCTTTCGGAAAATCCAAAAGAAAATTCCGATCCATCAGATAGGACGATAGGTGGCGGAAAAAGCCTCGATAACCAACGCCATCTATGGCAAAAACGTCGTATATTATCGCGACCAATCACAGCCTTCCGTTTCGGATATGCGTAATTTCTTTCGGTTCGGTCGGAGTTTATTAGAAAGTTTCATTCGAAAATGTTAATTCGTTTGCATTTCGTTTAATTTATTTCCCAGCGACTTCTCCGTACTATCTTTCTTGGATTCTAACTATGAAAATGACACATCGTTCTGCCCCTGCGGCTTTTGGCGACCAACCACAGCTCTCTATTCCTGATACGTCCATATTTTGTGTTATCGTATTTGAATGATCGACTACCAAACGTCCCGAATAGAATACCAAACGCTACCGGATGTTTTCCTATCGATCGCGACTCATTTGAACGTAATCGGACAAGAAATAACGATTAAATCTACGCTAATAAATAATTCAAGACAAGGAACCTAATTACGCACACTCCCTAATTATTTTTGGCTAATCCAGTTCTTATGCGACTTGATCGATAGAAAAGGATATGATAGCGTTTGGCAGCCGATTACTAAATTATGCCAACGCATAATACTTGTGGGTCCTGAACGGAGGGTCGTGATTGGTTGCCAAAAACCGCATTTCACGGTAAACGAACAATTTTTTTAAGGGGAAAACCACTGAACGATTTCGATACGCTTCCAAACGACTACTAAACGATGCGATTTTTAAATCTCAATTGAAAAAAAACGGCTAACTACCAAACGACTTCAATGGGCCGATACACGGTAGCGAGCGACTACCAAACGATTCGCAAAACAAAGGCCGATTAGTCGAAGTGTGGGGGGGGGGGGGGGGGGGAGCAGAAGACCGATTAGTATCGAACCATATAACCCCCCCGCCCCCAACTTCGACTAAGCGGTCATTTTTTTCGAACCGTTTGGTGGTTGTTTGGTAGCGTTTATTAGCCCATTGAAATCATCATTCGGTAGTTTTCCGTTTTTTTTAAATCGAGATTTACAATTCGGTCCATCACTGGGAACCGCCCCCAATATGTCTAAGCGGCATTTGTCTAAGCATTTGGAATAATTATTTGATTGAAGTGTGCGCAAACTTATTACTAATGAAGAATCAAATCAAAGGACCGCAACAGGAAGTCGCAGAAGAGAGATGACCCAACGGTGGGCCGCCCGGATGGAAGAGCGCACACGAGATGGAAAGCCTCGAGAGCGTAATGCCTCAGAGAGGTTTATCGATGCAAAAGCCTTGACAATCTTTTGGTTTGGTTATGAGTTTTTTAAAGCTAGATGCGAGTTCAGTGCTTTCAATGCGTATCAATGTTTCCTCTTTGCAGGCTATGGACCGAATCGTCTCTCAAAACTGTATAGACAACAGGATGTTCCAAACGAAACTGAACGAATATTTCGGCGCAGATAGGGTAGAAAGGACGGAACACATACGTTGCTTAGATTGGACATTTTTATTCAGATTTTTTTATGACGCGTTTTAAACAGAATGAAACTCGTGATGTGTACGATACTCGTCGTAGAGTCAATACTGATAATTCTAGGGAGTAAAAAAAAATATTAATCAAAGTTGCTCGAGCATGTGTTAATTAATTTTTTATTTTTTTTTTTTCTCTGTACACGGGCAATCCGATACTTCGTTCGGATATGCAAATTAACGCGCGTTGCCACGTATGATAGCGTTCTCACTACGAGTCTAACCGGGAGGTTAGACTCACGCAATACCTCACTTTTATGGTAGAGCCGTACTGGCGTAATCTTAAAATCGTTAATCTTAGAACATTACGAAGGTATGGAATAAAAAAAACGAAAAACAATAAATTATGAACGTGGCTCGGTTATTCGCGTTTGCTCGTCAACGCTTTTGTCACACTTTGCCTTTTCGATATCTTCTAGAGGCTTCTTTTTCGTTTGTTGTTGTCTTTGCTTCAACTATAATTACTTAGTGGATTGGCTGTGGGGCAATTGAGTAGTCGTCCCAGTGCTTATCAGGTTGGACAAGAGAAACGTCTTGTTGCCTGCAAGAAAATGCGACAATAAAAGCAAGGTAATAACGCGACTTGTTAGCAGTGTCGGATTAGCCGTACAGCAAGAGTAACAAGGGTAACAAATGACCCTCGAGGGATAATTTGTATCAAAGGCTGAAATACGTAATTTATAGCCAATAGGATGAGTAGAAACTTCAATGGGTTTGATTTAAAAAGAGAACCCAACTCCTAAAGAACATTGCACTCCCAATTTTAGCCCCGTTTGGAGAAATCGTGTTTTATATCCTGAATCGAAGCGTCTCGTGATAGAATTTGCTATTGGCTGACTCAATCTGTCACTATCCGTGAGTGGCGAATCTGAATTACTCGGTCCAGAACGCGTCGGTCCGCTGGTGATTCTCCCAATGCTTGTCCGCGATGTCGTCCCGTTGAATTTGCTTGCGTCCCCGAAAACCTTGCTGCTGTCCTTCAGCACGTGTTTACGAAAAGTGAATTTTTGTTTTCTGCTGCTTGACCTTGGGGTGTACGCCCAGCAGTCTCCCGGCAATAACGATCAAAGACTCGTGGATCTTGCTCATCGCCGATGTCTAGTCTGCAAACGAAAAAGACAATGAATTCCAATGCGATGCTGCTTATGAAAAGTAGCATGTTTCAGAATTCTTACGAAAACAAGCACGTTTGATATCACCGCGAAAGGAAGCAGATTTCGATATTCACCGCGAAAATTAACATGTTTGAATAACACTGGAATTGTTTCCGACTTTTCTTCCTCGCCTTTTTACTCAAAAATAACGAAGTATTTTTTGTTTGCCATTTTATACCGTTTTATTTTTGGTTCGGATGTATATTATACATATTTCATTGCTTGAATTTTCATTTTACTTATGATAAAAGCAAGCGAAAAATATCTCGTCCCTTTGGGATAAAAAATGAATGGTCGAAAAAATTAAGAAAAAAATATCGGAAACGATTCCAGGGTACCCAGTTAACAATGACAACTTTTTTTGACGATCGTTTTGACGATTTTGTGAACTGTATCTATGCTTTCATGTTCATGTGTAAGCTGTTGAATGAATGTTCACATTTAATTAGCAAAATGGAAAAATAGTTATTCCAACGATTCTCGCAGTATTTCCATTTTTGATATTTGGCTACATTGGTTCTATCTCCGTCTCTTTTGACTCAACCAGACGAGTTTAATCTCCATGCTTTGCAACGTCAATCTGTCAAAACAATGTCAGGTGCGGGAAATATAAAGCATTATATTCGGGCCACGACTGGTAAAAAGCGTGGAAAATTTGTATAGGCGAAATATGTCGGGTACAAATGAAATATGTGTCGTAATTCGAATGGGTGAGATGAGGTTAGGACTACAGTCAGCTGATGTCTTGCTGTCGCGTCTCTTTATCGTAGCAAGTGTTTGTCACGTAAGTTGATGAGATTTCTTTCGTTTTGTGATTTACATTTTTTTGCCGTTACTATTGAAATTTATCCGTCGCCGTGACCTACGAGTCAGATGTTTTTTCCCGTTTCCTCCGAGAGGTTCCAATCAATTTGGATAGAGTACTGGCGTACCGGTTTTTTTTCTTTCGTTTTCTGGAAATATCATCCGAATGGATCCACAAGACAACCATTCATACGTGAAATTCATGTACGTTGTATATATATATATATGTTGAAGCATCGGGTTGTGATCTATTTCGAAACGTACTTTGAACAAACGAACAAAGAAGTTCTTTAATCTTCGTCCTCCTCCGATTCGGATTCCTCTTCGGCGTTCTGCAGCCATTCAATGAATGTTTTCATTAGATCCAAAAAGAGCATTTTTTCCTTGCGCGAGGGTCCCTCTTTGTAGCACTTCAGAATTATTTACTCGGCTATACTACGTCCTCTGATGACACAAAAGCCGAATACGGTATTAGTTCAATCAGAACGCGCGATCGTATTTTCAGCGATAAAAAAGAGCGCAAGATAGAGGGGTACTTTTGTAGAATAACAAAACGATCTTCTGGAAGACTTTCATGAAGTTTATGTTCTCGTAATAAAAGTCCTGAACTTTGAATATAAGAGCGAGCTCAGAACTGGCAGTGGATGGGAATGCACCGAATAACGGTGTTTATGTTTTTAAATGTTTGAGCGCGTGCGCTGCGCCCAAATCTTCCTCCTTGTTCCACTCGGCTTGTCCCATCACAATGTACCATATCTGCGGAAAGGTGAAGAAATATATCGTGAATTTCGGACGAGTTCAGGGAGGGGATTTTTATTCATATTCGATGATTACCAGTCCGATGCCTTCGTGCTCGGGAATGCCACACCTAAGCGCTATTTCCTTGAGAATAAGCACAATGTCCTTGATCGGTCGGTTGTCAGCCAAATCTAGCAACAGCTGTTAAAGATCGCGTTTAGCTTCCTGACTCACTTGAGCCTTGTGGAGCTGAATGTTGTCGGTCAATCCGCTCGACTTGAACACCGAACCTGCCAACAGTTACACGACCCAACGATTGCAAACTTTTCTCTCGTATTCAGGCTACGAGTGAAATTTTCTTGTTGTTCATTTTTGTAAACACGCAGGGATCACGTTACGCTTAATAAAAAAAAATAAACGTAAGAATAAAAGCAAGCAATGAGTTTATATCGAACAATTTCCGGGCCTTTTTAGATTAAAGGAAAGGCTTGCATTGGCGAAGGCGGATTCGAGAATAGTTGAATTTCAAAATAGCTAAGTAAAATTGACGACGCTATACCTTCCCTCCATCCCGCCGCGTTTCGACACCGTCATCAAACTGGCCGAGCCCTTCTCCGTTTTTCACGTGACAAAGACCTCCATGAGAAAGTCAAGGGCCAGTTGTCCCTGACGAGATGTTTGTTGATGAGAACCGAGAGGACGGTAGGTGGTACGGAACCGTTGGAAATCCAGGGAGCGGTCATTCTCGCCAGTTTAATTCTCTCAAAAGAAGAGAATCCTTCATGAAGACTAGCAGTTTTTTTATCTCGTTCTCAAACATCATCTCTAAGTACTTGTAACGTCGCACCAGTTTTGTGAATACTGCAAGCAACAAAGGATTTTTTCGAATGAAATTTTAATATTCAATCGTATTGTATAACAGCAATGGGTATTGACTAGTTTAAACCTTTCTGTCGCTTTACGTTCCAATGCATTGTTCATCAGAAAGTAAGAATCATTTTTGAGAATTTACTTCTCAAGTGATTGCAATAAATAACGCAGTGGAGACAAATTTATTTTTGTGTGCTAACCAGACAATTATTAGATACAAAATCCAACCCGATTGTTAAAGAAATAAAAATTTAAAACTCGCGCGTGTTGCGATGTGTGGGGCGCGGCAGTTGGCCCGCCTGTGGAAAGCGTGGGTATTTGCGCCACGTGGCGGTATGCGCGGCGCGCGCAAGCCGGAAATAAAAAGCCGGTTGTTGGAGTACGCGAGCCAGCAAACGAAGGCAAGCTCGCTCTCTTTCGCTCGAGACGTCGAGGCGTACGGACATAGTCGAGTCAGTATTATAAAGTAGAATCGGAGTAAAAGAGTCGGAAAAATACGCGTACCGGCGGTGAGTGCCGGGTGAGGGAACGCGAGTCGTGAGTAAAGTGAGGGAGAGTCGTCCTCCCTCCGCGATCGTCTAGCTTTAAGAAACTTTTGTTAATATTAATTATAGTCCTATTAATAAAGTAAAGAGAAAGAGAACATTACAAAAAAAAAGAACAGTCCGGAATAAAATTATCACTTAACAAAAATTCAGAAGTGGGATCAAAACGTGACCGACCGAGCAAAAAAAAAAAGAAAGTGATCGGGAAGTGCCCGATAATAAATCCGAGTGGTGCGGGCAAATGGTCGACGCGGAAACATTTGAAAAATTCGTGCGTGAAAATCCGATTGCGATGCCGCTCAACCACTCGGGAGTGATCGGACGGGGACGTGGCTTCACACCGGTCGATACGACGCGCGCCGGTGCGCAATATGGCGGCCGTTCGACGCCGGCTAGCCTCGTGGCCGAAACGGAAGTCATGCGTGATCACGTGACACAGGTAACCGCAGCGATCGAGTCGCGCCCGCGCTTGAGTGAAGGGGGAGGGTCGATCCAGTGCGAGGCTCGTCGGAGTATGGAACAAGGTGATCCAAGTGTGAGCCCCCGCGAACAATCCTCCGTGATAGAAGGGCACCCGGGTCCACCTGTCACGTCCGTGGGACGCGATGTGTTTTCTAATGAAGCGCAGGAAATGCCAACGCGGGCATTCGCGGAATTGTTGGCGCAGCGCATGCCAACACCGGGTTCAGCGCCACCTCAGCCGCCGGTAGAGCGGATCCCTACGACCGTCCACATGATCCCGGAGTTGACGCGGGACATCGAAGAATTTACCGGCGACCTGGATGGGATTCGAGCTCGAGAGTGGATCGAAAACCTCGAGTCACTCCGCGATCTACATCAATGGACCGAGGCCTACTTGCTGGCGGCCGCCCGAATGCACCTGAAGGAAGGAGCCAAGGACTGGTTCCGAGCTCGAACTGGGGAGCTCAGGACGTGGGGTGAATTCCGGGCCGCCTTCGAAGCAACCTTTATGGTGAGCGATGACATATCGACGAGGTGGGCACGCATGAAGGCCCGTAGACAACAAAAAGGTGAGCCACTGTCACGATACTTTCATGCGAAAATCCGGTTGTGCGCGCCTTTGGGCATGTCATTTCGCGAAGAACGGGGCGAAGTGTTAGCGGGATTGTGGTCGCGCGAACTCTTTAATTTAATAATGCCGTCGTCGCAGTATACGCACGACGCGGTATTACACGATCTCGCGTATTATGAAAAAATACTCGCGAGTCAAAAACGCGAAGGTGAATCACGAAACGTGCGCGAATCCAATTGGGTGAAAAATCGTGACGCGGATCGAGGGCGAGAGACCAAAACGGGACTAAATGAGCCAGTCGCTCGACCGACGTTCACAGAAAGAGGAAGACCGGATCGTGCGTGTTTTAATTGTCGAAAAACGGGCCATCTTTCGAGGGATTGTCCAGAACCAAGGCGCGCAGTGTCATGTTTTAAATGCCATCAACCGGGGCACGTAAAGAGCCAATGTCCAAGAATGGCAGGGCCAGAAAGACAGTTAGTTCAATCGTTAGGGTCGCGTCGCGATAGTACAGCCGCGAAGTACCTGAAGGAAGCGCGAGTGAACGGGCGCAGCATGATGGCATTTGTAGACACGGGTAGTTCCGAGTGCACCATCAAAGCGTCGCGTGTATTAAAAGAACAATTTCAAATGGAGTCAATGGCTACGGACTTGAAGCCATTCGGGCCGCCCGAGTTTGTAGTAAAGAGCATCGGCACAGTGCGCGGGGACGTTGAGATCGACGGGGTCCACGTGCGGGGAGTGACTCTTCGGGTAGTGCCGGATGACGTCCAGGCGATGGACATTCTCGTGGGTCGGTCGTTCACCGACGATCCAGGGGTGACATTTACCAAAGGCAATAACACTCTGACATTTTATAGGGAGAGTGAACTGCCCGCGGAGTGTGTCACAGCGTCTACGTCATTGGCCGCAGAGCAAGGGGCTCACCTGCCGGCAAACACCATCTCGCTGATCAACGTCATCGGAGAAGAGGCAAATTTCCCCATCGCAGTGAGCAACTGGGGGTCGCAGTCAGCTCACGTCGCCGCGAGGCAGGCGATGCTCCGGGGAGAAATCTCCCGGATGCAGTTCATCAATACACCGAAGTCAAGATCAACGATTCCCGAGGAAGATGTCGACGTGGGACCGGAACAACCTGCGGAAGTGCGCCGTCAGCTGGTAGATACGCTACAAGAATACCGCGACTGCGTGGCCCTAAGCGCGCGTGAGTTGGGTCGTGCCAATAATGTAACCATGGACATTCAGGTAAAAGCGGACGCGTCACCCGTTCATAGTAAAGCTTATCGTGTAACCGAGAGAGAGCGCCGCGAGATTAGAGACATTATTCAGGAATGGCGTGAATTAGGAATCGTCGTCGATACGCAATCGCCCTACGCGAGTCCGGTGCTGTTGGTCCGGAAGAAATCTGGGGAGGCAAGGTTGTGCGTGGATTTCCGAAAGTTGAATGCCATTACCGAACGCGTTCACTTCCCACTGCCTAATATCGATGACCACTTGGCCCAGATTAGAAACAGCGCCGTGTTCATTGTCCTTGATCTAGCGCAGGGGTATTTGCAAATACCCCTTTCGGAGGAAGCCCGAAATAAGACGGCCATCATCACGCCCGAGGAAACAGTCGAGTTCACTCGCATGATTTTCGGGCTGATGAATGGTCCGGCTTATTTCAGCAAGGCAATGCAGAAAGCTCTGGGACCATTGCGCGACAATGTAGCGTTATTCTACCTGGATGACATCTTGATCCCAGGCAATACATGGGAAGATTTGAGGCCGAAATTACGCGCAGTCCTGGAAGCTTTGAGGAAGGCCGGGCTGACTATAAAACTATCGAAATGTCGTTTTCTGTTTACGAAGGTTTCTTATTTGGGGCATGAAATTTCGGGGAATGGAATCGAGCCAGGAAGGGCTAAAGTGACCGCGATTAAAGAATTTCCCGTGCCCAAGAACGCGCATGAAGTTCGACGGTTTTTGGGGTTAACAAGTTATTTCAGAAAATTTGTCCCACATTTTGCGAATACAGCCGAGCCACTCTCAAGGCTTTTAAAAGGAAAAGCGTCTTTTGTGTGGGGGGAGAGCCAAAAACGCGCGTTCGAGACATTAAGGGCCTCGCTGGGGAGACCGCCGATCTTGCAAACATTTAACCCTGAAGCTGACACGGAGCTACATACCGACGCGAGCGCGGTAGGCCTCGCGGGCATGCTTATGCAGCGAGACGGGTCAGGGAAGCTTCGGCTGGTTTATGCCATTAGTCGAAGGACTAGTGAGCCAGAAGGAAATTACCACAGCAGTAAGCTGGAATTGTTAGCCATCGTGTGGGCAGTGACACGGCTCCGGGCGATGTTAGCCAACATAGCTTTCACGATAGTCACAGACTGTAAGGCACTGTGCTATCTGAGCACCCAAAAGACGATCAATCCACAGATCATTCGGTGGAACGATCAATTGAGTGAATTTAACTTTAAAATTGTCCATCGCCCGGGTGAACGTCATGCCCACGTGGATGCGTTAAGTCGAGCCCCCGTAGAGCCCGCCGGCACCGAGGGCTGTGAGCGTGTTTTAGCATTAAATACTTGTGAAGACGTAATATTATTGTACCAAAGTATCGATGAAAATTTAAAAGCCAAGCGAAATATACTAAGAAAAGTCGAAAGCGCTCGAACTGCGTATGAGCGCGGCTGCGTAGAGCAGTACGAATTATATCAGGGTATCGTATATAAGCGCCGTGGCGGAAAGTTATTGTTTGCAGTACCAAAGGCGATGCGGAAAGGAATCGTAATACAATTTCATGATTTGAAGAGTCATCCCGGTGTAGAACGTACAACCACCCGCATACTAGAACATTATTACTTCCCAAAAATGAGGTCGTACGTAAAACGCCACGTGCAGGCGTGCCTAACTTGTATTGCGGGAAAGGCAAAACCGGGGCTTCAAGCGGGGAAGCTGCGATCAATTGCACCGGGGGATCGCCCCTTCGCGGTGGTGCATGTGGACCATTTAGGGCCGTTTATAACGAGCAAGCGCGGAAATAAATTTGTATGTGTTTTGATAGATAATTTAACAAAATTTGCGTGGATCCGGGCAGTGAAGGATACGCGGACGGTCGTAGTGTTGAAGGTACTCGAGGAGTTCGTCGACACGTTCGGGGCGCCAGCCCAACTCGTCTCGGACCGAGGGACTTGCTACACCTCGAAGGCGTTCGAGGACTTTTGCAACAAGCACGGGATTCGTCATCACCTAAACTCGCCAAGGCACCCACAGGCAAATGGTCAGGTGGAACGCCTCAACGCCACCTTGATTCCGGCAATTCGGTCCAACCTGGATGGAGATGACGGGGCTTCATGGGATCGTCACCTGCGTCGAATACAAAGAGACCTGAACGAGATGGCCAACGCGAGTACGGGGAAAAGCCCATTCGAGCTGGTCTTCGGCTTCGTGCCGCGTCGAGCTGAGGGTGCTCTCCGCAGGCTCACCCGCGAGGGCGAGTCGAGTTACACCAGGCCGGAAACTCTCCAAGCTGACGCGCGGGAGAAAATATTAGACGCCCAAGCCCGAATGAAACGGCGCTTCGACGGAAAGCGTCTGAAGAACCACGACTTTAGTCCGGGGGACATCGTCTTCATGAAATCAGCACCGCAGGCGACCGGGGAGTCGACGAAACTACAAGCTAAATATCGTGGGCCGTTGGTCCTTGTCAAGCGCATTTCGGAGGACACCTTCTGTGTTGCTGAGTTGCGTGAGGCGGGTGGGAAGCGGTATGCAACCACCGCGCATGTAAGCCAGCTCAAACCGTGGAAGCCAGCGGAGAGCGACTCAGACAGCGCAGCGGAGGACGAGAGCGACACAGTCAGCATAGGGGATCGAGAGGCAGCGCAGATTCCTAGCGACTCAGGCGAAACCCGCCCGACCGCAGCCGAGCGCGACGGCTCCCGGCCAACTCGAGTAAAACGACGGCCCCGCCGACTCGAGGACTACGTCGAATGAATGCCGTTGAAAAAAAAAAAAAAAAAAAAAAATCAAGAAGACTGAGAGGAACTTTT
Organism: Ophion costatus; assembly: GCA_951751655.1. Lineage (NCBI taxonomy): Eukaryota > Metazoa > Arthropoda > Insecta > Hymenoptera > Ichneumonidae > Ophion > Ophion costatus. Next base: position 15,240,404 of record OX632359.1, on the reverse strand, counting down.
GTGATATGTGTGAATGTCAATAACTGCCATAGGGTGCGCGTGTGCACTGCGTGCGGGAGTATTTCGTGTAGCACTAAATTAATTGTCTCTGTGTGTACTGTACCGCTCGAGGACGAGCGGATGGTCGGATGGCCGAGTTGTTAAAGAAATAAAAATTTAAAACTCGCGCGTGTTGCGATGTGTGGGGCGCGGCAGTTGGCCCGCCTGTGGAAAGCGTGGGTATTTGCGCCACGTGGCGGTATGCGCGGCGCGCGCAAGCCGGAAATAAAAAGCCGGTTGTTGGAGTACGCGAGCCAGCAAACGAAGGCAAGCTCGCTCTCTTTCGCTCGAGACGTCGAGGCGTACGGACATAGTCGAGTCAGTATTATAAAGTAGAATCGGAGTAAAAGAGTCGGAAAAATACGCGTACCGGCGGTGAGTGCCGGGTGAGGGAACGCGAGTCGTGAGTAAAGTGAGGGAGAGTCGTCCTCCCTCCGCGATCGTCTAGCTTTAAGAAACTTTTGTTAATATTAATTATAGTCCTATTAATAAAGTAAAAAGAAAGAGAACATTACAAAAAAAAAGAACAGTCCGGAATAAAATTATCACTTAACACGATGTGCTGGTCTAGTGGTTAGCGTGCTTACCTCTGTAATCAGCAAATCGAGAGGACGTGGGTTCGAATCGCCGTCTCGTAGTTTTGGAGAAAAATACAAACACGAGCGTGATGTAGCTCCAGTTCTACACGGACGGCGCGTACACGCACCGGTACATGTGTGTTTCGCGTGCGTATGGCTGTAGCCTGTGAGCTATTTCTCAACGAAATGCGACTGACTACGAGGCTGGGAACCGGACTCGTGTTCGGCTGTATGTTCAAAGGAATTATCGCTGAGGTCGGTACAATTAGGAAGGTCATTTGGAACGACGATACCTTTATTTCAACGAGCTGTGGACAAAAAACCCTGTGTGTATTCCTGAATGGCTATGTAGACGGTGTGTGCATTCCATTTCAGTTGCAATTCTTCACTTATTCTGGTATGAATGGGCAACGTGTAAGATGGCAATATGGCTGTGACAAATGCGTGAATATATTTCTCTATAGCCCTTATGGCCTCTTTTTGACATTTTTTAACGTGCACTTTTCATAGAATATATTAAAATCCGATTACCTTATTTTACTGGGTTTTTTTTTTAAACAAAAGGGCGAAGTTATGATTGTTAGATTTATTTTTCAATGAGCGTTTATTTTCTATTTACGTTCATTATGTTTATTGAGAGAAATCCTCACCTAAAGTACATGAGAGTAACATACAATTGGACAACTATAGCTATGTTCGTGGGATATTTAGCATACAATTGCCACCCTTCCGCCTCGTAAGTGCGTACTTGGGTGGAATATGTCTCGCCTACAAATGAAAAAACGAAAAGGCACATTTTCTCTCACATGGGAAGTTTACAGGAAGATGAATTCTGTCTCCCAAAGAAATGAACACAGGGCTTGGAACAAGCGAATGCTCCCAAAGTATATGGTTACAGGGCAAATTCTGTCTCGCAAATGAAGGTTAGAGTGAATTATGTCTCACCTTCGAATCCAGGCATGAGAGACGTTCTCGGGACTGATATAGTCTTGCACTTGGCACTGTTGGCCTCGTACCTTATCAGCTGTTCCTCACTGCGTATGCACATTCACGAATTACTACAGACTGTAATGCACATTACCTCCTCGAGTGGCCCGACTCTCCAACCCGCCATTGCAATCTGGCTCATCGGAAATTACTCACAACATTCACCGACGCTCATGTCCGCACGATCGTTGGTGCAAGGGGAACGATGCTGCGCATCTGGACGTCCATCGGCTCCTCTAGTTTCATGACCCATCGTCGTTTGCATTCGTTGTCGTCCAGCGGTGACAGGCGGATGTCGCTAAGGAAGGTCGTATCCTCATGTCCGGTATCTGGCACACGACTCTGCTGAGACCTCGATGCTCGTTGTGAAGGAGAAGAATCGTTTTCGACCACGCAGATGAATCGTTGTCACGATCCCCGGCGACTGCATGCCTTAGAGGATTTTGCTTCGCGCGTGGTGAAGGAAACCACGAGGGTCTTGGTGCGACGATTTTACATAAGGACCGTCATACTATCTTGTATGTCCTCGTTTCCGGTGCCCATCGCACCGTCACGATCTACTGGGCTCGATGGCGCGTGTTGTCTACGGTGCACGATGTCCGCGGAACTTGATAGTCCTTCGATGCGTCGAGAGCACATGGCCATCCGACGCGGGCGAGCGCGTGGGCCGTTCGTGAGCGATCACCTTTGTTTACTCGCGGCGATCAATCGAGGTACGGTCGTAACCCGTTAAATGTCCTCTCAAGTGGTGCACTGCGCGCGATTACGATTCACTTCTGTTTACCGCCAACGTGTGTTATCCACAGCGCAAGATGTCCACGGACCTCGATAGTCCTTCGATGCGGCGAGAGGACATCGCCATACGACGCGGGCGAGCGCGTGGGCCGTCCGCGAGCGATCACTTTTATTGATTCGCGGCGATCAATTGAGGTACGGTCGTCACACGTTAACACCCGTATTCATAGATGATCCTTGAGGAATAAGGATTCCTTATTTTTCATTCTGAACAAAGAACAAGGAATCCTTCATTCTCAAGGTACATCTTTGAATATGGTTGTAAGGCTGGGAATACACGTCCGATTTTTTCCGTCCGAGAATCCGATCCGACTATCGGATCGGATGTGTATTGTATGCCCAAACAAATGTATGGCACGAGCGCCTTCAGATAGTCGGATCCAACTGTCGGACGGAAATAATCGGATGGATCGGATTTGATGAAAAATTATCAAAGACCGTTGGAGGGAGGATTTGATGATACTTTGACTAAATTCTAATGGTACTTGATTTTAGATCATTTCTAGCTGAGATACAGTGAACACCGCAAATCGTGTTTTTCCAAAGGCGTTCTTGGAAAAGCTTTGTCACCGGCTTGTTTGTGGATATTTTCGCGTACAAATTTCACGGAATGTTCTTGAAATGACACCTTGTATAGAAGGTTTCAATAAATGTAGACTATAAATACTTATAAATAAATAAAAAATCGCAAAAGTTTTTTTTCGCGCTGAGACCCCTACCCTCCCGTTGAACGGGAGTAAGAACGTGGCCTCCTGGTGCGAGCTAGCACACGCCTTGCGCTCCGCTCCTTCGATCGGCGATATCTCATTCATTAAAATGGCCGTCCTGCGTTTTCGGCCCGTTGTTTAGTAGCGTATCGAAATAGTTCAGAGACAGAGTTTTCCGCTAAACAAAATTAGTTGTTTTCCGTACAACAAAATTGGCCAGAAAATTCGGTTTTTGGCAACGAATCAAGACCCTCCGTTCAGGACCCACAAGTATTATGCGTTGTCATAATTTAGTAATCGACTACCAACAGTTCCGGATTCAATACCAAATGCTATCATATGCTTTTCTATCAATCAAGTCTTATTAAGAACTGGATTAGCCAAAAATAATCAGGGACCCTGCGTAAATATGTTCTTGGTCGGCCACGATTTGTGGCGACCAATCACAGCTCACTGTTCAATTGATCATGGCGAGCCGTGGTTGGTCGCCAGAAGCCGCAGCGGAAACAAGAATATTACTAATGACTGACTGACCACAAATCGATGGCTGAAAATTCAGCTATCATTTTGTGGCTTATTTCATTGCAATGAGACTTAATCGATTGAAAAATAAATAACAGCGTTTGATATTCGATCCAGGACCCTTAGTAATCAATCGCGAAATAACGTCAACACAAAATACATGAGCGTCCTCAGTGGACGGTTCTGATTGGCTGCCAGAGGCGGCAGAGGTAGAGCGATTCATTAACGCAAATTAACTCGTTTTTTTTAATCCAATTTAATTCTAATTTGTCTGGATCGATAAAGAATCATCAAAACAAAATACGCGCGAATCCGGAATGGAGAGCTGATATCGGACGCCAGAAGCCGCACTGGCAGAATTATTTATTAGCGTAGATTCACTCGTTATTTCTTGTCAGTTTACGTTCTAATGGGGCTCGATCGATAGAAAAACATCCGATAGCGTTTGGTATTCTATTCGTGACGCTTGGTAGTCGATCAATCAAATACGATAACACAAAATACGTGCGTATCACGAATGTAGACCTGTGACTGGTCGCCAAAAGCCGCAGAGGCAGAACGATGCGTCATCTTCATAGTTAGACTCCAAAGTCAACTAAATCCAAGAACGATAGTACGGAGAAGTGGCTGGGAAATAAATTAAACGAAATGCAAACGCATCAACATTTTCGAATCAAATTTTTTAATAAACTCCGACCGAACCGAAAGAAATTACGCATATCCGAAACGGAAGGCTGTGATTAGTCGCGATAATATACGACGTTTTTGCCATAGATGGCGTTGGTTATCGAGTCCTTTTCCGCCACCTATCGTCCTATCTCATGGATCGGAATTTTCTTTTTGATTTTCCGAAAGAACGGGAAACTAACAAACGATTTGAATGGACTACCAAACGCTACCAAACGACTACCAAACGATTTGTAAAAAAAAAAGTTCGATTAGTCAAAGTGGTGGGGCTAACTTACTGCCCAATTTTTGATTATCGATTTTTCGAAAAACGGAGAACTACCAAACGATTTAAAGGGACTACCAAACGCTACCAAACGACCACCAAACGATTCGTAAAAAAAAATTCGATTAGTCAAAGTGGGGGGGCTAACTTTGGTGCGGTGGGGCGAAGGGAGAGATCACAGAAGACCGTGGGTGGGAGGTACTCGACGATAGTAGCGACGGCCGTGGCGGCGAGCGGAATGAAAGGTGAAGCTCATAACGCTGCCTCACGACTCCATTGAAATCTGGCTTCGTTTCCAGACCTGTATGTAAGACCGTGGGATAGGCGGATAGGATAGGTGCGTGAGGATCGGCCGGACCGGCTTAGCAGTGTTTGTGATATACATGCAGTGACGTATTACTGTCAGGTACTATATACGTGAGTATTACATATATGTCAGTTACATACAGTTTAAGCAGTTTACGCTGTTACGTATCGTTGAGTGATATTTCGGTATTAAAAGTATTTAAAAAATCAAAACAGAAAAAGACCATCTAATAAAGGTAAGAACTGACCTTTAATATTATGTTTATACAATTAAGTCGCGAATTAGCGAAAATATTGACAAAGATTGACATCGGCATGTGCAACCACATGTTGATTCATTTTGTCAAATCGTTTGTATTTTCGTTTATTGCATGCTATCGTCGCCGAATTTAATTATAATTGCCATTAATTTTAATGCTGTTAGAGATTTCTTTGATACAGTAAAAATATAATGCATGATGCTTGGACAAAAAAACGTTTTTTAGGTTAAATATGCGAATCCTTTAATATAAATACCCCTCGCTCCCATTTCGTCATAATATACGGCTTAAAAAAAAAATTTCTTGGAAATCCAGTATGCAATATTCACATTATGGCTGTTTAATCGTACATGTCACCGGATAAAAATAAAACATTTACAGTATAGATCACCTCCGAGTAAAAAAATTACTGAAATATTATCATTTCATAATTTAAACAAAAGCATATCAATATTACTCGTCAGTATTACAAGCTGCGCTAATAAGAAACAAATACACGACAAATTGCGGATCGACGATTCAAAATCACCGCGCGGACGGAGCCCGCAGTGGTAGCGCCGTCAGGCGGGTAGAATTCGCGGATCGTTCATCACTTTCACAACCATTTCGCCAGTATTGCGTTCGGGCTCCTTTACTCTAGTCTCCATGATCGTTATCTTGGGTTTGTTTGGGCGAAACATTGTACAATGTTTCGAGTACATTGTAGGTTTGGTGCTGTTGTTTACAAATAAGACAATGGCAAGACTTCGGTGATAAGCGCCGAAGTGATAAGAAATTCGCGATGCGGAGATTGCAATACTGCATTGATTCCAATGGCAATCACTTTGAACACCTGCCGTGAATAAAGGTAATTTCACATAAAAATAAAGTTCATGCCACTTTTTGATCTTAAATGACTTCGAACGACTTCACCCCTAAATGTTTTTTATGCAGTTTTCGATGCTCTACAAGATAGTTGAAAAAAAATGTACCGTCCCATTTTAAAAAGTGGAGGTGATTTTTACTGTACGACAGCGCCTGCACTGGGATATAAAAATGATCGCATTTGATGACCCCTTTCGTACTGTACAACTTTTGTTTCACACATTTTTTTGTGAAATCAATCATTACAGAGATATTCAAGGTGGCAACAGTTAGTGCCTCACCCTGTATATAGGGGGGAAATAACGTGGAGAATTCAGTTGTCAATTTACCAGCATCATGGATGTAAGTTTAACATTCACCATATCTGGCTCATCATCCATACTCAAGGTGCAATACTTTCCCCCCATCGAACTTTCGCCTCACAGAAATTATACTCTCGGTCTCGTGGAATTGATGACTTTCAACGTTATTCCCAATATCGACGATGGTCACTATTGAATATTTCGTTGTAATTCAATATTCGAACTGCTGAGGAAGGGGGAGTGGATCGGGATCAGAAGAAATACTTGCGTTACGATCCTTTATTTCTTAACAGTATAATAAATCTTTATTCCTTCTACACAGTGCGACTTCGCGTGGCTTAATACTTTTCTTTTGTTTTATGACCAGAGGATATGGAAGCTTTTTTTTGACTCTGACTGAACGACGGACGGACGACGACAGACAGTATCTCGCCCGGCACGATGCTCGAGCGAGAGCGTTTCTTTTCTCTCGGCCCGTGATTGGTCGAGCCCTCTCGACCAATCCCGTGCGTCTTCACTATTTCTCCCATAAGGCGGATTCTTATTAAACCCTATTTAACACTTCCGCCGTTTATGACGAATCCGACGGTTCTCATTCCTATGAGCTCTCTCAGCCGACCGAATCTCTCTCGCGGCAGAGATTTTGTGAGAATATCTGCCTTTTGTACTTCCGTACGAAGATATTCCACTCGCAACTCATTCGAGCGCACCTTTTCTCGCACGAAATGGTACCGCACGTCAATGTGCTTGGTTCGTTTGTGAAATTCCGGGTTTTTCACTAGCCGGATCGCACTTTGATTGTCCACGTATACGATCGTTGCGTCGTTGCACGAATGTTCCATTTCCGAGATGAGACTTCGTAGCCAGATTGCTTCTTTGGCAGTGATCGAGGCTGCCACGTATTCCGCTTCAGTGGTGCTCAGAGTCACCATCCGCTGACGTTGACTCGCCCACGTCACGGGTCCTCCTGCCATCTCGAACAGATAGCCTGTCGTGGATCTTCGCGTCTCCACGTCTCCCGCAAAATCGGCGTCAGAGAAGCCAATGAGAGTCGCGTTACTCTCGTTGCTTCCGCCGTTTCCGCCTGCCAGGTACTCGATACCATAGTTCGTCGTACCCGCCACATAGGCGATTATCCGCTTCACAGCTCGCCAGTGAGCCTCACTGTGACGATTGAGAAATTTACTCACACGATTCACCGCGAATGACAAGTCCGGACGTGACACCACCGACAAAAACATGAGCGAACCGACTGCTTCGCGATATGGTACTTTCGCGATCTCCTCTTCTCCCTCCACGAGCGGATAAAGGGTCACGCTTGCGTCACTCGGCGTACTCACAGTCTTCGCGTCGAGCATCTTGAATCTCTCAATGATTTTTTTCGCGTACTCCGTCTGATGGATGAATACCGATCTTCTCGATCGATCTCGTTCAATCTGCAACCCCACGAAGAGACTCGCATCCCCGAGCGTTATTTTGAATTTCTTACCAAGATTATTGATCACGGTCTCGACGGCCTCAGCGTTCTCCGATGCCACTAGTCCATCGTCGACGAACAGTGCCAGGTACACTGTCGACTCTCCCACGTGACCAACGAAAATACACCGATCGGCATTCGTCTCACGAAATTGGAAACGATTCAAGAACTCGCTGAATTCTCGATTCCAGCACCTGGGTGCTTGTTTCAACCCATATAGGGATTTTTCCAATCGACAGACAGTGCCTCGTCCCGCTTCCTCGTCGATAAGACCCTCTGGCAATTCCATGAATATTTCGACGTCGAGTTTCCCGTATAGAAACGCCGTCTGAACATCGAATTGTGCCAACTCGAGATCCTTCGAGACCACAATCGACAGCAACACTCGTATCGAGTCGTACCTCACGACCGGAGAGAACGTTTCGTGAAAGTCCTCCATTCTTTTTCTTCGATATACGAAATACCCATTTGGAGTCCACGGTCTTCATCCCCTCTTCTCGTCGAGCCAGCGACCACGTACCATTCTCTCGATGAGAGTTTAGTTCAGATGCGATTGCGTCCTTCCACTGACTCGATTGTTCGCTGTCGATTGCCTCCTGGTACGTCTCGGGCACGTTGTACTCGGCCACGTTTACCTCGTACCTCGAAGGACTACGGATGAGACTCCGATCTCTCAACAGTCTCTCCTCATGCTCATGGATCCCTCGCTGCTCCTCTTCTCGAGGCAAGGTTTGTTCTTCCGCTGGTTCAAAGACTTCGTCTTCGTCGCTGTCCTCGGGTTCCTCATCTCGTTGAATCGGCGTCACCATTTCAGGTTTCGGAAGAACGATCTCGTTCTCCGCTTCTTCAACTGTCGATAACGTCTCATTACCGACCGTCTCGTGAAAGACCACGTCTCGTGAGATTATTACTCTCTTCGTTGCAGGATTGTAGAGCCTGTAATTCGTTGAATTACTGTCGTACCCTACGAGAACCATTTTCTTTGCTCGGGCTTCCAGCTTCGTCAGATGCTGCTTCGGAACGTTTACGTACGCCTCTGACCCGAAGATTTTCAAGTGGTCCAGCGTTGGCTTCACACCCATCCATACTTCGTATGGCGTCGCACCGCTCCTCACACTTGAAGCACCCGCTCGGTTCATGAGGTACACCGCCGTACTGCATGCTTCCGCCCAAAGAAAGGTGGGGAGACTTTTCGCGAGCAGCATTGTTCTTGCGCTCTCGATCAGCGTGCGATTATCTCTCTCAGCCTTCCCATTTTGCTGAGGCGTGTACGGGGCCGTATACTCGCGTTGAATACCCTTTGACTCCGCGTAATTGTCCATTTCCTTATTTTTGAACTCGAGACCGTTGTCCGATCTCAACACGCGCATCGGTCGACCGAACTTATTTGCAACCAGTCTTTCGAACTTCCGAAACTTCTCTAGCACGTCGCTTTTGTGCTTGAGAAAATAGATGCAACGAAAACTCGATGCATCATCCTTAAATGTTAATATGAATCGCGCTCCTCCGAGCGACTCCGTGGCCATCGGCCCACACACATCGGTGTGTATCACTTCACCAGGCATAGTTTTCGCGCGCACACGTTCCTTTTTGAAAGGCTTTCGGTGAGATTTCCCCAGTTGGCACGAGCCACAGAAATCTTCACCGTTCTCGTCTAGCTTCACGCCTCTGACGAGTCTTTCGTTCACCAGTCTGCGCATCGCGTCACTGTTCATATGTCCCAGGCGCTCGTGCCACACTTGCGAATCGACCCTCACCGCGTTCGCTTCCCCCTTGACACTCGCTTGCATTGTTTTAAAGAACATGCGATAGACACGATTGTCCTGCATGATCCCGTGTCCGACCACAAGCCCGCTAGCGTCGAACGTGACGATGCTTTTAAAGAAATAGATTCCGATTCCCTTCAACGCGCACACACCGACCGAAAACAAATTCTTTGTCATCGCCGGCACGTAGAGGACATTCTCTATTTGCGCCTCTCTCCATGCTCCGCGCACGTATTTTCGGATATTTACCGTCCCTTCGCCCATGACACGACACTCTTTGTCGTCTCCGAGAGACACTGTACCCCCATTGGGTAACTCGCTATAATCGTTAAGCCACTCTCGACGACAGGTCATGTGGCTCGAGGCTCCGCTGTCGGTAAGCCAGCAGTCTCTTTTGTCCATTTCCGTCACCGTACGCATGACCCCGGTCGGTATCTCGAAGGTTTTTGCCGTACCGACACTCCCTATCTCGCGACTTCTCACGGCTTCGACAACGAACGCGCAATCGCGACTGTCGCTTCCGCCATCCCCTCGATCACTTTCGCGCCTTTTTCTCGGGCACTCTCGCGCATAATGTCCGAATCCCTGACACCGGTAGCACTTTACCTGCCTCGTGTCTTTCTTTTTTTCGTCCTTACTGTCTCTCGTTCCTCGCGAACTCGACTTTTTATTTCTCGACACTTTATTTTTGCCGGGATCGCGCACCACTGCAAAAGCACCGGGACTATCATCCATCGCGGTCTTTCTCGATTCTTCGCGAACCAATTTCACTTGCAGGTTGTCCAGCGTCTGCGTCTCTTCCGGTACGTTGTCCCAGACCGTCTGGAAGTTCGCGTATTTTGCCGGAAGACTCCCGATGATTTTTGAAATCACCGCCTGATCGGGCACCATTTGCCCCAAGTCCGCTAATTGAGCCGCCATATTCCGGATTTTTGCGATATGCTGAATCATCGAATCGCTCGTGTCGTACTGATAATTATACAGTGCCGACGACAGCAGATGCACATTCGTTGACGACTTCTGTTCGTGGATCCTTGACAGACTCGTCCACATCTCACTTGACGTTTCGCACGTCAGCAGCGGTCTTAATTGTGCCGGCTCCAACGCCGATGATAGCAGGAACCTCGCCTTAGCATCGTTCGCATTCCACGTTTCTGTTTGTTCGGCTCCCCCTGCCGGCATCGTGACCGACCCGTTCACGATTCCCCATATTCGATGCGCCGAGAATAATGCTCTCATTTGAAATTTCCATCCTTGGAAATCGTTCCCGTCGAATCTCGTCACGCTCTTGACTGAGATTGATTCGGCCATCTCGGATTACTTCTCGTCAACCCGCCGCGCACGAATTTTTGTCCACCGCGCACTCGCTTCGCCAATATGGCCGCCTCCTTTTTTCCACGTGCCTCGTGCTGTGCCCTTCCTGCGCACCGACGCTTCTCGTGTTCTCGAAAAACTTCTCGTCTCTCTCGCACGGCACTCGCGACCGATTCACTCAACCCTTTTTCAGCAGTTTCGCAGTCAACGTGACTGGGCCCATAACCTATTGAATATTTCGTTGTAATTCAATATTCGAACTGCTGAGGAAGGGGGAGTGGATCGGGATCAGAAGAAATACTTGCGTTACGATCCTTTATTTCTTAACAGTATAATAAATCTTTATTCCTTCTACACAGTGCGACTTCGCGTGGCTTAATACTTTTCTTTTGTTTTATGACCAGAGGATATGGAAGCTTTTTTTTGACTCTGACTGAACGACGGACGGACGACGACAGACAGTATCTCGCCCGGCACGATGCTTGAGCGAGAGCGTTTCTTTTCTCTCGGCCCGTGATTGGTCGAGCCCTCTCGACCAATCCCGTGCGTCTTCACTATTTCTCCCATAAGGCGGATTCTTATTAAACCCTATTTAACAGTCACGATAAACTTTACGTGGGAGTTGAGGTGTTGACGATACCTACGGGTAGTTATGAAATAGAGGATATCGAGACGTTTGTACGAGAAGACCTTTTGCGTAAAAACATCAGCATCAGCATTAAACCCAATAATAATACTCTACGCAGTGAGATCGACTGTGATCATGATGTAAATTTTGAGCCAACAAATTCTATTGGACATCTACTAGGCTTCACTGCACGCAAATTGGAAGCCAATAAAATACATTAATCTGACCTTCCTGTAACCATCTCAAAGTGAGCGCCCTACGCGTTGAGTGCAACATTACCGCTGATGCCTATACTAACGGACAAAAAGTACACATAATTCACGAATTCTTTCCATCTGTGCCACCGGGCTATAAGATCATTGAAGTTCCCTCACTTGTAATTTATCTGCCACTCACAAGTCGAACGATTGATACGATACAGCTTCGCATAGTGGATCAGGACGGTGATTTGGTAAATTTCCGTGGTAAAGTAATCACCATACGCCTGCATATAAAGTCGTGATGGGTATAGTTTTCAACAGATCTTCCAATAACAATAAACAACCATGAATAAAAACGATCAGTCGTCGGCCAGCGCCCAAAGTGCTAACACCTCAAAACGTGTTATTCTTGAAGAGTTTGGGTCTCAAAGTGCGTGGGGAAAGCGTGTAAAAAATTATTTAGTCTGTGCTCTGTGCATCTGCTGCGTGAAATGGAAGAAGAAATCGTAAATATTCAGACATCTGTGGTCTTTGATGAATCCATCATCCATTGCGAGATTCACGCTCATCAGCCATATGCATCTTCAACCTTCAATAACAGCGATCAAATCCGTATTGGCATCCAACATCAAGACCTCTCCATCCTGCCAAGCAAGAGTTCCTTACACATATGTGAGAAATTATCCAAGCATGATGGGACGCCAACCGCTGCTACAAGTCGCGTCAACATTGCCCTTTGTCATTTGTTTGAGGAAGTGCGATATGAATTGAATGCCATAGAAATCGATCGTAATAAGAATGTTGGCATTACGAGTGTAATTAAGGAATATTCGTCTCTCTCACCAGCCAAGAGCTCTATGCTCGAAAACACTGGATGGCTCGATGTCGAAGAGACCAAGCAGATTGTAGATGTATCGGGAAACTTTGATGTGTGTATACCGCTCAGCATGCTACTCGGCTTTGCCGAAGGTTATCGTAAAATTGTCGTAAATGCCAAGCACGAGCTGCCTGCCACCTCTAGGCACGTGTGGTCTGTGAAAACCTCGAATCAACTGGAGAAGTCACATTCTGTCATACTCGCGCTGCAGACGGGACGGAAAAATAAGGAGCAACAAAATGCGAGCCACTTCGATCATTGTAACCTGAACGATGTCAAACTATACTTCAACTCACAATGTTATCCATATGGAAATTTGAATTTGAACATTGATCAAAATCAATATGCTGTACTTTACGAGATGTACGCAAACTTTCAACCGATCTATTACAACAAAGAGGCTGAACCATGGCAGAGCAGGATTGAATTTTTAGAAAAAGCCCCCCTCTTTGTCATTGACTGCTCAAAGCAAAACGATTCTCTCAAGTCCGGCCCTGTTGACGTGCGTCTCGAGTTCGAATTGCAAAATGATATTCCATCACAAACTTCAGCATACTGCATGATCCTCCATGATCGCATTGTCGAGTACAATGCAATCAGCGGTGGGGCTAAAAATTGGTATAAAATCATGCCGATAATTCGCGTCCACTTCAGTCAACATGGAGCTTATCGTCGATGTACAGGGCTTCAAGAGACCCATCAACGAATTTGTCGTAGAGGAGATGTCCATCGTCAAACTCCACGACAAGGATGCTGAACCGCTGACGCTCACCTTCGACGCACACCATTTGCATGGGACTGTTTATCGGCCAAGTACAAAATGACACACAAGTGGTTGGAACGCAATTTCCATGAAATACGATGGGATCACAGCGGCATACCGTACGAGGCAGTTAGAAAGACAATGCGAGGAATCTTGCAAGGAGCTCCTACCATCTATGCGAAGGGATTCGAGAAATGCACATGGCTATCAAGATTCACGGATCCCTCAACAAAGGTCATCGACTTGGAGACTCTGGACTGTCCATCGCTGCAGAAGTTGCCGAAAATCTCAAACTCCAAATGCCCGCATCATTCGTTCAACACGTTGTTGGAAGAACTGCGCCCATGAGAATGTGAAATCGGTGAAAAGCTGGTTGGGTGTATACGAAGCGTTGTGTGAGCGCGGGATTTTTTTTAAAAATGAATAAAAACATTTCGATGAAAATATATGTTATTCGTATTCTTTATTCCATGACGAAAATAGTTTGAACTTCTCCTCCTCTTCCATTTTGATAAAACAGTTCTTTTTTAAATACATTTTTCCATAGTCAACACATAAAACGTTAGAAACGATGGCGAGACGACTGTGATGCCGTCGGTTGTTCCACTCAACGATGCTGCCCCAACGAATTTGCTCTTTTCCACCATGCTCAGAGACAATGGAACTTGACGCTGTTGTCTTTCCACAACTGCATACTCTCGATGATGTGGACAACCGTTCGGCGATGGTGTTTCAACGAATTTGGTCTTTTTCCACCATGGTGTGCTCAGAGTCGAAAGAAGTCGACGCTGTTATATTTTCCACTTATGTACGTCATGTAGAGATGATGATCACGTGCCGCTTGCCGCATACGCTCGAACGTTCCAAATCTTCATCGAAGGCCTTCACAAGTCGCGCTGCTAAGAAGACAGTGAACTCATCTGCGATGTCCGCAATGTATCGTTTCCCAAACTTGGTTTGCACGGCCCTCATATCAGAGATTCGATGATCCGAGTGAATGCGGAGTTCTGATAGCTTCTTTGTTGGAAGGAATTGTGCCATCTGGCTGACTTTGTTGATACTCGTGAAATCCATTTTCCACACTTTCAAAGTTCCTTTTTGGAGAGATGTTGATGTTGCTATGGAATAGTCTAGTCTGAGCTTGGACCACGAAACTATGAGCTCCCTCGTAACCCCCCACTCAAATTTTCAAACTACTCCCCACTTTTCCAATCGTGAAAAACAAGTTTAAACACCTTTGATGAACCTCATACGTGGAGAATTTCCTCCGACATTTTTTCACCCTCTCAAAAAAACGGGTTCAAACACGTTTGAAGAACCCCGTACGTGGAGAATTTCCACAGAATTTTCCACATTCCCGACGTCGAGGTGGGGGGCCATCGATGTGATCTTTCATCTGTGGCGTATTATAATGCTCCATGCATGGAAGATATGAAATCACTTCACGGTCATTCCGATGATGTTTTGGCAAACGATCCCACAATAAGCCAACATATTTACCCCAATATTTTAGGAGCAAGACTTTTGGAACCTGTTCGAGCTCGTTTCTGGTCAAGTCCAGGGGTTGCTTGGCCGGATGCACTGCGTACATACTCGCACATGTGGCCATCTCGACGTTATATTTCGGAATGAAGCCGAGTCCTCGATGTATCGAAATTTTTTTTTTTTCAAGAGTGCAGCTGTCCTCACGTGGTCCATGCGCGGTCAAAGCCCTTGGCGACAGATCCCTAAAGTTTATGCTTTTTCCAAAAAATCCTGACTTGTCAGGACCTGTCTCAAGTGTTGGCGAGACTCGTGACGGGAGTGGTCACGCATACAAACATTTCAAGAATTACGGAAACGAAACCAAGGCATCATACCTGCATCTAATAATTGAGGGCTTGAAAAGCTGCCGCCTCCATGTAGCGTCTTCAATTATCAAAATTGTCCTACCCACATATGGTCATCACACGCACACGTTGTGTGTGTGTATGTAAGTTTTTTCACACAGCCTAAATAGTGTAGAAAGAAAAACACCGTTTGCATCGATAATAATCTTTTATATGTCTATAATAAATTACAAGATTTATGGGTTTTCAACGTTCACTCACCATTACCTGACCCCCGTCCCCACAAAACACTCGTCGATGACGGCTTCCCGCTCCCGCCAGTCGCTCGTCGGACCACATGGCTACCCCCTCCACTGAGGCCTCTGGCATCCCCCTCCGTGATGTCACGTCCTCGCGCTCGACACCCCCCCCCTCCGCCATGCATACTAGGCTTCCCTGCGCTGGACCCCCGCCTCACCCCCTGAGATCCTGTGATTAGAACCGCTGTTGCTCTTCTACTAGTGTTCAATTGTACAACGAACGGTAGAAAATGTTTTAAATAATACTGATGCTTTTTTTTTCTTGAACCAATTTTTATTTTCATAGGTAAATACGACGCTAAATTTTTTCTAGTGAAAATACAATGCTTTGCGATCGGTTTGTATCAAAACTCGTAATCAGCGAATCGGGAACGCGATAATTCTGACTATAACATATATGAATGAAAATAAAAAGAAAATCACACGAAAGAAATTGCAATTACTCATTGAGGCAAGACATTTAAAAAAAATGTTCAGTATTAATTTTTTGATTTGAGAAACACACCGTAATAACAATATAAAGTCGAAGCGATATTGCTTGCTTCAATGTTTTCGAGATAAAAACATGCTGTAATGTTTTATAGATAAAATATCTTTGTAATCTTGTCAGCGTCAAGGCTGGTTTGTCTCGAAAATTCGATTTTAACAATTCTCAAATTCTTCGAATATTGTACGTAGATTATTGTATTTGCTGGTACAGTAGAACCTCGTTTATCCGACATTAGTTTAATCGACTTTTCGCATTATCCGAGTCACCTAATTCGCTCGAGCCCTTCGCATTATCCGAGGTATACACCTCGGATAATACGCAGAATCTCGAATAAAACGGAAAAATCTGCTATGCTTATGCGTGGAGGAGTCTGATACTGCTTCTGTTTTCCATATTATCCGAGATTTCAGTTATCCGAGGTACCCCCTACCCACATTACCTCGAATAGCGTGGTTCTACTGGATTTGCCATGGAGGCAACCGATTCAGACGTTTATAGAAGAACAGCTCTTATGGGCGGCCTAAAGACAAGTATTCTGCGACCCAAACTGCCGCACGGCCGCGTGACGAGCGCACAGCTGTCGCGGCGGGGAGCGGAATGAGACACCTCTCTCTCTCTAACACATTGCGGAGCGAGAACAAGCTTCAGCCAAGAGCCTTGGTTCGCAACCAACTTTCATGATTTTTTCAGATAAATAATTTATAAACATATGTGACAGCCACTGATGTTCGATAATCGCGAAGATCGATTATCGGTTGAGAAGGCGGGATCTACGCGTGGTAGGGAGGAAAAAAAGCGTCGCGTAATCGAGAAGGACGGCGCAGCTCCTTCTTCTATCTCGGGACGCCTGACCGCGAGGCTGCGATAATTGTAGGACTCCGAGGTAGACCGCTATTCGAGGCGACCGGGGACCGCGAAAACCCCCTTTACGCCTGCCTTTGTAAGCCAATTACTACCGAGTCATTAAAACCGCGATAATTTAGTACTCGACTGGGCGCGATCTACATTATTTTGCCTATCTCTCTGCGATCCTTCTCTCCTTGCGATGGCACTTTACCCTCCCGGCTTTATCACGCCCGACCGCGCGGGAAGTACAGTGCCGGATGTATTTTGCCTATAACATTACTCAGAAGTGGGAAAGATTAAGTGCTGCGGAGAGAAGGTCGGATGGCCAGTGCGCGAGACTTCGAGAGCTATTACGAATCCGCGTTGCCCCAGATCATGGCTTCCGATGGACCGCGAGCGGCGGGTTCGAATAGTGTAGACCGCATCAACGAAGAGATCGCGCGCATGCGCGATGATCTTTTCCGCATAGACGGGAACTGCCAACGGCTGCGCGAGTCGTTGGGTCGGAGCGCGCAAGATGGCAGCGCCCGCGCCGGAGCGTGGATCGGGGGCGTCGCGGACGCGGCTGGAACTCATGACGCGTCGGGAGGGGGGTCCTCACCGGCGCGTGAGACGACGCGACCCGAGAGTGAGCCGAAGCACCCCGAAGCGCACAATCGTGCCA
Organism: Ophion costatus; assembly: GCA_951751655.1. Classification (NCBI taxonomy): domain Eukaryota; kingdom Metazoa; phylum Arthropoda; class Insecta; order Hymenoptera; family Ichneumonidae; genus Ophion; species Ophion costatus. Next base: position 15,222,939 of record OX632359.1, on the reverse strand, counting down.
ACCTCGACGATACCTTGCGAGCGGCGTTGCACGAGGCCGAGGCGACGCAGAATCTGCCGCGACGGCTCATGGTGCGCATGGCGCTGAACGCGCAACCGCGCGCGGAAGCTCCGATATATCACCTACCGGACTTGGGGGAAAGTATCGATGAATTTCGTGGGGATGGGTGCGATGTCGGAGCACATGCCTGGATCGAAAACCTCGAGTCGATGCAGCGGATTCACCAGTGGCCAGACGGGTACGCCCTGGAGACGGCACGGGTGCACCTCAGGGCGGGAGCACGAGATTGGCACCGGGCACGAGCGGCGACGCTACAATCCTGGCCGCTTTTCTGTGCCGCCTTCCGCCAGACGTTTCGTGCGGCCGAAAGTACGACAGCGAAGTGGCGGAAAAGGTGCCAGCGTGTCCAAGGTAAGGGCGAATTCCTTGGGGAATATTTCTACTCGAAAATGCGTCTATGCCTTGAGCCGAGACTTGATCTGAGGGACACGAAGGAGCAGGTCCTCAATGGGTTGTGGTCGCGCGAGCTGTGCGTCTCCTTGCTCGTGAGGCCGCACTACAGCTTGGACGACATCCTACTCGACCTAATCGCGAACGATCGGACCCTGAGTACGAGATCGGAGAGATTCCCAGCGGCGCGAGGGGCCCTCGCCCGGGCGCGACAGCTGGTCCCGTCACCGCAGAGCCGTCCGAGCGAGGGAACTGGCGAATGCGCCCGGCCGGCTTCCGAACGACCTAGGACGTCCAATTTACCCTCTCGTAACACCTCGGGCGCGCCGCGGTGTTACAACTGCAACGGCTACGGACACCTGTCCCATGAATGCGTGGAGCCTCAGAAGCTCGAAAGTTGTCAACAGTGTGCTAAGAGTGGGCACACTCGGAGGAACTGCGCTGCATCGACCAGTGTGGCCCAAGTGCACTCGCTAAACCAGGACGGGTTGATGGGGACTGTGGACAAATATTTAAAGACGGAAGAGCGCGCTATGATCGACCCCGGTAGTATGAAGTGTACGCTCGATTCAACGCGAGTGCTCGTGGATGGTCATAAATTGCTGCCAGTAGTGACCGAAGTCAAGCCGTTCGGACCGGCGGACTGGCGGGTGACGTCCCCGGGGATGGTCAAGGCCGATGTGACAGTGGACGGAGTACTGGTGCCGGGCATCTTATTGCGGGTAGTGCCGGACGACACCCAGCATGTAGACGCGATAATAGGACGGTCGTACACCGAGATGCCGTACGTAGAGTACATGAAGAGCGGTATTCAACTGCGATTCCGCTACAAGGAGGGTGCGATACACCTCATGAGCGGCGCTAACAGCGAGGAGGCCGACACAACCATGGAGCTGAAGGTCGCGACCGATTTGCAACCAGCGGCGATTCACCTAATCGATATGGTCTCGGGAAACGCGGACCTCCGGGTGGCTGCGATACATTGTGGGAGCGATACACGAACGCTTCAATCGACCCGTAGTCGGCTGCGAGGGACAACGGAGGCGATCCCATGGGTACGCAGCCCCGGTGACCGAAGGCCCATCGAGCGAGAGGACCTTGTCGTCGGCGACAGTCAACCACAAAAGGTAATACGCGAGATGCTAGAGACATTGAACCAATACCGAGACTGCGTAGCACTATCAATCGAGGAGCTCGGCACGGCGAGACATGTAGAGATGGACATCAATGAGACGCCAGGGGCCCGACCGGTGGGTTCGAGACCCTATGGAGCGAGTGAACGTGAGCGAGCCGAGATGCGACCGATCCTGGCCGAGTGGCGCCTCACCGGGATCGTGAGGGATACGGTATCCCCATACGCCAGTCCAGTGCTGTTGGTGAAGAAGAAGGATGGAACGGCGCGGATGGTGGTCGACTTCCGGAAGTTGAATAGACAAACGGAGAGAGTGCACTTCCCGTTGCCGAGTCTCGACGACCATCGGGCCTTGATTGGCTAAAGTACCCTCTTCACCGCCCTGGACCTTGCACATGGGTATCTTCAGATACTCCTGACCGAGAAGGCGACGGCGAAGACAGCGATCATCACGCCCGACGAGACCGCCGAGTTTACCCGGATGGTTTTCGGGCTGATGAACGGCCCCGCATACTTCTCGAAGGCGATGCGTCGAGCACTCGGACCGCTACGCGACAATAACGTACTGTATTATCTAGACGACATTTTTATTCCAGGAAAAAATTGGCAGGACCTCAAGAGGTGACTCAAGAAAACCCTGCAGGCGTTGCGAGGCGCAGGATTTACCATAAACCTTGCTAAGTGCCGATTCCTTCAGGAGAAGGTAACGTAGCTCGGGTACGAGATCGGTCGGCAGGGGATCGAGCCAGGGTTCAGCCAGGTAGCTGCCATCACGGAGTACCCACCAGTGCAGCCAGATCACACGTAAACGTTACCCCCTCTCTAGTCTCTCACGCGCCCATCGCACCATCATAGTAGCGCGTGTCCGTGAGCGAGTGACGCTCGGACATCTTCGGAAAGAGCCGAGTGCGGTCGAAGTGTCCCGATCGCGCATTCGGCAGCTACACCAATACATGGACGCTAAGCAAGTTCATGTGCGGCCAAGCCGAAATGAAGCTTCGAGGGAAAAAGCACGATCTGAGCACGACTCGCGTGTGACGTCACACGACGGCACGCGCGAGGCTTTTAGATGATTTCAATGCTTATTTAGCTCTTGATTCTCTGCGCTATTAATGTATACAAAAAAATGTATCGCGCACTCTGATCGCTTATTTGTTTAGTTTATACGTTGATTTAAATATAATAATAAATCTAAATTACAAATGATTTATCTTCTAAAAAATTGGTTACGCTTTACTTCCACCCGTCCTTATGCCAAATAAATTATAATTCATAAAAGTAAGCGGAAATATATTTCTATTCGTATTATTATATTAATTCTCATACTTTCATCAAGCGGTAAAGCATTATCCCCAAAAACAAGTCAATCATCCATCCGGCCGCGAATCGTAAATGCCAGAAAGTGCATTTTTGACACAAGCGATAAGATGGTCCCGTTGGTAGCGTTCCTGGCTTCGGTCCGCAAGGGCGCAGGATCCTTCCTCACGGTCAGCGCTTTTTTTTTTAAATTATGATTACTATTAATTCTTATTTGATTAGTTATTTTTATTAGTTATCATTATTATTTGAATTAGTTATCTTTGAATGTGGAAAAATTTATCGCGCACTCTGACCGCTTTTTTATTAGTTTGTACATTAATTTAAATATAATAATAAATCTAAAATACAAATTATTTATCTTCTATTTCACAGTTGTTCGCGGTTCACGACGAAGACAATTGACGCACACGATAAAAGGAACTCGTTTAATTGACCGTCAGATAGTTTACATAGCGATGAAGAACAAAAACGCGTGAGCGTGCAGCGTATCCTGCTTGTGATGAACCAGTTGTGCCAACGGGAGAAAGACAGCTCGCACGCGCGTCAGCGAGCCGGAGGGCGCGCGAGTAGCACAACTGCAGCGCTCTCCCCAAAGAGTGGATAACGACACTCGAAGGGCGCGGATAGTCCGAATATCCAACACTCCCCCTCAATCCGTGTCCGAGAGTTTTTCCTTCGGTCGAAGCCCCAAGCCAGATGTGCACCTCGAATGCTTGTCGCTACCCAAGGCCTTCGTGAGGACATCAGCGGTCATATCTTTCGTCGGAAGATAATGTATCGCCAAAATGCCATCGTTCACCGCTTGGCGCACAAAGTGGTGGCGGATGTCGATATGCTTAGATTTCAAGTGAGGCACCGGATTGTCCACAAGCGCTCCGGCACAACGATTGTCAATGAAGACTGCGACGTTTGTGAGATCAGTGCAGCCCAGCTCCCGCAAGAAACCACTCAGGTATTTGGCCTCCTTGGCGGCCTCCGCTATGGCCATATACTCGGCCTCCGTTGAGCTCAAGGCGACGGTTTTCTGTTTTCGTGACTCCCACGTCACGGCTGCCCCACAGATGGTGAAAACGAAACTTGTGTAGGAGCGTCTGTCGATGACACAATTCCCCCAATCGCCGTCTACGTAGCCTTGCAGTGAATCACCGTTGTCGTCGTAGATCAACTCCAGATTCAGAGTCTTTTGTAGGTATCGCAGCACCCTCTTTACGGCGATCCAGTTTTCCCTTCGGTAGCAGGAATTGAACTGGCTAAGGGCGCTAACCGCGTGCGCAATGTCGGGGCGCGTTCCTGTAGCGGCGTACATCAAATCCCCGACCAGCTCTCGATACGGAAGATCCCTCGATTCGTCCCGTTCTGCTGTATCGCCTTTAGTCAGCTTAGAGCCGAGGGCGATAGGAGTGTTTACAGGCTTGCAATCGTTCATCCCGAAATGCTTCAAGACTTCCTTGATGTATCCCATTTGGTACAAAGTCGCTCTTCCGTCCTCGCTTCGAATTTCGATGCCCAAGCAATATTTCGCGATGCCCAGATCTCTTACCATGAACTTGTTTGCCAGTGTCTTCTTGATTCGATCTTCTAGGCCGGCATCATTCGAGACGATAAGTATATCGTCCACGTAGACGAGTAGGAAAGTACGCCCACCGTTGTGTGCATACACGCACGGGTCACTGGCAGTGGGGGTCAACCCGCGCCACGTAGCACCTTGTCCAACTCCATGTGCCACTGCCGACCCGCCTGGCGAAGGCCGTAGAGAGCTTTATTCAGCTTGCAGACTTTATTCGGCCCTCGCATGTTCCGAATCAAAATCCGAGCCCGTTTGCGGATCGTTTCGTCCTTTTCTTCGCGTACAATCCTTCCGAGTACCTCCTGCAGCGAATTCGGCAGTTCCATGTAGACGTCCGTGTCGATCTTCCCATTTAAATACGGGGTTTCTATGCCAAGCTGAAATATTTTTAGATTCAACTTCACTGACAACGCCACCAACAATCTCAGCGAGCTAAGACGAGCTACAGGGGCGTGGGTGTCAAAATACTCGATGCCAGGCCGCTGAGAATACCCCTTGGCAACAACTCTCGCCTTTCGTCGATTCAACGTCCCGTCAGGATTGCACTTGTTCCTTAAGGGGTTAGACCCACTTACGATTTCGAAAAAATCGATTTTTTATTGCATTTTTTTGAAGTATAAGTATCTGAGAATATGTCCCGAAAATTTCAAGTCGATCCGAACAAAATTGACTGAGATATGAGCTTTGAAACAGAAGAATCCGTTGTGTAAACGACCGGCTAGTCTGCCGTCTGGCGTGCTCGACCCTCCCTCCGACCTTCAATGCATTGTTCGATGAAAAGGGTCGTATACCTGGCATTCACAACGTTCATATAATATACTGGAATTTATAAAAACGTATTTTCGTTGTCTGTTATGGTCTAAACTCGTCAGTGTAGCTCGAAAGTTCGACTATATAAGACGTATATTCCGCCGTTCATAATATTATAAGCGCAGTTTTTATTCATTTTACATTCAAAAATGGATTGAAAAACAGGTTCGCGACAAACAAGAAGCAGTGATAATGTACGGAAATCTCGACCAAAAAAAAGGAAGCGTGTTTTTAACCCCAACCTGGCCGAAACGGAAACTGAAAGTTTCAGCACGTCTGCGAAGAAACTGAAAAATAATATTGATATGACTGTGAATCAAAGTCCTAATATTGAATATCCGATTTTGAACTTTTGGGTTGTGTTTGCTGCTATTTCAAATTTAGTGAAGTGCAAAACGTGTAATGGAAATATTACATTTGAAACGGCAAGTGCAAGAGGACTAGGCTTCAAAATCGTGGTGAAATGTGACTCATGTGCAGATAATTTGATACCATCTTCTCCTTTTTTGGAACATTCGTATGAAATAAATCGTCGATTTATATTCACCATGCGAGTTCTCGGCATAGGATTGGCTGGAGCGGAAAAATTTTGCGGATTTATGGACATGCCAAGGTTTCTTACCGAGACTACATATTCAATAATTTTGAAAAGTATTGATGAGTCTGTGAAAACATGTGCAGATGTAATATTTAATAAAGCCGTACGAGAAGAAATTGAAGATACACCTAATGCAGAAGGCGATGCAACTCCTCAATTAACAGTTTCCGGAGATGGATCCTGGAGGAAGCGAGGATATACGCCGTTGTTCGAGTCACATCAGTCATAGGCTACTCCAGTGGAAAAGTACAGTACAGTTTGAAGTCCGAAACGATCAAACGTTTAGCTATGTGATTTTGGAGTTCTTTTTGGTTTTCGGCGCTCTTCAGGAACTGTTGAAGTGTAAAAAGTGTAATAGCGACGTGAAGTTTTTTAAAAAATCGATTCGCGGATTGGGCTTTAAGGAGTAAGGCCACTGTAACGGCCCAAAAAAAAAGGTTTTTTCACTAATTTTTTGCTCCCGAAACTGAAGGTATTTGAAAAAAAACTTTTAATGGTGTTATCGGGCATACATTAAACTTTATTATAAAATTTTTTTACAGTAAAAAAAAACAAAATGGCGGTTCCACAGCTATCTTCCCGGGACATGTTTTGCTTCCAGGGCTCCGCGGCACGCAGCACCACTGGTGCACTTTTGAATCTAGAACAAAAAAAAAAAAACCATCAATCTAGAGGGCTATAGCTAGAGAATGTCGATCGGATTTTAAAAAGTATCAATTTTTGTGGATTTGGCGTGCGTTTGAAAAAAAAATTGATTTTTGACGAAAAAAACGGCAAGTTTTTTGTTAATAAAAAATCAATAAATAAAGTTCTTGAAAATTCCGATCGACATTCTCAAGATAATGTAAATGTTCACATCTGGTTAAAATTTCAAGTAAAAAAAATGAAAATTGTTCGAGTTATGCTGCGTGCCATTTTGAAAAACCATGTTTCGAGAAAAACGCGTTTAAAGTTTTGCGAATAGTTTTTTATTGGAAAAAATTAAAAAAAGAAGTTAAAAAAAATTTTTACCGTTAGTCTGCAATCCCAGCACCATACATTTGTCCTTCGATAGCCAAATTTTCGTCTTCTTCGTCTTTCCTGGTTGATTTTTGGAGCGCGCGCGCACTTTTGGCCGCGTCGCTCAGAGATGTCTCCGCGTGCGTGATGCGTTTGGCGTCGGCTTCGATGCAGAAATTATATAACTGTACATCAATTTCCACCTCCAACATCTTGAATATTTGCAAGACGTTGGTAAGGCCGCCATTGAATATGCAAACAGCGATATCCGTCGCAATATCTAGTACAGTTTTTCCGCTTGAGGATGATTTGGGGGCCAAACTCCAAACGGTAGCGTTGAAACTTTCGTTATTGTTTTGAGTATAGGCCCCCAAGCAACGCTCCAGCAACTCGTCCCGGCTCAATTCCATGTAGATAGGTTTGATGGCTTGATAAACCTCCTCACTCATTGGCTGATTGTGATGATACGCATCCAAGGCATTTTCTGCTTTCGCTTTCTTCCAACTCTACCAATTCTCCGAACATTTTTCGTGCTGAGGCTTTTCATCCGTTGACATTTTGTGAAAAAGGGTTGCCCAGATCTCATTTTTCATATTTTTGATGGAATCGGAATTTCGACGGATTGCTAAGCCGTAATAAATGCTTAGTTCGTCAATCAATTTGGCAGTGAGTTTTCCTCTTGCCCCGAGACCTTTTGTTCCTTTTTTTAAGTTTCTCAATCGAGTGCCCATTCTTTTTTGCACGTGATCTATGCACTCTTTTTTTTAACATCAACATTTTCATAAGGCTTCGAATCCACGATGCCTTTGAAAGTTTTGGAATCGCCATCTCCGATATAATTGCAGTCGTTTCGGAGCAAGTTTTGACACGCTTGGCGGCGACCTTCATTTCCTAAGGACAACAAATTTTTTTTCGCACAGGACCTTTTTTTCTTATTCTAGAGGGTTTAAACTATTTTTTAAGCCATTAAAAAAAATCGATTTTTCAAAAAATTTACAGTGGCCTTACCCCTTAAAATTTGTGTTCAGTGTTCGTGTCCAGATCCGGCCGAGATAGATTCTTGTCCTTTGATAAAAAATGCTTATGAAATCAATCGTCGTTTCTGCTTTGTCATGCGATTGGTCGGCATCGGCATAAATGGCATTAGAAATTTTATCGGCTTGATGGATTTAACTGCAAACTTCAATAATAACACCTATTATGGAATCGTGAAAATCCTGCAGATTGCAGCGAAATCAATATACGAGGCCGTCGTGAAAAAAGCAGGTACCGAAGAGAAGGAAAAAACTTTGGAAGCAGAAAATCGGGGCGATATTCTGACGGTGTCCGGTGATGGATCGTGGTCGAAACGCGGTTTCACGTCGCGCATGGGTATCGTGTCCGTGATTGGAAAATATACCAACAAAGTTTTGGATGTTGCTGTCAAATCAAGCTTCTGCAAGGCTTGTGCATTCTGGAAAGGACAAAAGGGAACACCCGCGTACGAGGCGTGGTTTGAGACGCATGAATCCGAATGCAACGTCAATCACGAAGGCAGCGCGGGAAAAATGGTAGTCGACGGTATAATCGAAATATTCAAGAGATCAGAAGAATTGCACAACGCGAAATACGGTTTCTATATAGGAGACGGCGATACAAAAACATTCAAGATGTTATTAGAAGCCAAGCCGTACGGTGACGATTTGACGGTAAAAAAAAAGGAATGCGTTTTGCACGTGAAAAAGCGAGTATATAAAAGGGGAAACGAAGCAAGAAAAAGGTTAGTTCAACTAAAAAAGGCCAAAAAGCCAATCGAAGACAAAGCAATGGAGAGTGAACCGAAAAAAAAGGATCTCGTTCGAGTACTCCGAAAACTAAAAAAAATCAAACAAAAAAAACTGCTGTTGAACCGAAAAGAGCGCAATTGACGTTAAAATTATTGACAAATCTCTCCGAATATTATGGCTTGGCAGTTCGTCGAAATTCCAATTCCGTGGAAAATATGAGGAAAGCTATATGGGCTACATTTCATCACAAAAGCTCAACTGATGAAAATCCTCAGCATGAGTATTGCCCTCCGGGAGAAGATTCGTGGTGCGAATGGCGCAAGGCCGAGGCCACAGGAGAGGAGTACACCCATCCACCAGCACTCGACGAAGACGTACAACAAGTTTTAAAGCCGATTTACGATGATCTAACAACGGAGGATCTCTTAGAACGATGTACGGGCGCGAACACTCAAAACAATAACGAGAGCTTCAATCACTGTGTGTGGCAACTAGCCCCAAAGCACGTATTCTGCGGCAAGCAGATAGTAGAAATCGCTACGCAGTGTGCTGTGTGCACCTTCAATGAAGGTTACGACCCAATTTTAAAAATTTTGGAGACGATGGGATGCACGATAGGGCCGAGCGCCGCAGATTTCGCCGCTAAGTACAAGAATGCGCGCATCACCCAAGCAAACCGCCGGGCGTCCCTGGATAGCAACGAGGCGAGGACAGCTCGTCGGACTGAACAATCCATTGAGCACGATCTTTTCGAAGAAGCAGAAGGGATATTGGATGGACCTGGCATCGCTGATTGACCGTAAGTAAACGATTTACCTAAAATTTCCTCACTTGAAACTTTGAATGCGTTTTTCTTGAAACAGCATTTTTCAAAACGGTGTCCAACTTGGAGGGCAGAGTTTTAAAGCTATCGAGTTGAATTTTTTACACAATATTCTTAACGTCATTGTTTATCGTGCTATGGAAGCTTTTTTTTTCTTTTGACATCTTCCTATTTTTTTGTAAAAAAAACTGCCAAAAAACATGCTAAAATCGATACTTTTTGTTCAAACCGGCGCCATTTTTGCAAAAAAAGCCTCCATAGCACGAAAGCCAATTATATACCGATCAATAATCTTTTTGTGTTTTTTGTTTCAGATCAAAATTGTGACCCCCAACGTGGACACCATATCCAAGTGCATTTTCTGCAACAATTGTTTCATCATTTTTATAGATATTAATTAATAAATAAATCGATCTTTAAAAAATTGTTTTGTATTCTTCAATACCCAATTAATATACAAAAAAAACCAGACCGATTAGATTATTTTTTCTTTACAAAAAAAAATCGCGAAAAACAGCGATTTTTCGGGCTGTCACACTGGAAAGCTCCCTTAAATAAGCCTGCAAAATTTCAAGAAGATCGGTTCATAGTGTTCGAGTAAGCTTGGTCACCGACTTCAGAAATGCCAATTTTAGAAAAACGCGCGCCAGACGGCAGACTAGCCGGTCGTTTACACAACGGATTCTTCTCTTTCAACGCTCATATCTCAGTCAATTTCGTTCGGATCGACTTGAAATTTTCAGGACATATTCTCAGATACTTATACTTCAAAAAAATGCAATAAAAAATATCGATTTTTTCAAAATCGCAAGTGGGCCTTAAGCGCGTTTTTCTCAAAATGGCATTTCTGAAGTCGATGACCAAGATTACTCGAACACTAATGAACCGATCTTCTTGAAATTTTGCAGGCTTATTTAATACATAAAAATGTAGTCTTTAATCGTTCGTTTTTTTTTTTCGAAAAAAATGGCCGTTTTATAGCCAAAAAACGGCCGTTTTTTTCGTTAAAATCGAACCATTAACTTTGACTGTCCGCCATTTTGTGAAAAATGAATATTTTTTAAAATCTTTCGATTAAAGACTAGTTTATACTTATATTTGACTAAATCCAGCCGCATTTTTTTTCAGATGATCCACTTCGCCGCAATGTTGGTCACCGCAAACCGTGTATATAGAAACATTATTTCATTGACGGCCATTTGCCACTAAACAATGTAACATTTTTCAATAAAAAAATTACTGAAAGTTCTTCAAGATGTGTTCTTTAAGATGGTACATTGATCGATTAAAAAAGTTTTGTAGTTTTCTTTTAAAAAATTCATGAAAAAGGCCTTTTCTTTGCGCTACAAGTGGGGGTAACGCCTTAATACGGTTCGGCATTTGATGATCCTTGCCTCATGCGGGTTTTCAACGATCTCGAAGGTGTCGTTGCAAATGAGGCACTTGATCTCGGAGTAAACGGCGTCGATCCACTCGTCCTTGTCGGGTCCAGACATGGCCTCGGCGTAAGGCACCTCCGAGACGTTGAATGCCACGTCCTCGTTCTCGTAATCCGCACGTTCATCCTCGTGTGACTCTTGTTAGTCGTTCTCGTCGGACTCGTCGGTAGTCAGGCGCGGTTGGTATCGTTTCGCTGGTTGGCCGGGTTTACCCGTCAAAATCTTTCGCGGCCTGCCGCGGCCGCGTCGCACTGGCCCGCCAGTCGCCGCGGATGCGTTGGGCGCACCCCCGCCTGAAACTGGCTCGGGACTCATTGAGCGCGTAGTTGGTAGCTCGTTTGGTACTCTCCCGCGACCAATCTCGACCTCTCGGACGGGCGTATCGCCTCGAGAGTCGCCCCCGACTGACGGCAGGTCGTTCGGGTCGTCCGATCTCGGATCCTCCTCAGCATCGCCTGCTCTGAATTTTTCCATGAATTGCGTGTCGCGAGTTACGCGGATTCGCCGGTCAGCGGGTACCCATACTCGGTATCCTCGACATACCTCTGAAAAACCAACGACCGTACCTTGAATTCCTTTCGGAGACAGTTTTTCCCTGTTTGGAGATTTGTCCAACATGAAAACTTTCGTTCCAAATTTTCGCAGATAGCCCAAATCGGGCTTTTTGCCAGTCCACAATTCGTACGGCGTTTTGACGCCCAAAACTTTCGTGGAACATCGTTTTCGAATGTGATTTGCCGTTGCAACGGCCTCGGCCCAGAAGGATTTCGGAAGCCCCGAATCTATTGGCAGACATCGAACGGACTCCACATGAGTCCTGTTTTTTCGCTCGGCGATCCCGTTCTGCTCGGGTGTGTACGTAGTGGTTAAACGACGCTGGATCCTGGTCTTTGACAATATCCCATCCATCGTCGAGTTGCAAAATTTGGTTCCGTTATCGGATTGGATCGCCTTGATGCGCCTTTCGGTGTGTGTCTCAGCGTAGCTCCGGAACTCCAAGAATCGGCAAGTTACGTCGAATTTCTTCTTAAGAAAATAGACAGCGGTCCATCTACTGTAGTCATCCGTGAACGTCAGGAAATATCGCGCGCCGCCTTGCGACTTAGTTCGCATCGGACCGCAGACGTCCGCGTGGACGATTTCAAGTAGTCCCGTTGACCTTCCTTTGCGATTCTCGAATGGCAGCTTCGTAAGCTTTCCAAGTGCGCACGTGTCACAGGGAGAAGGCGGCTCGTTGCTCTCGAACGTCAAGCCTGTCACCATGTCGTTGCGACGTATGAACGACATGTCTCCCCAGTTTAGATCGCCTAGTCGTTGATGCCATTCCGTCTTGCTGCTCGATGTGGCCGTTGACGCGTTGCACGCCGTGTTGTTTGGAACCCGTAGGTAGTAGAGGTCGCCTTCGCGATCGGCAATCGCACGCGTGGTGCCGCTTGCGTCTCTTATATATACGCGTGATTTCCTACGAACAGAACGCTATGCTCCTTGTCGGTAATTTTTGATACGGACATGAGGTTTGTTCGTAGATCCGGTACCAGCAACGCATTCGTAAGCGTGATCTCCTCATTTTCTGCTCCATTTGAAAATTTTATACTCACGTCACCTTTGGCGGTGGCCCGGGCCGTCGCTGCATTCGCCAGTGTTGTATCCCAGGCTCGAGAACCCGGGATAGGTATTGTTGGGATCGTTGCGAAATTAAGAGTTGGAACTCAAGTTCGTTTAATAGGGATATAAGTTTATTACGGCTGGTCTTATAATTGAATTTACAGTGTGTCGGTCGTACCTTAGGACCGAACTGTTCAAAAGCCAACCAAGGACTGACTACTCCATGGTAACTTCTCTTAATTGTCGACTCTGGTTGTCGCAATTTGCCCTAGATCGAACATCATCCGATGCTTCGTCAGAACGTGTCGCAAAGTATCCTTTTGACGTTTGCATTTTGGCAAAAGTGTGACTCTTTCGCAACGAGGATGCGAATCGGTCTGGAATGCCGTTTCGCAAATACTTTCTCGACCGTTCGGTCGTTTCGTTGTATTGCGTAAATTGGCGGATACAACATCCCTCCCCCTTAAAAGATCAAATTCCTCCTGGGATTTGTTTTAATGTTCGGTCCTCCGGTTTACAAATTTCTATTTCCATTTTCCCATGTCATTATCCCAGATCTATTTATCGTTATTTTTCTTAAAATAATTCTCGCATAAATATAGTACATTTTCTTTTGTATACATTTTCGCCTGTTCGTTTTACACGGAACTCGTCGTGGATATGTTTCGCTTGATTTTTTATCTCAATTTTGGCACGGGCAGCTTCCGTTTTGCTGACTGTGCGTTGCTTGATTGCGCCGGCTCGTCGCTGCTTTGGCCCTCAATGTTGATAGGTTTCCATGCGTGGTTCATACGGTAATAACATATACAGGCTATTCCAAGTATTATCAGCGCGATTGCGCTCAGTGAATAATTACCTATTGCATGTATATATGTCATTGACTCGCTCGATTCCCTTTTTAGAGGGTTTCTTATGGTTTTTAAGCGTTCGCCGCTTCTGTTTAATTCTATTGGATCGTTTATAATTTCGTGCGGTAATACAATTTGTGTCGATGTATGATCGAGTATGTGCATATCTGTAGACAAGAATGATAAATTATATTGTGGTAAGAAATCGGCGTGTTCGTTTTGTCTTATTTCGCCGATGGTTTCTAGTCTAAAACTAGGGGCGGTGACGGAACATGTTTCGTCCAAAGCCAGAGTCCCTGCACCCGTAAGGGTTGCGTACACGGTTGGTTATTTTCCGCAATGGATGAGCAGTGTTTCGGGCTCTGGTGCAACGTATAGCCACCTACCATGGCGTTCTAACGCAATAATTAGAGTGCTATTTATCTGAGCGACTCTTCGGTCGCAATTTGCGTATTTATCTTTAGATGCGATGTACAATGCCACCTCGCACGATGCGCAAGTATGAGCAGGACGCGCTGCTTGCTTTGGTCGGCAATAATAATGTGACGCTATAGCTTTACAATTACCTAAATCATTTTTTGTTATATGTAGGCAAGATTCTCTCGTGGCTTCTACCGCGACGAGGTCATTTTTTATTTCTATAAATTGATAACTATGATTTTCTATTTTGGTGAGCAGAGGATAAGCTTTGCTGATTTTATATTCCTCAGTGCCAATTAACGGTATTTTTATTACAAGTACAATGTATGTTTTCGTACTATACGTGCCTACTTCTGATAACTCCAATAACTTTGGCATTTCCGCGTAGTTTATCGCGGTAGGGAACGTATGCCCTATCGGCACATTGGGTAAAGCGTCAGTCAAATAATTCGTTAATTGTCTTGGCGATAATATGCTTGGACTCACCATTCCTCTCGTGAGTCCGATTAAACAGTTAACTACCTACCGTACGTCACTTAGTAATGACTCTACAAGGAGGCTCACGGCCATCATTCTTTCATCCAATTGTTGCCGGACGTTTTGGTCGTTGGATTGGTTGACGACTCTTTGTTTGATCTGTTGCACGGGAACTTGTAGCACCTTCTGATTTTCTTCCAAACGAATTGTTGATCAATTAAAAAGATCTATTGTGGAATCCAAAATTTGCACATTTTCTTTTAAGGCATCTTCTACTGGTTTTTGCCTTTGATTTATTTCGTTGCTGATTTCGGATGCGTCTTGTGCATCCATATTTCCTGTTATTGCTTTTATTATTTCCCCCAATCCGTCTATCAAACCTCGTCGATAACGAATTTGTTGGTTTCCTGTTATGTCGTATGCGGCTTGTAGTTCGGTGATAATTTTATCTACCATGCGAGTCGTTGTTTTCGTGACCATATGGCAGAGTAAGTTGGCTCGCAGGTCTTGACGGCATAGGTCTATTTTTTCCTTCGTGGCTTCGGTGATCTGCGCTTCCTGTGTTTATTTATTTCATTTTCCCCTTCCTCTTTTCAGGGCGTAATGCGGGAGAGCCATTGTGGCCTCTATTATTTATAAGAATAAAACATTCCTTTTTTTTGTCATTATTTTAGAGATGCACGTTCTCGCCTTCCGCACTTCATGTGCGATGTATATATATATTTCCTCTCCCTCACTTCTCACCTTTTTTTTTTTTTTTGATGACGGGCCTTTCGTGCGGTCGAGCCGCGGGCCCCTCCTGTCTCCGCGCCTACCCGCTGGCCGTCGAGACGGGTAGTAGGTGATATATTTTTTTATGCTATTCACGTGTACGCGTGCTTCCTTGCGTCCGCGGCCGATACCGTAGGTCTCACCTGCCTCTCGGCTTCGGACCGAGTAAGGCCCTACTCACTTCGGAGTGAGCTTGGCCGATCTGCCCTTCCTCACGGTCTCGTCGAAAAGGAGGACTAGATCACCTGGGCGGTACTCTAGTTTACCGGCCGTGTGATCATATTGATGCTTCGATTCCTCTTTTCCCTTTTTTAGGTTTTCTTGCGCTTGTTGCCATGACGCGCTCAGGCGCTCGCGTAATTCCGCTGCGTAATCGTCGTATGAATACGTTGCTCGCGGAATTTCTCGCAGTGCGGTTGGTAATTTAGCCTCCTTTCCGAACACCAATTCATACGGCGTAATACCCGTAGCCGTGTGTGGCGTGGTATTGTATGTGAACATGGCGTATGGTATCCATTCGTCCCAGTCCCTTTGATCCTCTCGTACGAAATTTTTCAGGTATTCTGCAAGGGTCCTATGTGATCTTTCCAGGGCTCCATTCGATTGTGGACGGTATGCCGTGGTTTGCAATTTTTTTATTTGTAGGAGATCACAGATGTCTTTAAATATTTTGATTAGAAAATTTGTGCCTTGATCCGAGATGATTTCGGACGGGGCACCAAATTTACAAATAATTTCCGTAACAAGGGCCTTTGCTATTGTATTGACTTCTTGATTTTCTAACGGAATTGCTGCGCTATATTTTGTTAGTAAATCCTGGAAAGTCAGAATATATTTGCTGCCTTTTTCGGTCACCGTCAAGGGACCTACTATATCAACAGCACATTTTTCGCACGCTCGGCTTGGCGTGTCTGTGATTACCATCGGTGCCTTCTTAATTTTTCCCGATTTATTTCGCTGACATTTCTCGCACTCGTGGATGTGTGCGGTAACGTCTCGTTTCATTCCCGGCCACACATACCATTGACGTATTCGCTGCAGCGTCCGTGTGATGCCTTGGTGCCCACCTAGAGGGGCATCGTGATATTCTTGTATTATTTTTGCTCGGTCTGCCTTGCTTGGGGTGGATACGCCAATGCTGCAGTTTTCTTCGGCGCTCGCGCTCGTACTCGCGCATCGCGACTCTTTTAACTCATGGGGAGATTCCCCCTGTGCCGCACTTCCCCAGGCTGCTTCATCACCACGTGCTGCCTCGTAGCACGGTGAGTCGTATTCTCGGCCTCTTCTCTTTGTGCGAACATTCGTAACGCTGTCTTTCTTTTCGTGCTCTCTCTCTCGGGTGCTCTCGCTCGTGTTTTCATTAGGTTTCTTCGCGCTAGCTACACTTTCTACACTTTGACCAGATACAGTAATAGAAAGTCCGCTGGAGGTGTAAGAAGTGTAGAAAAGTGTAGCTAAAACGAACAGACCCATTGTCCGAGTCCATATTGTCGGACTCGGTTTCTTCTCTCTCGGTTTCATAACGGCTGGCAGCCATACTGTCTTTCTTTGTTTTCTCTTTTGCGCTGCCGCGCGGAGTCTTCTATCTTTCACTATTTAATTCTTTCCTTGTTGCGCTACCGCGTTTCCCTCTATTTTTTCCTTTATTATCTTTCTCCTTTCTACGACCATGCTTTTGTGTACTTTTTTCTCCGTCTTGTGCCTGAGCTCTTGTCAAGGCATATATACGACTTAACGTATAACACCACTGTGACGGCTTCAAAAAATCGATTTTTTGAAAACCATCTAGAAAAATCTAAAATACATTCAAGATTAAGATGCCGTTGGACCCAGGTCGAAAAAATAATTATTTTCGGAGATATTGAATATTTTGTGGAGCGGTGCAGCGCTCCGTGACGCTCGGGGTCCCGCGCAGGTGCGCGCCTCAGGGTCGGCAGGTATATCGTATAACGATCCATACGACGGTTTGGAGATAAAAAAAAGAGTGCATAGATCATGTCCAAAAACGTATGGGGACGCGCCTCCGCGAAATCGTGCAAAAACAAAAAGGATTGTCTGGCAGAGGAAAGCTCACCGGAAAATTGATTGACGAGTTGAGCACATATTACGGATTGGCTATTCGGAGGAACAGCGATGATGTTGGAAAAATGAGGAAGGCAATTTGGGCAACTATCAAACATAAAATATCCACAGATAGTGAGCCACAACATGACGATTGCCCAGAGGGAGCTGAGCCGTGGTGCTCGTGGCAGCGAGCGGTCGCAAGCGGTAATATTTATGAATATCGCCATAAGCCGCCTCTTCCTGAGGAAGTAATGGAGGCAATTACGCCAGTCTTCGAAAATTTGAGCAGAGAAGATTTGCTGCAGCATTGCTTGGGCGGCTTCACGCAAAACAACAACGAAGGCTATAACAAATCAGTTTGGGCAATAGCCCCCAAGTGTCAGTCCGGGAGCAAACGATCGTCGATATTGCAGCTGATATCGCGGTATTTTTATTCAATGATGGCCTGAGAAGCGTCATGAAAGTTTTGGAGACGTTGGGGATAACTATCGGCCCAAATTGTTTCAATTTTTGCGTTGAAACCGACGCAGCGCGGATCGAGCTGGCGGAGCGCTCGCTCACAGACGCTGCAAAAGAGGCAAGAAGAGCCTCTACAAGTTCGAGAAAAGATGCTAGGGACAATGATTTGCTTCTTGAAGGCCAGCTATATGGTGCCGGCATCGCTGATTAAAGGTAAACATTTTTTTTCCAATTTATCGCATAAATTAACAAACCTAAAACTTTGAACGCGTTTTTCTCAAAACCACTTTTTTGAGTGCGGCACGCAGCAGAACTCGAGCAATTTTTATCCGATCGACTTCAAATTTGGACTGCATCAATAAAACTAGATTATGTAAAGAAGTCCATAGGGTTTTTTCGATATCTCAATAATAAAAAAAGTTATAGCCTATTTTCGACGAGAAATTTTGCTCGAAAATCGTCCTTTAATTTCAAAAGCATGCCTATTTTTTAAAAATCAATATTTTTTCAAATCCCTATGTACTTCTCTTCAAAATATCATATTATTAACGAAAACACTCGGTATTTTTTTTCAGATCGACTGTGAAGAGAGTTTTGCTGCTTGCCGCGAACCACTGCAGAGGCAACAGTACCTGACGCGGGAGCTTCCCCAGCGTCACCATGGGGCGTGAAAAATTTGAAAATTTTTTTTTATGTATCTTCTATAAGCAACGAACAAAACAAAACAAAAATTTCGAATATCTTTTTTTTCACACAAAAAAAAATGCTTGACAAATGGCAAAAAAACAGGGGGTCACAGTGATGTTGTCCGTTAACGCATCTGCGTTTGTGTTTGATTTTCCCGTTTTATATTTGATTTTATAGTTGTATTCTTCCAATTTTATTCGCCATCTCATTAGCCTTGATCCTGGGTCGTTCACGCTGAATAACCATATCAATGGTTTGTGATCCGTAATTATGGTGAATTTTGCGCCATAAATATACGGTCGAAATTGGTGTACTGCCCATACGATTGCAAGCAGTTCTTTTTCTGTAGTCGAATAATTGGTTTCGGCCTTGTTGAGAGTTCGACTTGCCTAACATATGGGTAAATCCTCTCTAATTTTCCCTTGGAACAGGATTGCACCAATTGCCTTATCCGAGGCATCCGTTGTCACGAAACCATTTATCGTGACACCCATACGGGTGCCGTAATCAGGGCTTCCCTTAAATGGTCAAATGAGCTTTGGCATAATTCGGACCATTCAAATTTGACACCTTTTTTTTATCAAATTCGTCATTGGCTTTGCAATCGTGGAAAAATCTTTAATGAATCTGCAGTAGTACCCAGCTAGTCCCAGGAATGATTGTATTTCTTTTACATTTCTCGGTATTGGAAAAATTTTTACCGCTTTTATCTTTTCGGGGTCAGGCTTCACACCGACTTCTGTTATAATATGGCCGAGATATTGCGATTCCTTTCGCATAAATTCGCATTTCTTTGGTTGTATTTTTTAAAATAGCTTCTCTTAGCCGTGTCAGCAGTTCACGTAGGCGTTTGTCGTGCTCGGCGAGTGAGGCTCCATATATGACAATATCGTCCAGATATACGTATCATTTTAGGCCTTGCAAACCGGCCAATACTGCGTCCATTAATCTTTGGAACGTAGGAGGTGCATTTTTTAAACCAAATGGCATTCGATTTTCCTCGTAATGCCCTAACGGCGTTGAAAAAGCCGTTTTCGGTTTCTCTTCCTCCGCCATTGGGATTTGACGAAATCCCGAAGCGAGGTCGAGGGTCGTGAAGTACTTTGCCTTTCCCAACTGGTCCAGTATCTCTGCGATATTGGGCAGTGGGTAAGAGTCACCTTCTGTAGCCTCGTTTAGCTTCCGAAAGTCAACGACCACCCTTGTTTGGACTATTCCGTCCGCATCTGGTTTTTTCAGCACTACGAGCAATGGAGCATTCCATGGGCTCGTGCTTGGGCGGATTATAACCTCATCTAGCATTTTTTGTGCCTGTCGTTGAATTTCTTTTTTGTGCTCCTCCGGTAGTCAATAAGGTCGCACCTTTATCGGCATTGTCCCGTCCTTGAGCGGTATCCGATGCTCGACTGCTTTTGTACGACCCAGTAGTTCTCCTTCGCCAATATTTTACGTTATTAAATCAGCGGACAGTAATAATGGCCGAACACGACGACTATATGTTAATGAAAGAGGCTCGAATGAGCATTCCCGTATTCGACGCCTCCAAACCAGAAGATGTTACAGATTTTATACGAGCAATAAAATACGCGTCGACTCGAGTCCGCGCAGAAAATGTCGCGGATTTATTACAAGCTAGATTGCATCTCAAATTGCAAGGCAAGGCCGCGGCAGACCTGCGTTACAAAGACGTAGAGACGTACGACGATTTGCTGACATTATTAAAATCGCTGTACGAGGCGAAGCGAACAGTCCCCGCGCTACAAATCGAATTCAATTCCTGTAGACAAAAACATGACGAGACTGTACAAGCTTACGCAAACCGCGTCGAATCTATATTGATGGATTTAATCACGGATTGCACGCCCATGGTCAATTCGGAATCTGGTCGAAGAGCAATCGAATATTTAATTAGGCATTTTGCCCTGAATAATTTCGAACATGGACTTCGCAAGGACCTACAGCTAATAGTAAGGTCACGAGGGTACCACGAGTTGGGCGAAGCAATCCGCGGAGCAATCGAAGAGGAAAAATCGGTCGAGGGGACCAAAACAATCGCGGAGAGCGTCTTTCACAGTAGCGGAGAGTCCGCACCGTCACACGCCCACGAGGGGCGAAAATCGTTCCCATTTCAAAGGCCCTCATCACATCAGGCGCATACGCAAGCACGTTATAGCTTGCCAGTGCCATTGAAAACGATTCATCAAGCAGAAATAATTTGCAATTATTGCAAAAAACCGGGTCACAGATATAACGACTGTAGAAGAAGGCCAGGATGGCAAGGCCCGAGTAACCCACAGAAGCATTACAATTATGTGCCAAACTATAAGTTCCCAAGAAAACAAAATGAACATAGGCCAAAGGAAAGAATCCAAGAAAATACGCCCAAAAGAACCGTCAGTTCGTTAGCAGTCGGCGTTCTTTCCATAGAGAAAGAAACAAAAAGCGTTGAAGTGATCAAGCGAAAAATACCGCAAAGAAAAATAATGGACATTCTACTTGGAAACCCATATGTACACAATGACAAGGCACCAAGAAGAATTTACCACGTCAGCACTCAGCTGCCGCGAGTACACGCCAGTGACGTACATATAGCGTCGAAACAGGCTCGCGAAAAAATGCTGACGCTCCGGTGTGACACAGGGGCCCAGTGCAGCATTGTAAAGGTGAATGAGTTGGATCCAGATACACCCATCGGGGACGAGGTCATAGAACTCCACGGCCTCGGCAAGGCGTTCCGTCCCCTCTGCACAGCTGAGGTGAAACTGGACACTCCGGCCGCTGTGATAACGCACAAGTTCCATGTGGTCGGCAAGGAAGTACCGTTAGCAGTAGACGGACTCCTTGGAATGGACTGTATAGTCGAAAAAGGAATAAACATACGAAAAGGAAAAATGATAGAAATTAAAGGGCACAAAATACCGTTTGTACACGGCACGAAATACTTAAAAATACCCGCCCGCACAGAATGTATAGTGCAGGCGAGGACGATGGGAAAAGGCCAAGGAGTTACAAGGGAACAACCCATCCAAAGGGGTGTTACGATGGGAAAAGCCGTCGTAAAGGCAGAGGCAAACACTTGCCGTGTAACTATAATGAACGTGCTCGAGAAAGAGCAAATTATCAAAAGACCTACGGTCGAACTGGAAAAATTGGAAATCGACAAAATTAGCCTGGGAAAAGGAAAATGCGACAAAAAGAAGCAAGAATAGGAAACGCATCAGGACGTCGAAAAAATTGCAGAATTAAGAAAGCAAAGGTAGGAAAAATCATGACGCGAGATTAAGGGGAACTCGCATTTGAACGCGGAAGAAGAAAAGATTTTGCGTCAAATTTGCGAGGAATTCCCCGACGTATTTCATCTCGAAGGAGAGCTAATGGGTTGTACAAAAGTAGTCGAGCATCGGATACCGCTCAAGGACGGGACAATGCCGATAAAGGTGCGACCTTATCGACTGCCGAAAGAGCACAAAAAAGAAATTCAACGACAGGCACAAAAAATGCGAGATGAGGATATAATCCGCCCAAGCACGAGCCCATGGAATGCTCCATTGCTCGTAGTGCCGAAAAAACCAGATGCGCACGGAATAGTCCAAAAAAGGGTGGTCGTTGACTTTCGGAAGTTAAACGAGGCTACGGAAGGTGACTCTTACCCACTGCCCAATATCGCAGAGATACTGGACCAGTTGGGAAAGGCAAAGTACTTCACGACCCTCGACCTCGCTTCGGGATTTCATCAAATCCCAATGGCGGAGGAGGACAAACTGAAAACGGCTTTTTCAACGCCGTTAGGGTATTACGAGTATAATCGAATGCCATTTGGTTTAAAAAATGCACCTCCTACGTTCCAAAGATTAATGGACGCAGTATTGGCCGGTTTGCAGGGCCTAAAATGCTACGTATATCTGGACGATATTGTAATATATGGAGCCTCACTCGCCGAGCACGACAAGCGACTACGTGAAGTGCTGACGCGGCTAAGAGAAGCTAATTTAAAAATACAACCAAAGAAATGCGAATTTATGCGAAAGGAAACGCAATATCTCGATCATATTATAACAGAAGTCGGTGTAAAGCCTGACCCCGAAAAGCTAAAAGCGGTAAAAAATTTTCCAATACCGAGAAATGTAAGAGAAATACAATCATTCCTGGGACTAGCCGGGTACTACCGCAGATTTATTAAAGATTTTTCCAAGATCGCAAGCCCAAAGACGAATTTGATTAAAAAAGGTGTCAAATTCGAATGGTCCGAATTATGCCAAAGCTTATTTGACCATTTAAGGGAAGCCCTGATCACAGCACCCATACTCCAGTATCCTGATTTCACTAAACCGTTCATCGTGACAACGGATGCCTCAGATAAGGCAATCAGTGCAATCCTGTCCCAAGGGAAAATTGGAGAGGATCTACCCATATGTTATGCAAGTCGAACTATCAACAAGGCCGAAACCAATTATTCGACTACAGAAACAGAACTGCTTGCAATCGTATGGGCAGTACAACAATTTCGACCGTATATTTATGGCGCAAAATTCACCATCATAACGGATCACAAACCATTGACATGGTTATTCAGCGTAAAGGACGCAGGATCAAGGCTTATCAGGTGGCGAATAAAATTGGAAGAGTACAACGATAAAATCCAATATAAAACGGGAAAATCAAACACAAACGCAGACGCGTTAAGTCGTATATATGCCTTGACACGAGCTCAGGCACAAGAGGTAGAAAAAAGTACACAAAAGCATGGTGGCACAACAAAGAAAGAATTAAATAGAGAAAGAAAGAAGACTCCGCGCGGCAGCGCGAGAGAGAAACCAATGACAGACAGTATGGCCGCCAGCCGTTATGAAAGCGAGAGAGAAGAAACCGAGTCCGACAATACGGACTCGGACAATGACAACACGTGCGAGAGCACCCGAGAGAGAGAGCACGAAAAGAAAGACAGCGTTACGAATGTCCGCACAAAGAGGCGAGTCCGAGTATACGACTCGCCGTGCTACGACACAGCACGTAGAGAAGAGGCCGCCTGGGGAAGCGCGGCACCTGTGCCGCGCTTCCCCAGGCGGCCTCTTCTCTACGTGCTGTGTCGTAGCACGGCGAGTCGTATACTCGGACTCGCCTCTTTAACTCGCCCATTTAACTCATGGGGAATCTCCCCATGAGTTAAAAGAGTCGCAATGCGCGAGCACGAGCGCGAGCGACGAAGAAAACTGCAGCATTGGCGTATCCACCCCAAGCAAGGCAGACAGAGCAAAAATAATACAAGAATATCACGATGCCCCTCTAGGTGGGCACCAAGGCATCACACGGACGCTGCAGCGAATACGTCAACGATATGTGTGGCCGGGAATGAAGCAAGACGTCACCGCACACATAAAAGAGTGCGACAAATGTCAGCGAAATAAATCGGGAAAAATTAAGAAGGCACCGATGGTAATCACAGACACGCCAAGCCGAGCGTTCGAAAAATGTGCTGTTGATATAGTAGGTCCCTTGACGGTGACCGAAAAAGGCAACAAATATATTCTGACTTCCCAGGATTTACTAACAAAATATAGCGCAGCAATTCCGTTAGAAAATCAAGAAGCTAATACAATAGCAAAGGCCCTTGTAACGGAAATTATTTGTAAATTTGGTGCCCCGTCTACAATCCTCTCGGATCAAGGCACAAATTTTCTAAGCAAAATATTGAAAGAGATGTGTGATCTCCTACAAATAAAAAAATTGCAAACCACGGCGAACCATCCACAATCGAATGGAGCCCTGGAAAGATCACATAGGACCGTTGCAGAATACCTGAAAAATTTCGTACGAGAGGATCAAAGGGACTGGGACGAATGGATACCATACGCCATGTTCACATACAATACCACGCCACACACCGCTACGGGTATTACGCCGTACGAATTGGTGTTCGGAAAGGAGGCTAAATTACCAACCGCACTGTGAGAAATTCCGCGAGCCACGTATTCATACGACGATTACGCAGCGGAATTACGCGAGCGCCTGAGGGCGTCATGGCAACAAGCACAAGAAAACCTGAAAAAGCGTAAGGAGAAATCGAAGCATCAATATGATCACACGGCCGGTAAAATAGAGTATCGCCCGGGTGATCAAGTCCTCCTTTACGACGAGACCGTGAGGAGGGGCAGATCGGCCAAGCTCACTCCGAAGTGGGTAGGGCCTTACACCGTCCGAAGCCGAGAGGCAGGTGAGACCTACGGTATCGGCCGCGGACGCAAGAAAGCACGCGTACACGTGAATCGCATAAGAAAATATATCACCCACTAGCCGTCGCGATGGCCAGCGGGTAGGCGCGAAGACAGGAAGGGGCCCGCAGCTCGACCGCAAGAAAGGCCCGTCATAAAAAAAAAAAGGTGAGAAGAGAGGAGAGCAAATATATATACATCGCACATGAATTGTGGAAAGCGATTCTTATAATTAATGGAGGCCACAATGCCTCTCCCGCATTCCGCCCTGAAAAGAGGAAGGGAAAAATAAAATAAATAAACTCACGAATACGTGGGAAAAAAGGTGGGATATTGTTACATTCGGTGGTTAACTGAACACCCAAATGGGGTCCGGTTTCAACCCCAGAGTGGAGGGGAAGAGGGCGTGCAGCCACCACATGGTGGGGCGGCTGATCCACCAACCCGCTTCCGGGCTGTCGTAAAACAGCCGACACAATCCGCATAAGACGGCGGGTTCCGAGCCCCACTCCATGGCCTCCAAGATGTCCGGATCCTCGGCCAAAATCTTGAGGCGGTTGGCCCGTACCCGGGCTCGACGGCGGCGAACACCGACGGCGTGATGAATAAAGAGCCGCCGCCACCATCCCTTAGAGGATGAGCGAGCCCTCTTGCGAACCCGTGCCGTCTGAGGAAAAGGAATAAAAAAACATTGTTTTATTTAGGACGAAGGGAATCTCCTCCGATGGAAAAAAAAACGGGAAAGAGAATTCGTCTACATACCAAAACGAATTCTAGACCGTCCTCCTCACCTCCGAGTACCACCGTTTCTCCTTCGCATCGCGAGTAATCCATGTCTGAAAAAAAAACAATAATAATAATTATGAAGCAAGATAAAAGGAAAATAAAGAAGACAGAGATAGAACGAATACTCACCGAGGTATAAGACGATCGGCTTCCGTCGAAAGTCGAAACAAGAATGAAAATATCGCCGTTCACGCATTAAACGAGCGACTTGATCGAAGCACAATAACGCGAACATTGCAGAAATGACGAGAAAGAGGGCATTAAACTCAAGACCCAGCAACGAGTCCGAATACAAAAAAGTCTTCAATGAAAAAGCATTGAAATTCGAAAAATAGATCATAAACCTATAGGTATATCTATATATGGAAATAAATTCCCAAAGGAAAAAAAGAAAAAAAAAACACGTCAGATCCAAAGAGTTTAACCCCGCGAATTATTTTCGCAGGATACTAGCTCTGGCCCTAGGGTCGAGCCCAGGTGAGGCTGATACACCGGAAAAACCATACCGGATAGAAAGGTTCACGGTTTCACCCGGAATTTTCTATGAGGTAATCGGGACAATGTCAATAACCCGCGACGTATGGAAACTGGCAGTAAAAATGGATCTGAGTGGAACAGCAGAACAGGAAGCCCAGATCATCGAAGCCACGAAGGTCACGAAATGGTCACGAAAACAACGACTCGCATGGTAGATAAAATTAACAACGAACTACATGCCGCATAGGACATAACAGGAAACCAAAAAAGGCGTTATCGACGAGGTCTAATAGACGGATTGGGGGGAATAATAAAAGCAATATCAGGAAATATGGACGCACAAGACGCATCCGAAATCAGCAACGAAATAAATGAAATAAATAAAAGGCAAAAAACAGTAGAAGATGCCTTAAAAGGAAATGTGCAAATTTTGGACTCCACAATCGATCTTTTTAATCGATCAACAATTCGTTTGGAAGAAAATCAGAAGGTGCTACAAGCTCTCGTGCAACAGATCAAACAAAGAGTCGTCAACCAGTACAACGACCAAAACGTCCGGCAACAATTGGATGAACGAATGATGGCCGTGAGCCTCATTGTAGAGTCTTTACTAAGTGACGTACGACAAGTAGTTAACTTTTTAATAGGACTCACGAGAGGAATGGTAAGCCCAAGCATATTATCGCCAAGACAATTGACGAACTATTTGACTGACGCTTTACCCAATGTGCCGATAGGGCATACGTTCCCTACCGCGATAAATTACGCGGAAATGCCAAAGTTATTGGAGTTATCAGAAGTAGGCGCGTATAGTACATACACATCCATTGTACTTGAAATAAAAACACCGTCAATTGGCACTGAGGAATATAAAATCAGCAAAGCTTATCCTCTGCCCACCAAAATAGAAAATCATAGTTATCAATTTATAGAAATAAAAAATGACCTCGTCGTGGTAGAAGCCACGAGAGAATCTTGCCTACATATAACAAAAAATGATTTAGGAAATTGTAAAGCTATAGCGTCACATTATTATTTCCGACCAAAGCAAGTAGCGCGTCCCGCTCATACTTGCGCATCGTGGGAGGTGGCATTATACATCGCATCTAAAGATAAATACGCAAATTGCGACCGAAGAGTCGCTCAGATAAATAGCACTCTAATTATTGCTTTAGAACGCCATGGTAGGGGGCTATACGTTGCACCAGAGCCCGAAACACGGCTCATCCATTGCGGAAACAACCAACCTCATACGCAACGCTTACGGGTGCAGGGACCCTGGCTTTGGACGGAAAATGTTCCGTCACCGCCCCTAGTTTTAGACTAGAAACAGTCGGCGAAATAAGACAAAACGAACACGCCGATTTCTTACCACAATATAATTTATCATTCTTGTCTACAGATATGCACATACTCGATCATACATCGACAAAAATTGTATTACCGCACGAAATTATAAACGATCCAAAAGAATTTAACACGATCGGCGAACGTTTAAAAACCATAAAAATTAACCTAAAAGCGGAATCAAGCGATTCTAGAACATATGGACATATAATAGGTAATTATTCGTTAAGCGCAATCGCGCTGATAATACTTGGAATAGCCTGTATAGGCTATTAC
Organism: Ophion costatus; assembly: GCA_951751655.1. Classification (NCBI taxonomy): domain Eukaryota; kingdom Metazoa; phylum Arthropoda; class Insecta; order Hymenoptera; family Ichneumonidae; genus Ophion; species Ophion costatus. Next base: position 15,195,609 of record OX632359.1, on the reverse strand, counting down.
CGTATGAACCACGCGTGGAAACCCGTCAACAATGAGGGCAAAAGCAGCGCCGAGTCGGCGCAATCAAGCAACGCGCAGTCAGCAAAAAGGAAGCTGCCCGTGCCAAAATTGAGATTAAAGATCAAGCGAAACATATCCACGACGAATTCCGTGTAAAACGAACAGGCGAAAATGTATACGAAAGAAAATGTACTATATTTATGCGAGAATTATTTTAAGAAAAATAACGATATATAGATCTGGGAAAATAACGATATATAGATCTCTCTCTCTCTCTCTCTCTCTCTCTCTCTCTCTCTCTCTCTCTCTCTCTCTCTCTCTCTCTCTCTCTCTCTCTCTCTCTCTCTCTATCTCTATCTCTATCTCTATCTCTATCTCTATCTCTATCTCTATCTCTATCTCTATCTCTATCTCTATCTCTATCTCTATCTCTATCTCTATCTCTATCTCTATCTCTATCTCTATCTCTATCTCTATCTCTATCTCTATCTCTATCTCTATCTCTATCTCTATCTCTATCTCTATCTCTATCTCTATCTCTATCTCTATCTCTATCTCTATCTCTATCTCTATCTCTATCTCTATCTCTATCTCTATCTCTATCTCTATCTCTATCTCTATCTCTATCTCTATCTCTATCTCTATCTCTATCTCTATCTCTATCTCTATCTCTATCTCTATCTCTATCTCTATCTCTATCTCTATCTCTATCTCTATCTCTATCTCTATCTCTATCTCTATCTCTATCTCTATCTCTATCTCTATCTCTATCTCTATCTCTATCTCTATCTCTATCTCTATCTCTATCTCTATCTCTATCTCTATCTCTATCTCTATCTCTATCTCTATCTCTATCTCTATCTCTATCTCTATCTCTATCTCTATCTCTATCTCTATCTCTATCTCTATCTCTATCTCTATCTCTATCTCTATCTCTATCTCTATCTCTATCTCTATCTCTATCTCTATCTCTATCTCTATCTCTATCTCTATCTCTATCTCTATCTCTATCTCTATCTCTATCTCTATCTCTATCTCTATCTCTATCTCTATCTCTATCTCTATCTCTATCTCTATCTCTATCTCTATCTCTATCTCTATCTCTATCTCTATCTCTATCTCTATCTCTATCTCTATCTCTATCTCTATCTCTATCTCTATCTCTATCTCTATCTCTATCTCTATCTCTATCTCTATCTCTATCTCTATCTCTATCTCTATCTCTATCTCTATCTCTATCTCTATCTCTATCTCTATCTCTATCTCTATCTCTATCTCTATCTCTATCTCTATCTCTATCTCTATCTCTATCTCTATCTCTATCTCTATCTCTATCTCTATCTCTATCTCTATCTCTATCTCTGTCTCTGTCTCTGTCTCTGTCTCTATCTCTATCTCCATCTCTATCTCTGTCGTTTTTTTTTTTTTTTCGGGGAGGGGAAATCTTCAGAAAGACACCCTGATGTTTGGGTAGTGTCGGACTTGTACCGACTAAAACCCCTCCCCCACACCACACCCCGCACTGGCCCCGCTTTCGCATTTCACAGTATGGTGTGTTGCCTGCCCTTATTTGGGCTTCTCTCCTCCGTCTTGCTTCGACCATTTTTTTCCAGGTTTTTCCCTGGTCTACACGTTTGGGAGTGTTACCGTCTCGTCTCGTGTTGTTCTCGCCTCCTTCCATTTCCTTTCCTCTTGTTCTTTCTTTTTCATTATTTTTGTCGTGTAAGTTTGCACGGCTTCCCAGTTGTGTTCGCTTTGCAGCATGACTGCGATGATGTTGGTCTCGGATAATGTTACGCCCGCCAGCGTCTCCTCAAGTCGCGTCTTATCGTTTTCCGCAGCTGGGCACCTGAAGACCGCGTGTTGTCCATCGTCCGGGCTGTGTCCACAGTGAAGGCACTCCGTGATATCGCTTCTCTTGAAACGCTCCAGGTAAGCGTTGAAGCATCCATGACCAGTGAGCGCCTGGGTAAGGTAGTATCCCACTTCCCCGTGCGCTCTGTCATACCATGCAGCTACGTTAGGGATTAGACTGTGCGTCCATCGTCCGCGGGTATCGCTATCCCATCTTCTTTGCCATCGGTCCATTAGCCTCTGGCGGGCGTTCTTCTTTATTTCTGCCTTTTCCTGTTCCGTACTTAATCTCGCTCTGTACTGCTGCATCTCTCCGTAGACTTCCCGCTTTTCGCGGATCAGCAAGTCTACGGGGGGCGTGCTTGCAAGTACGAGCGCGGCGACTTCAGATACCGTCCTGTACGCGGATATCACTCTGATGGCACTTCGTCTCTGGACCCCTGCTCATTTTTTCTTCGCTCCTACTTTGTCTACCGCATCGGCCCAGATTTCCGCTGCGTAGAGGATCTTTGCTTGTATAACGCTGTTAAGGAGTTTCCTTTTTTGCTTCGTCGGCCCACGAATGTTCGGCATCAGCCTTGCCAAAGCTGCTGCTGTGGACGCAGCTTTTGCCGCGGTTTTGGCTACGTGGTCTACGTACCGGAGCCCTCTGTCGATCTGTACTCCCAGGTACTTCAGAGACTTCGACAACGGTATATTTTGCCCTTCCAGAATAAGTTCTGGTGGCGGGAACACCCTTTTGTCCGTGATGAGTATCGCTTCCGTCTTATGAACCGCCATCGTTGGTCCTTGCTCATTTAGCCATTTACTAGCCCGGCGGAGGGTTTCGTTTGTTGCTAGCTCGAGTGTGCTAGTTGTATTTGCTGTCGCCACCACTGCGGCGTCGTCAGCAAAACCGACTATTTTCGATCCTCTTGGGAGATCGAGGTTTAACAGGCCGTCGTACATCACGTTCCACAGAAAAGGGCCAAGGACAGATCCCTGTGGCACGCCCGCCGTCACCTTATACTCGACTTTTCCTTCCCCCGTGTCGTAAAGCAGCGTTCTGTCGCTGAGGTAGCTGTCCACTACTCGCCTCAAGTAATCTGGGGTCCGTCTCGTTTTAAGGGCCTCCTTGATGACGTCCCATCTAGCTGTGTTGAACGCATTTTTTATGTCTAGAGTGACCAATGCGCAGTAGCCTTTTGTCTGCCAGGTCCGCTCCGTTTCTTTTTTGGCTGTGTCGATGACTTCCACGATGGCGTCTACTGTTGATCGACCCTTTCGAAAACCGTACTGCTTTCGAGATAGTCCGCCGTCATTTTCGATGTGCGTCTCGAGTCTTCTGAGGATTAACCTTTCGAAGAGTTTCCCCATGTTGTCCAGAAGGCATATCGGTCGGTACGACGATGGCTCTTCTAGAGGCTTGTTCCCCTTTCGCAGCAGCACCAGCTTTTGTCTTTTCCATCGGGCAGCAAAAGCTCCTTTCCGAAGGCATGCGTTGTACGTGTCCAACAACAGTTCTGGCCAGACTTCCAGCACTTCTCCAATAATCTCGTTCGGTATATTATCTGGGCCGAGCGCTATTCCTGGTTGTAGGCGCTTTTTTCGCTTCTTGGATTTCCTGGATACTCAATGGTACTAGGAGCGTTTGGCCAGCTTGCCATACTTCCTGTTGTCTCCGTCCCTGAACCGGGAATAGCGTCGTGACTATTCCTCTCATTCGTTGTGAACACAATATTCCAGGTATCTGCCAGTGGCCCACCAATTTTTTTGTGACGATCCTGTACGGAAGGCCCCATGGGTCTTCTTCTATGGTACGACAGAGTGTCTGCCAGTACTTACGCTTACTACCCTTGATGGCTATCCGCAGCTCCTTTCTTGCCGTTTTGTAGTTCGCATCCAGGGTGCCTAGTTCTGGTGTTTGTCCGTTCGCCCAGCTTGGCTCGCTTCCGCCATGCCGTCTACGGCGTTGAGCCGCTCTGCGTGCAGCTAGACACTTCTTTCTTAGGTTGTTGATTTCGGCGTTCCACCAGTATACTGGCTTCTTCAGGCTTGGGTACTTCTTTCGCCTTGGCATAGCCATGTCACACGCCGCAGTAATGGCTTTGGCTGTGTAGTCAATAAGTGTCTCGAGGCTGCCTGCCTCTACGAGTCTTTGCAGCTCACCTCGGAGCTTCTCTGCTTCTAATGCCGCTCTCAGCTGGGTCTTGTCCAGTTTCCGTAGCTGCCAGCCACCTCCGTTGTTTCGCTGGACGCTCATGTCCTGCTGCTGCCTCTCTAGTTCCTATTCTAGGCTGAATTCGAGGTATTGGTGATCACTAAGGGTAACGTCCTCTAGCACTCTCCACCCTGTCACCTTGCGGGCAGTGCCCCCCGAAGCCAGCGTGACGTCAATTACCGAACCGGTACATCCTCTTCGAAACGTGAATGAGTTTCCCTCGTTCAGAACAACAAGGTCCAGTCTGGCTATTACTTCAGAGAACGCTTCCCCTCTGTCTATCTCTCTATCTCTCTATCTCTCTATCTCTCTATCTCTCTATCTCTCTATCTCTCTATCTCTCTATCGCTCTATCTCTCTATCTCTCTATCTCTCTATCTCTCTATCTCTCTATCGCTCTATCTCTCTATCTCTCTATCTCTCTATCTCTCTATCTCTCTATCTCTCTATCTCTCTATCTCTCTATCTCTCTATCTCTCTATCGCTCTATCTCTCTATCTCTCTATCTCTCTATCTCTCTATCTCTCTATCGCTCTATCTCTCTATCGCTCTATCTCTCTATCTCTCTATCTCTCTATCTCTCTATCTCTCTATCGCTCTATCTCTCTATCTCTCTATCTCTCTATCTCTCTATCTCTCTATCTCTCTATCTCTCTATCTCTCTATCTCTCTATCTCTCTATCTCTCTATCTCTCTATCTCTCTATCTCTCTATCTCTCTATCTCTCTATCTCTCTATCTCTCTATCTCTCTATCTCTCTATCTCTCTATCTCTCTATCGCTCTATCTCTCTATCTCTCTATCTCTCTATCTCTCTATCTCTCTATCGCTCTATCTCTCTATCGCTCTATCTCTCTATCTCTCTATCTCTCTATCTCTCTATCTCTCTATCTCTCTATCTCTCTATCTCTCTATCTCTCTATCTCTCTATCTCTCTATCTCTCTATCTCTCTATCTCTCTATCTCTCTATCTCTCTATCTCTCTATCTCTCTATCTCTCTATCTCTCTATCTCTCTATCTCTCTATCTCTCTATCTCTCTATCTCTCTATCTCTCTATCTCTCTATCTCTCTATCTCTCTATCTCTCTATCTCTCTATCTCTCTATCTCTCTATCTCTCTATCTCTCTATCTCTCTATCTCTCTATCTCTCTATCTCTCTATCTCTCTATCTCTCTATCTCTCTATCTCTCTATCTCTCTATCTCTCTATCTCTCTATCTCTCTATCTCTCTATCTCTCTATCTCTCTATCTCTCTATCTCTCTATCTCTCTATCTCTCTATCTCTCTATCTCTCTATCTCTCTATCTCT
>OX632359.1:15022164-15190045 GCA_951751655.1 Ophion costatus | reverse complement strand
GCCAGGCGTTCAGCGGTCGTTTCGGCTGAGGTGCGTTCGCTTGTTGCTGAAAAGCGCCTGGACGTCCTGCTGTTGCAGGACCCTTCCGTCCAACGTCAAGGCACGAGCCACACCTTCTACGGGCTAGGAACTGGAATGAGGGTCGCTGCTGTCCGCGCAGAACGCCCCTGGGCGGCGGCGGCGATGTGCAACTCCTCCTTCCAGATGATCTTCGTCCCGCAGCTAAGCACCGCGCACTGCCGTTTGTGTGATGGAGGAGGCACCCAGCTTCTCATTCTACGTCGTATCCCACTACTTCCAGTGGAGTGACGAGATTGAGGTGCACCTCAGGCACCTGGAAAGGGTGTTCCATTCGCCGAGGGGGCAGAGAGTTCTGGTTGGGTTAGACGCCAATACCCCGTCCTCCCTTTGGGAACCTCAGGACACGGACAGGCGCGGTGCAAAATTGGAGCGGCTTATCCGTCAGTTTGGGTACACGGTTCACAATGATGTCAACCAGCCGCCTACCTTCCAGGCGCTCACAGATTCGTCATACATCGACGTAACCTTGGGGTCGCCTTCCATGGGCCGCTTCGTCGACGAATGAAATGTGCGGCAGGAATGGGCAACGAGCGATCACAACGCTCCAGACATTGGCCTGATGGTGCCGAAAGCCGAGGGGAATAACGGACGCCCCGCTGTCAGCCAGTTCAACGTAAGGAGAGCCGATTGGGAGCGGTTCGATCAGACCCTCGCCGACCTGTCGGCGCAAAGGCTGGAGGGGCTACTACTGACGTCCGCCGTAGAAGTCGAGGAGATGGCTGGCGCTTTCACGAGCATCCTCACGGAGGCTTGTGAGGGCGCAATGCCCAGGAAAAAGTATTTCAGGAAGTCCAACCCGTCGTGGACTCCCCATCTCACTAACCTCAAGAAGGAGGTATACCGGCGGCATAGGAACTTCCGGAGGGAACGGGATGTCGCTTAACGCCTCAGACTCCGGCTCCAGTACTGCACCTCTATGCGGAATACAGCCGCGAGGTGAAGAGAGTCAAGCTCAAAAGCTGGAGCAGCTTCGTCACGTCGCACGGCAACGAGAAGCCCTGGGGCTTCGTATATAAGCTCCAGTCGGACAAGCTTCAAGTTGGGAGGGTGCTCACCATCCTCCGGCGGGACGACGGCCCCACAATGGGCATCAAAGAAACCGCCAGCTTCCTCCTTGAGGTCCATGTACCTGAAGATCGGGAAGAGGATGATACCCCCCAACAGCGGCAAGTTAAGGAGGGTGCGCCTTTACTACACCCGATACTCCCGGCGACCTACTTTTCACTCAATCGGAGCTCGCTCTCCACCTTAAGACCCGCAAGAGCCGGAAGGCTTCGGGACCCGACCTCATCGAGGTCGTCATGCTGAAAAAGGCCTTCGCGGTCATTCCCGATATGCTAGTTTATTTGTTCAACGCATGTTTAAACTTGGGCCTCTTTCCCTCTCCCTGGAAGAGGGGCTCTCTCCGAGTCCGTCTGAAAGGCGAAAACAAAGACGAGAAGAATCCAAAATCGCATAGGCCCATATGTCTCCTCTCCGTGGTAGGTAAGTTCTTCGAAAAATCCCTCAAGGGGCGCGTTGCGCGGTCGTCGATCGGCGCGGGCAAAACCTCCGATCGACAGTTCGGCTTCGTTCCGGGTAAGTCGACGGAGGATGCGATCGTGGAAATGAGCATGATGGTAGCCGAGTCGGAGGACACGTACGCCATCGCACTCCTGTTCAACATCGTGGGTGCATTCGACACCGTGAGGTGGCCCCTGAAGGCAACTCGCGGCGAGAATTGGAGGCTAGGACACAATCGAGAGTAGATAGAATTGTAGCCTGGTGCCAGAGCGCCAAGCTGCAATTTTCCCAAAGAAAGACAGAAGCCATACTCCTTAAGAGTGAATGGCGGCGCAGAGCGCCAATTGGAAGACGAGGAGGAGACCTTCCCGACCGCCTGCGCCGTGCTCATACGCGGCCCGACTTGGCCACTAGATACCCTACAGTCCAGATAGGATGCTGCAGCTAGGATAGCTTTCAAAGACAGTGTTAGATATCTCGGCATCCATCTTGATAAGGAGATGAGAGTGAGCTCCCATTGCGCTTATCGTAGAAAGAAGAGTGCATCGTTCTACGAACGCCTGGGGGAAATGGCTAGGGCCCGGTCGGGACGTAGATTCGCGACCGTCAGTACGATTTACGGGGAGGTTTTTGTCCTGACGGTGACATATGCCACCGCGGGATGGGCTGACCTCTGCAAGGAGGCACACCGTCGAGTCCTTAGAAGCGCCCAGTGACGTGCGTTGATCGCAGTTACTGGGGCATACAGAACTGTCTCCTACGATTCTGTGTGTGTTGTTGCAAGAGCTGCGCCAGTGGACATTCTGCTGAATGTCCACGCAAGCCGGGGCGCAGTACCACCTCAGAAAGGGACAAGGAGCCGAGATTAAGGATGTTGTGTCCAAAATTGAAAATGGTAAGAAAAATTTTAAAAATTTGATAGGTCATTATGTAAAACATTTGAAAGGTTGTGTAAAAATTTCACGATGATTAGGAAGCTGGCTACTGAGAAATTAGAATTTACAAATTACACGCAGTCTTATGGAAACTGAAGTAACTTTGCGATTATAATTTTTTTCGTTATAAAAAATAATTGCATAAATACAAAAAAAATCACACTTGAGAAAAAACATATAAGAATATAGCGGCAACGTTGCATATACCGAAAGTAGCGGGAAATATAAATACTCATTTTCATTTACGGACGACGTCGTTTCTTGCACCATAAAGCCTCTTTTGTTTTTGATAATATTTGAAATAAAAAAACGATAATTCATAAATATTTATTCCATTTCTTGAAAACAAATAGCAAAGTTTGCTATTTGCTAATAGAATTGCAAAGTTACTTCAGTTTCCATAAGGCTGCGTGTGATTTGTAAATTCTAATTTCTCGTAACCAGCTTCCTAATCGTCGTGAAATTTTTACACGACCTATTAAATGTTTTATATAATGACCTATCATATTTAAAAAATGTTATAACCATTTTCAATTTTGGACACAACATCCTTAACGGGGTGGAAATTCCAGCAAGGGCGAATAACACCATCGACCGAGTCAAGGATGAGGCAATGAACATGCGGCAGGCCGCTTGGCAATCTTCCAACAAAGGCCGCAACACATTTGCCTTCTTCGGGAACATCCGGGAGAGAATGGCGGCGGATTGGTTCCGGCCGAACCACTACAGCACGCAGGTTATCTCCGGCCACGGCAACTTCGGAGCCAGTCTCTTGTCGAGGAGGAGAACTGCGTATGTGGACAGCAGGGCACAGCCCAACACTTCCATCTCGAGTGCGCAAACTATGAGCCACAGAGAGTCGCTCTGCGGGACTTCATCGGCGAGAGGGTATGGCCAGCGGCGGCACATGCCAATTGGCTGCCACCGCAGAGGCCCTCGATGTCTTCGCCGACTTCTGTCCGGAGGCCCTTTGGCTAAAGGGCGCGGAAGAGGCTTAGAGAGAGGACGAGTACAAGGCCCGGGGCGGGGTGGGAACGAAGAGTGGGGGAGGAGAGTCAAACGGAAGAAGTGAAATGGAAGCTAGAATAGAGGGACAGAGAAAGCTCATCCCGGATAGGTTAGCCAACGCAGGTCTTGTCAACACCCGGGAGTTTAGGTAGGAGAACGTATGTCCCGCGGGGCCCGAGTCGAGGAATATATTGGGCTCCACGGTGAAAGGTGGGTGGATCCGCAAAGCTTCGCGATTTATCCACCCCACCCTGGGCCTCGCGAACGCGATCTCAAGAAGAGCAGAGTAATAGGTAGCGACGTCGTACACTAACAAACACAAACAGATACACAGCCACATACAGAACAACACATAAAACAAACTGTGAGGCCACTGCACTTCCAGCGGCGCCCTCCACAGCACGCCCATACTAGGCTCACAATCCACCTACCCTTACCCTTATCCTTGTCTGCTGGACTGTGTCCGGGCGGGCCACGGGAGCAAGTCTTCCCGAGGTTCCCCGTAGGCACGCGGGGTCGAGATCAGTGTCTCCGGCGGGGCTAACGCCACGGTAGAGCTATCGGACTGCGACGCGGCGTGGCCAAACTGTTCTCATCGCTAGTCGATCCAGCGAAAGTCAAAGGATTTTTCCATTGAGCAGCCCCATGGAGGTGGTTCCCGTTCTGTAAAGAAAGATGGAAGCCCGTAGCGTGTGCCCGAAGAGGCGATAGTAGTAGGACTGGAGCGGTTCTAACCCACCGTTTGAGGGGAGCGAGCGAGGGGGAGGGGAGAGAGCGAGGGGCAGGAGGAGGGGACGGGGAAGCGAGCAGCGAGAAAGCAAGGGGGAGGGGAGGGGGAGCGAGAGACGAGGGGGGAGGGGGCATGGCGAGGGGAGGGGACGGGGCGAGGAAGCGAGAGGGGGATGTGTGCGCGCGCGCGCGCGCGTGTGTGTGTGTGTGTGTGTGTGTGTGCGTGCGTGCGTGCGTGCGTGCGTGCGTGCGTGCGTGCGTGCGTGCGTGCGTGCGTGCGTGCGTGCGTGCGTCTGTGCGTGCGTGCGTGCGTGCGTGCGTGCGTGCGTGGGTGCGTGCGTGCGACAACCATATATGGTTCGGAAAATTTTCGGTAATTTGAAGACGCTACGTGAAGGGGCTGCCTTTCAAAGCCCCCTAATTTATGACGTGCAGCTGGTTCCATTCTGAAAGACAATGTCAATTGCATCCGCCCCGTCTCAAAGCCTGCCGACACTCGAAACAGGTCCTGACAGGTTTCTTGGAAAAGCGTGCATGCGTGCGTGCGTGTGTGACAACCATATACGGGTGGGAAAATTTTCGGTAATATGAAAACGCTAGGCACCACATGGGTGGTTTTTATTTATGACATGCAGCTGCCCTGCTTCTATCTCGAAGATAATGTCAAGATGTTAGCATCCCTCCCGTCTCACAAAGCTCGCCGACACTCGAAACAGGTCCTGGCAGGTTCCGCGGGAAAACTGCAAACTTTAGAGATCTATCGTCAAGGGCTGTTGGCGCGGATGGACCACTTGAGCTGCACTCTTGAAAAAAGGTCTCATCGAGGTCTCGGATTAATTCCGAGATATAACGTCAACATGTTCGCATGTGCGAGTATGTACGCAATACATCCAGCCAAGCACCCCCTGGACTTGACTAAAAACGAGCTCGAACAAGGTCCAAAGGTTTTGCTCCGAAAATATTGGCGTAAATATGTGGGCTTATTGTGGGATCGTTTGCCGGAATATCATCAGAACGACAGTGAAGTGATATCATATCTTCCATGCGAGGAGCATTATAATACACCGCAGATGAAAGATCACATCGATGGCCCCCCACCTCAACGTGGGGAGTGTAATAAATGCTGTGAAAATTCTCCACGTACGGGGTTCTTCGAATGTGTTTGAACCTGTTTTTCGGGAGCGTGAAATAATGTCGGTGGGGGGCGGGGATTCTTCACAGTTCTTCGAACGTGTTCGAACCTGTTTTTCACGATTGAAAAAGAGGGGAGAAGTTTGTGTATGTTTGAGTGAGGGGGGCTTACGGGGGAGCGCATAATTGTGTGGACCAAGCTCAGACACCATTATTCCGCTGCACCATAGACATCTCTCGGAAAGAAACTTTGAAAGTGCGGGGCAAATGGTTCTCACGAGTATCAACAAAGTCAGCTGGATGGTGGAATTCCTCGCAACGAAGAAGCTGTCAGCACTAACCGCTCACTCGGATCATCGAATCTCCGATATGAGGGCCGTACAAACCAAGTTTTGGAAACGATACATCGCCGACATTGCGGATGAGTTCTCCGCCTTCTTACCGGCACGACTTGTGAAGGACTTTGACCATGATCCGACAATGTTCGAGAGTATGCTGCAAGTGACACGCGATGGTCAACTCTGCATGCAGTATATTGGTGGAAAATACAACAGTGTCGAGTTCCGTCGTCTCTGAGCATGGTGGACGGGCAAAAAAATTCATTGCATCGTCGAACGGCATCATCGAGAGCATACTGTAACTGGTGTGCAAATGGCTACATGCAGTTGTGGAAAATACAACAGGCTTCCGTTGTCTCTGAGTATGGTGGAAAAGAGCAAATTCGTTCGGACATCATCGTTGAACTGTTCGCATCACAGTCGCCTCGTCATCGTTTTCGACGTTATATGTGTTGACTGTGTAAAAATGTATTTAAAAAAACTGTTTCATCGAAATGTAAGAGGAGAAGTTCCAACTTTTTTCGTCGGAGAATAAATGAAGAATACAAAAGGTATATATTTCCATCGAAATGTTTTTTATTCATTGAAAAAAATTCCTCGCTCACGCCTGTATACACTCATCCAGCTTTTCAGCGATTTTATATTTGCATGGGCGCAGTTGTATTTCGTGTTGAAGGAATGACGGGGACATTTGGATTTCGTGATTTTCGGCAGCTTCTGCAGCGATGAACAGTCCAGACTCTCCAAGTCGATGACCTTTGTAGCGGCATCCGTGAATCTTGATAGCCATGCGCATTCTCGAGTCCCTTCGCATAGATGGCGGGAGCTCCTTGCAAGATCCGTCGAATTGTCTTTCTAGCTGTCTCGTATGGTATGCCGCTGTGATCCCATCGTATTCCATGGAAATTGCGTTCTAACCACTTGTTTGTCATTTTGTACTTAGGCGGTAGAGAGTCCCGAGCAAATGGTGCGTCGAAGGCGAGCGTCAACGGTTCAGCATCCTTATCGAGAAGTCTGACGATGGACATCTCCTTTAGGACAAATTTGTTGATGGGATTCTTGAAACCCTGTATATCGACAATAAGCTCCATGCTGACTGATGCAGGTGCGAATCATCGGCATGACTTTATACCAATTTTTTAACCCCACCACTGATTGGATTGTACTCGACAATACGATCATGAAGGATCATGCAGTATGCCGAAGTTTGTGGCGGAATATTGTTTTTCAATTCGAACTCAAGACACACGTCAACAGGGCCGGACTTGAGCGAATCGTTTTGCTTTAAACAGTCAATGACAACGAGAGGGGCTTTTTCTAAAAATTCCACCCTGCTCAGCCATGGTTCAGCCTCTTTGTTGTAATAAGTCTGCTGAACGTTTGCATACATCTCATAGAGTAGAGCATATTGATTTTGTTCAATGTTTAAATTCAAATTTCCATATGGATAACATTGCGAGTTGAGGTATACTTTGACATCGCTCATGTTACAATGATCAAAGTGGCTCGCATTTTGTTGTTTCGTATTCTTCCGTCCCGTCTGGTGCGTGAGTATGACATATCATGGCTTCTCCAGCTGATTCGAGGTTTTCACAGACTACACGTGCTTAGAGGTCGCAGGCAGCAATGGACATTCATACAGTTCCTATGTTCGGGAACTCATGGAGATTGGGGCGCACTTCGCGAGGAACTTTAACGGCTGAACTTTTCGCTGATCCGAGACTGTTACATACGGTACAAGCCGTTCGATTTTGTGCATTACGAGTTTGGAGTCTTCGCTCTTGGGATCCATAGGAGCATCCACGGCTACACAACGCAACGAAAATATTCATGGATCGCTCAAGCTGCCATCCCAGCTGGAGAAACAAAAATATGTCATTTTTGCGGCACAGACTGGTGAAAAGAATTATATGGCAAAGGGCATTTCATTATTCGTCGACTGCGAACTCACCAGAGTTAAACTTTATCTCAATTCGGAATTCTATCCTCACGATGGATCGAATTTGGACTTCGACTAAAAAAAAAAAGTTTCGCCAGTTTGTTCAATATGAACTCTCGATTTCGTAAATATCATTACGACTGTAATAGTGATCGTTCTTTGCTAACCATCGCCAAGTTTTAATGTAGCGGCCCTCTCACGGTTGATGATTGATCGCAATCAGAATGAGCCTGTAAACAAATGCTACTGTAGATGCGTGAATAGAGTTCGAATGCAAGAAAGATTGCAGTAGGAAGGAAGATTGCGAAGTGCAGTACTTCGTGATGTCAGCATAATCCGATATCGGGTTGTACAACTGAATATAATATTTTTTTTTCGAATGTGAAACTCATTTTTTGTTGTATGGAATTTGATTGAAAATAAATTAATATAATCGCACAATGATGGTCGAAGACATTCAGCAATATATGTTCGACAGATGTTCGACAGCCGTTAGTTGGAAGTTTGCGAGGCGTTCAAAAACATTCATAAGCCGTTGGAAGACATGCATGAGGGGTTCAAAGAGTTTTAAGAGACTTTTTACGACGTTCATGAGAAGTTTGAAGATGTTCGTGAGACGTTCAAGAGACTTTCGAAGACATTCAAGAGATCTTTGACGATATTCATAATACGTTTGAAGTCATCGATGAGTGGTTCGAAGACGCTTAAGAGACTTTCAAAGACATTCACGAGGGGCTTCAAGACATGCAAGAAACGTTTGAATACGTTCAAAAGACTTTCATGAGACGTTTGAAGATGATCGTGAGACTATTAAGAGTCTTTCGAAAACGTTCACGAGACTTTCGACGACCTTCACAATACGTTTGAAAACATTCATGAGAGATTCGAAAACGCTTAAGAGAGACTTTCAAAGACATTCACAAGCGTTCGCAGAGTTTCAGGAGACTTTCCACGACGTCCATGAGACGTTTGAAGATATTCGTGAGACGTTCAAGAGACTTTCGAAAACGATCATATGACGTTTGAAGACATTCATGAGGGATTCGAAGACGTTCAGAGACTTTCGAAGACGTTCAAGAGATCTTTGACGATATTCATAATAGGTTTGAAGACATCGATGAGGGGTTCGGAGACGTTTAAGAGACTTTCAAAGACAGTCACGAGGGGCTTCAAGACATGCAAGAAACTTTTGAGTACGTTCAAGAGGCTTTCACCGACGTTCATGAGACGTTTGAAGAGATTTGTGAGACGTTTAAGATTCTTTCCAAGACGTTCACGAGACTTTCGACGACATACATAATACGTTTGAAGACATTCATGAGAGATTCGAAAACGCTTAAGGGACTTTAAAAGATATTCACGATGGGTTTGTCGACATTCAAGACACTTTCGAACACGTTCAAGAGTCTCTTAACGACATTCATAATACGTTTGACGACATTCATGAAGAGCTTGAAGACTCGTAAGAGAGACTTTCAAAGACATTCGCGAGGAGTTCGAAGAGTTTCAAAAGACTTTCTACGACGTTCATGAAACGTTTCAAGATGTTCGTGAGACGTTAAAGAGACTTTCGAAAACGGTCATAAGACGTTTGAAGGCATTCACAAGAGGTTCGCTGACGTTTAAGAGACTTTCAAAGACATTCGCAAGTGGTTTAAAGACGTCCAAGAAACTTTCGAATACGGTGAAGAAATTTTCGACGACATTCATAATACGTTTGAAGACGTTCATGAGGGATACGAAAACGCTTAAGAGACTTCCAAAGATATCCATGAGGGGCTTGTCGACATCCAAGACACTTTCGAACACGTTCAAGAGACTTTCAACGACATTCATAATACGTTTGACGACATTCTATGAGGGCCTTGAAGATTCTTAAGAGAGACTTTCAAAGACATTCACGGGGGGTTCGAAGAGTTTCAAAAGACTTTCTACGACGTTCATGAGACATTTGAACATGTTCGTGAGACGTTCAAGAGACTTTCGAAAACGTTCACGAGACTTGCGACGACATTTATAATAAGTTCGAAGATATTCATGCGGGATTCTAAGACGCTTTAGAGGCTTTCAAAGATATCCACGAGGGGTTTGTTGACGTCCAAGAAACGTTCGAACACGTTCAGGAGACTTTCAACGGCATTCATAATACGTTTGACGACATTCATGAGGAGTTCGAAGACGCTTAAGAGAGACTTTCTAGGACATTCACGAGAGGTTTGTCGACATCCAAGACACTTTCGAACACATTCATGAGACTTTCGACAACCTTCATAAAACGTTTGAAGACATTCGTGAGGATTTCGAAGACGCGTAAGAGACTCTCAAAGATATGCACAAGAGGTTTGAAGACGTTCAAGAGGCCTTCGAGATTATAATGTGATCTTCGACGGCATCCATAAACCGAAGATTTTCATGACATTTGAGTTTGGCTGGAATTGCTTGGGTTTGTTTGGGATTTTCACCCAAACAATTCCAGCCCAACTCAAATGTCATGAAAATCTTCGGTTTATGGATGCCGTCGAAGATCACATTATAATCTCGAAGGCCTCTTGAGCGTCTTCAAACCTCTTGTGCATATCTTTGAAAGTCTCTTACGCGTCTTCGAACTCCTCACGAATGTCTTCAAACGTTTTATGAATGTTGTCGAAAGTCTAGTGAATGTGTTCGAAAGTGTCTTGGATGTCGATAAACCCCTCGTTAATGTCCTTGAAAGACTCTCTTAAGCGTCTTCGAACCCCTCATGAATGTCGTCAAACGTATTATGAATGCCGTTGAAAGTCTCCTGAACGTGTTCGAACGTTTCTTGGACGTCAACAAACCCCTCGTGGATATGTTTGAAAGCCTCTAAAGTGCCTTAGAATCCCGCATGAATATCTTCGAACTTATTATAAATGTCGTCAAAAGTCTCGTAAACGTTTTCGAAAGTCTCTTGAACGTCTCACGAACATCTTCAAATGTCTCATGAACGTCGTAAAAAGTCTATTGAAACTCTTCGAACCCCCCGTGCATGTCTTTGAAAGTCTCTCTTAAGAATCTTCAAGCCCCTCATAGAATGTCGTCAAACGTATTATGAATGTCGTTGAAAGTCTCTTGAACGTGTTCGAAAGTTTCTTGGAAGTCGACAAACCCCTCATGAATATTGTGATGTCGCGGATGGACAATTTTGTGATTTTTATGAGGAAAGGAGTAACTGACTCGCTCCAGAACTCGGTCGTAGGACGGAACAACTCGGTAAACACAGATTTGAGCTACTCGAGACACGTTTATTCAAATGACTGACGGACAGAGATTCGGTGTCGTACAGAATTTGGAGACTTACTGACTACTTAGCCTAGAACGGAGGCAACTTATAGGGCTGGAGCGTGGGAAATTGAAAATAGTGGGAGGAAGGGCCTACGTGACGCTTGAGGCGTTCTTCGGCGTTTTTCCCAAGCGATAGGACTAGAAGATGGTTTTCTGAGAATTCAGAAAACCAGTGTGTGACTATTGAATTCGGGACCGCGGTTGGGTGGAAGTTATGGATTTGGTAAAGGGCCGACGATACTACGAATGCAGCTGCATTTGGGCGGTGGTAATAAAAAAGGTACGCGGGAGGAATGTCAGAACTCTTCTAATATTTGTGTGGGAGTTTTCGTCGGAATGTCGGTGAAGGAGGCGGAGGTGATAAAATTAGAAGACGGAGTTCGACCGTGGGAAAGGAAAAAAGGAAAAATTCTCAGCCTATATTACACCGCCCCCTAATTTAAGAAAATTCATACAAAAAAAAATGAATTTTCTTCAAGCTTTAAGGCTAGTGGACCGACGGCGACCCACTTGTTTCGCAGTGTTTTGTACATTACGATGTCTGGCGATTTCTAGCATGGAACATTCTTCTCCGTCGTAGTTTACACGGTAATCTACATGTTCGTTGTTTTGATGAAAACAATTATTGTACACATTGATACAAGGGGAAAAGGTTGCTTTAAATAGTTTGGTGAATATACTGGACAAACAACCACATAATCCGCATCTAAACATAACATATAAGAAGACAACGGCGGTACAACTGTACCCGAGATACCTGATACCTTCGTAAGTAGTTTCGACAAATTTCTTCGTCCGTTTACGTTGTCCGATTTTCTCTGCCTCTTCTGAGATCTCGTCTAACGTCTGTCCAAGAGTTTTGAGTTGAGTAAGGTCAACGTGTGTAGGTCGTCCTAACGTTGTTAGCTGAATGTCGTCCAAAGAAACTGAATGATTTCGAAGCACTTCTTCGAGATTCGGAACTTTGAGAGTCTTGTTGAGAAGAAGGTCGGAAGCTTGTGTAATCCTTTTATCATAACTAGGTCTTATAAAGATGTGTTCAGTATGCCCAACGCAGTCGCCTGTTATGGTTATTTTGTTGGTACCGCGTAGTAGTGACTGGTGTGTTTTATGGTCATCACAACTCACATAAAACGTCTCGTCATGCGGGGACGTCACGATCCACGAATTTCCTGATTTCAATTGAATCCACAAAGATTTAACCAGATTTATGTAGAGTATTTGACATTGCAAGTCAGATATGTCTATCGGCTTTTGAATGATCACTGCTTCGCAACTATTGGGATCGTGTACAAAATAGTCAGGGTTTTTACGTTTGCGCAGGCGTCGTGGTCCTACTTCTTTACAGTGATCGAAGTCTTCTTCTGTGCTCGGAGTAAATATTGTTCTGGCCGCATTGGTCATTATTAATGTATCAGGAGGGTTCACGTAGAAAAATGTACTTGAGATTCCCTTCCGCTTAGGGATAGGAATAATACGGAACACATCAAGCAAACTGTTTTCTATTACTGGCACCTCAATTATGTACGTGAAACGATTATCTTTCAACATAACGCTTACGTCGCTAATTCCTATAATTGCCGCAAAAGCAGACTCTTCTAGAGGTTCAGGTGGAGTATTACTTGTCGCTGTTTGCTCCCGAATAGTTTTTAGAGCGTCGATTAGGTCGGCAGGATTAAGGATTTGAGGGTGGATTATCCCTTGTTTTCCATCGTTTACTGCATTTAAGACATTATTAATGCATTCACTGTATTCGTCTATAAGAGTCTCTAGAAGGGTCACTTGTGCGTTAATCTTGATATCTCTAGCATTATCAGCTACTGCAAAATTGACTTTTGCATAGGACTTAAACAGTCGTTGATTTTCAGTGCGCAATTCTTCTATGGCTTTGAAAAGTGTAGATGCCATGCCCTTAACTATTGCTGTTTGATTTCGAATTAGGGTACTCATTTTCTTATTATCTGCGTGAAGTTTATCGATCTCATCATTATAATATTCGGCTTCAGAATTTCCTAAAGTCCCAAATAAGATTTTCCTTATGTCGCCAATAAAGTTAAATACGCCTCGTTTAAACCGGGGTTTATAATCAATTATGTTCATTAATCTAGATCTCCTAGCATCTATTCTATTTAACCTCTGCTGAAGGATTTCGATTGATGCAAATTCCGAGCAATTCTTCTTTTCGTTGGCTCCACTGCAAACCGTTGCCAAGCCCAGCGTAGCTTGCACCAGCTCGTCCCGGTGTAGATTTATTTCGGTGAGGTCGACGTAGTTGACTACTGTCCAGGTTTGGTGGTAGATCACGGCGTTTCCTAGGTTTTCCATGTAAATTGCGCCTTCGAGTGGTTCCACCCTTAGTTCATTGGTTGTAACGCACGTTACGGGAAGGAGGAGAAGTAACAGCCACATCATGCCTGCACAGAATTTTTGATTAGTTTCTATAGTAAGGTTTTAATTTATTAACATGTATTAGTTTTCTTCTGTTGTTCAGCAATATCTCGTAGTTCACGTCCGACGTTTGTTCTAAGATGACTGCTGGCCCTTCCCACTCCGAGGCAAGGGGTGTCTTATCTCTCTTCTGAGCGACGAGGACTTCGTCGCCTTTTGCAAAGATGGGTACAGAACGATGAATGTGAGCGTCCTGGACGGCCTTATAACGCTCTTTAGCGGCAATTAGATTATCGCGTCCTCTTTTCACGATGCGTTCGTGATCAGCGCGTAGTCCCTCAAAGTACTGATCAATTGTCACATTGGTCTTTTGAACTGGCAGATTATTTGGGATATTGGGTTTCCTTCCGAATTGCATTTCGAATGGAGTTAGTCCTGTTCCTTCATGTTTCGCTGTATTATAAGCCATCGAAACAAACTTTAGTTTTTTATCCCAATCTTCCTGGTTATCGTATATCAGTGCCTTGATTTGTTCTTTAATAGGTCCGTGCGCTCGTTCCAGGCTTCCGTTGCTTTGAGGATGAAACGTTGTCGTTGTCATAGGTGAGATCTTGAAGAGTTTCTCCAGATGTTTGAAAGTCTGGCTAATAAAATTTCGTCCACCGTCAGTTAAGATGATTTTTGGAGCTCCGTGAATGTAGATAACGTTTTCAACCAGTGCCGTTACTGTTGATTGAGCATCCTGTGATTTTAATGGAATCAATGTAATGTACTTTGTGAGTTGGTCTTGTACAGAGAGGATGTACTTGTGACCCTCGTACGTTTCAGGTAGTGGACCCAAAAGGTCCAATGCAATATTTTCATTGGGTTTCTCCGGTGTGTCTGTAATTATTGCTTCTGCTCGCGGTTGTGTTCGCACGAGCTTGACCCGCTGGCACGTGTCGCATCTACGGATATAATCTTCGATGTCTCTTTGCAGGTTGGGCCAGGTAGCAATGGCCTTCACCCGATCGAGGGTCTTCGCTACTCCGAAATGACCTGTGGCGCTTGTCCCGTGGTGTTGTTTTATGATGTCTATCCGTTCTTCTTCTGTGCCTGGCTCATAGAGTTCCGTGTCGTAGAGATAGAGGAACGGTCGTTCTGATTTCTTTGACCAAATAAATGAGATCATCTGCTTAATTTTCTTTCTTGTAAGTGGGTTTTCGCGCAGGTGTTTGCAACCTAAATAAATTTTGGTAGGTTCTTTGGTCACTGACAGTTTCTCAGCTAATACGTTATACCATTCGATTTCATCAGCTGAGAAATCAAGATGCAGTTCATCTTCACTGTTTTCAGGTTGATCTGTAATCTTGATCCTCGGTGTGTTCCTGGGTGGTGTCTCCTCAACAATTTCAGGAACCACTGGTATTTCCTTCGATAGTTCGATTGCGATGTAAAAGGGAAATTTTTCATTATCCGTCTCTTCTTGATAATTATTCCTTTCCGCTGCGTTCTCAGTATCCGCTGCGTTGTCGCTTTCTTCTTCGATGATATCTGACGCTTCTTGATGTTCGGTCTCCTCATTTAGGGTACCGTTGCGTTCTCCTTGTCGAGTAGTTACGGTATATATTCGTGAGAGGGCGTCAGCGTTTGTATTCAACGTTCCTTTTTCATAAACGGCATCATACTCATATTCCTCGAGTTTCAAACGGAGTCTCATTAGGCGACTATTCGTTGGAGGGTTCGAAGTTTTAAGAATCCAGATCAGCGGCTTGTGATCCGTAACGATTTGGAATTTCTTTCCGAACAAATATTGTCGGAAGTGTTTCACAGCCCAGACTATTGCCAACATCTCTTTTTCCGTCGTCGAATATCGTTGTTCGGCTTTATTAAGTCCCTGCGATAACACTGCACCTATGGCGTGGTTACTCGCGTCGGTAGTGAGTACGAAAGATTCCTTGAAGTCCGGATACTGAAGGACGGGAGATGTTGTCAGCGCTGTACGTAATAAGTTGAATAATTGTTCTTGTTTGTCGGTCCAAGACCATGTTGTATCCTTCTTCAAGAGTTCTGTAAGTGGTTTCGCTATTTTGCTGAAATCCTTTATAAATTTTCGGTAATATCCAGCGAGTCCCAAAAATTGTTTAATTTGTTTTTGATCCTTTGGCTTGGGAAAATTCTGTACCGCTTCAGTTTTCTTCGGGTTTGGTTTCACTCCTTCTTCTGAAATTACGTGTCCTAGAAATTCCAATTCTGGCCGTAGAAATTCACATTTGTCCGGCTGTAATTTTAAGTCTGATTCGCGAAGGCGGGTTAACACGTCAATAAGTTTCTTGTTATGCTCTTCAAGCGTTTGTCCATAAATTATTATGTCATCGAGATAGACGAAGCAGCTATTTCCAATTAATCCTCTCAGCGCGTTGTTCATCATGCGTTGAAATGTTGCAGGTGCGTTCTTAAGTCCAAACGGCATCCTGTTATAATGGTAGTGACCTGATGGCGTAGAAAACGCTGTTTTTTGTTTATCACGCTCGTCCATTGGGATTTGGTGGAATCCCGAGGCTAGATCAAAAGCGGAGAAATATTTTGCTCGGCCTAATTGATCTAATATTTCGTCGATACATGGGAGAGGATAGGCATCGTGAGTAGTTTTTTCGTTCAATTTGCGAAAATCGATCACGATCCTCCATTTTTGTTTTCCCGATGCATCCGATTTCTTTGGTACAACCCAAATTGGTGAATTGTACGGCGAGTCACTCAGCTCGATTAACTGCTTTTCTAGCATCTCGTTTACCTGCCGGTCGATCTCTTCCGTGTGAACTGGTGGATACTTGTACTGCTTCGTGTTCACAGGTGTGTCGTCGCACGTAATGATTCGATGCTTTACTGTCTTCGTACCCGGCAGTGGGTCTCCAGGCAGGGCAAAAACGTCCGGAAAATCGGAAATAATGTCCCAAACCTTTTCTGCTTGATCTGGTGGAACATGCTCGAGTCGAACGTTTTCTTTCAATGTGTGAATACGTTCGGCGGAATTAGTAATTTCTATAGCGTTGACACGAGCTACATCCTTTGGTGCGTCTTGGCGCTCCTCCTTAGGCGAACAGGCCGTTTCCTTAAAAGGAATGCCCTGTAGCTGGTCAATCGTAACTGTGATCGGTTCTTCCGAGTCATTCAAAAATGGTACTCGGGCCTCGTAATCCTTGGCTTCGAAGATGCAAGGCACTACTGCTCCAGGATTGTTCTCGTCCGTGACGGCTGTTCCATTTTCAATATTCGTACGAACCGTAATAAAATAGATGGTTCGTGGTGGGATGGTGACAGAAACTTTCTCGAATTCAAATCGTTGATCGTCGAACATTAAATAGTTTTCTCTACCGATACCGATGTTCGTTTGGTACTTTTCCATGAATGGAATGCCGATTAACCCGTCCTCGTCTAAGGGGAAATCATTGGGAATAACGTGAAAAATGTGAGTTTTTCCTTGAATTTATTGTCTAGCAGCAAATAACGACTCGTGTTGTTCATTTCCCATGGAAAACGGGGTCTTAATGTTTCGATTGATCTGCGACCCTTTTGTCAACATGCCGATTTTAATTAAATTGATTGCCGAACCGGTATCGAGGAGAAAACTGCCTATTCTGCTGGCTGTTCGTGTGTGAAGTTTGACCACTCGTTTAGCGGATCCGATGGCGTTGACTCAGGGGATATTTCTTGTGTCGTGATAATTTCTCTCTCCTCTGGTAGGTGATTGACTGTTGTTTGCATTGGTCGATGATTGCGCGACTGTCCGTTTTGAAAAAAACTGCTGTTGCGGTCCGTTTCTGTTGGGGTTTTGTAGGTCGTAGGCTTTTGTACGACAATCACGCTCAGAGTGACCCATGCGGTTGCAATATCGGCATGCTAACGTAGAGAATGGTGCCGGCGCGGGAGTTCCGAAAGATTTATGATAGGATGGTATTCGGGCTTCTGAGCTACCTGTATTTTTTTCGCTAATGTTTAGGTTGCGTGTCATCATTTCCCTAGTATAATCGTATGCCTCTGCGGCTTGCGCTCGAGCTATTGCCATTCGAATATTCTCCGGTTTTTGAGCGCGTACTTCAGTCGATATTTCCTTTTTCAATCCCAACAGGTATTGGTCAAGCCCTTGTTGGCGTTCGTACTCCACAATGAATCGTCTTTGTGTTTCATCTGGGGTTGAATTGGCTAACACGGAGAGAAGTTGATTCTGTACTTCTAGAAATCTATTTGTAAATTTTAAAACACTTTCATTTTTCTGTTGGAACATTCGTGATCTTTTGTCTCTCCAAACGCTAACTGGTTGCAAATTTCCAAAAAGGATCCGTAAACACTCGTAAAGTTGTTCGTACGTATTTGTTTCATATTCTTGAATTTCTCTTGCCGCGTCTCCGATTATTTTTTTCGTGATTATTGATCGGCGGAGATAATCTGATCGACTCACTTGTGGTCTAACATCTTCAATCGACGTAATAAAGGTTTCAACGCCCAAGGATTTGCCATCGAATTCACGGATTAGTTCTAGAGCTTCTTTTGGTGTTAGGTCTTCAACAGAGTCTTCCGGTAATGCGTGCGTCATATGCGAAGCGTTATCTTCTATTTCGCTTTGTGAGTCTGAGTCTTTTATTCGAGCGAACGCTGTTTTGATAGCCGCGTTCACGTTAGATAGTGACATTTCGGCCTGATCCACTGAGTCAGTTTCGGAATCGGTGTTTATAATTTGTGGCTCGCGGTAACGAGTAAATGAGTCTTTACTCACCGATTCCTTTTGTGGATCCAGTTCCAAACATGTGTCCTTCGTAGACTCGGAGTGTCGTCGATCGGTCCTATGTTCCCAGCGTTGATAGTCAGCACAACCCCACACTTAGCACCAATTGTGATGTCGCGGATGGACAATTTTGTGATTTTTATGAGGAAAGGAGTAACTGACTCGCTCCAGAACTCGGTCGTAGGACGGAACAACTCGGTAAACACAGATTCGAGCTACTCGAGACACGTTTATTCAAATGACTGACGGACAGAGATTCGGTGTCGTACAGAATTTGGAGACTTACTGACTACTTAGCCTAGAACGGAGGCAACTTATAGGGCTGGAGCGTGGGAAATTGAAAATAGTGGGAGGAAGGGCCTACGTGACGCTTGAGGCGTTCTTCGGCGTTTTTCCCAAGCGATAGGGCTAGAAGATGGTTTTCTGAGAATTCAGAAAACCAGTGTGTGACTATTGAATTCGGGACCGCGGTTCGGTGGAAGTTACGGATTTGGTAAAGGGCCGACGATACTACGAATGCAGCTGCATTCGGGCGGTGGTAATAAAAAAGGTACGCGGGAGGAATGTCAGGACTCTTCTAATATTTGTGTGGGAGTTTTCGTCGGAATGTCGGTGAAGGAGGCGGAGGTGATAAAATTAGAAGACGGAGTTCGACCGTGGGAAAGGAAAAAAGGAAAAATTCTCAGCCTATATTACAATATCTTTGGAAGTCTCTTGAGCGTTTCCGTATCCCTCATGAATGTCTTCAAACGTATTATGAATGTCGTCGAAAATCTCTTGAACGTATTCGAAAGTTTCTTGGACGTCTTCAAACCCCTTGCGAATGTCTTTGAAAGTCTCTTAAACGTCAGCGAACCTCTTGTGAATGCCTTCAAACGTCTTATGACCGTTTTCCAAAGTCTCTTTAACGTCTCACGAACATCTTGAAACGTCTCATGAACGTCGTAGAAAGTCTTTTGAAACTCTTCGAACCCCTCGCGAATGTCTTTGAAAGTCTCTCTTACGAGTCTTCAAGCCCTTCATGAATGTCGTCAAACGTATTATGAATATCGTTGAGAGACTCTTGAAC
Organism: Ophion costatus; assembly: GCA_951751655.1. Classification (NCBI taxonomy): domain Eukaryota; kingdom Metazoa; phylum Arthropoda; class Insecta; order Hymenoptera; family Ichneumonidae; genus Ophion; species Ophion costatus. The sequence continues at coordinate 15,170,859 of OX632359.1, read as the reverse complement.
GTGTTCGAAAGTGTCTTGAATGTCGACAAACCCATCGTGTATATCTTTGAACGTCCCTTAAGCGTTTTCGAAACTCTCATGAATGTCTTCAAACGTATTATGTATGTCGTCGAAAGTCTCTCGAACGTCTTCGAAGGAATCTTAAACGTCTCACAAACCTCTTCAAACGTCTCATGAACGTCGGTGAAAGTCTCGAACGTACTCAAAAGTTTCTTACATGTCTTGAAGCCCTTCGTGAATGTAGTTGAAGGTCTCTTAAACGTCTCCGAACCCCTCATCGATGCCTTCAAACGTATTATGAATATCGTCAAAGATCTCTTGAACGTATTCGAATCCCTCATGAATGTCTTCAAACGTCATGTGATTGTTATCGAAAGTCTCTTGAACGTCTCACGAATATCTTCAAACGTCTCATGGACGTCGTGGAAAGTCTCTCTGCGAACTCTGCGAACCCTTGTGAATGTCTTTGAAAGTCTCTCTTAAGCGTTTTCGAATCTCTCATGAATGTTTTCAAACGTACTGTGAATGTCGTCGAAAGTCTCGTGAACGTTTTCGAAAGACTCTTAAACGTCGCACGAACATCTTCAAACGTCTCATGAACGTCGTAGAAAGTCTTTTAAACGTATTCAAAAGTTTCTTGCATGTCTTGAAGCCCCTCGTGAATGTCTTTGAAAGTCTCTTAAACGTCTTCGAACCCCTCATCGATGTGTTCAAATGTATTATGAATATCGTCAAAGATCTCTTGAACGTCTTCGAAAGTCTCTGAACGTCTTCGAATCCCTCATGAATCTCTTCAAACGTATTATGCATGTCGTCGAAAGTCTCTTGAACGGATTCAAAAGTTTCTTGCATGGCTTGAAGCCCCTCGTGAATGTCTTTGAAAGTCTCTTAAACGTCTTCGAACCCCTCATCGATGTCTTCAAACGTATTATGAATATCGTCAAAGATCTCTTGAATGTCTTCGAAAGTCTCTTCAACGTCTCACGAACATCTTCGAACTTCTCATGAACGTCGTAAAAAGTCTCTTGAAACTCTTTGAACCCCTCATGCATATCTTCCAACGGCTTATGAATGATTTTGAACGCCTCGCAAACTTCCAACAAACGGCTGTCGAACATCTGTCGAACATACACTGCTGAATGTCTTCGACCATCATTGTGCGATTATATTAATTTATTTTCAATCAAATTCCATACGAAAAAAATGAGTTTCATATTCGAAAAAAAAAATATTATATTCAGTTGTACAAACCGATATCGGATTATGCTGACATCACGAAGTACTGCACTTCGCAATCTTCCTTCCTACTGCAATCTTCCTTGCATTCGAACTCTATTCACGCATCTTCAGTAGCATTTGTTTACAGGCTCATTCTGATTGCGATCAATCATCAACCGTGAGAGGGCCGCTACATTAAAACTTGGCGATGGTTAGCAAAGAACGATCACTATTACAGTCGTAATGATATTTATGAAATCGAGAGTACATATTGAACAAAATGGCGAAACTTTTTTTTTTTAGTCGAAATCCAAATTCGATCCATCGTGAGGATAGAATTCCGAATTGAGACAAAGTTTAACTCTGGTGAGTTCGCAGTCGACGAGTAATGAAATGTCCTTTGCCGTATAATTCTTTTCATCAGTCTGTTCCGCAAAAATGATATATTTTTGTTTCTCCAGCTGGGATGGCAGCTTGTGCGATCCATGAATATTTTCGTTGTGTTGTGTAGCCGTGGATACTCCTATGGATCCCAAGAGCGAAGACTCCAAACTCGTAATGCACAAAATAGAACGGCTCGTACCGTATGTAACAGTCTCGGATCAGCGAAAAGTTCAGCCGTTAAAGTTCCTCGCCAAATACGCCCCAATCTCCATGAGTTTCTGAACATAGGAACTGTATGAATGTTCATTGCTGCCTGCGACCTCTAAGCACGTGTAGTCTGTGGAAACCTCGAATCAGCTGGAGAAGCCATGATATGTCATACTCACGCTCCAGACGGGACGGAAGAATAAGAAACAACAAAATGCGAGCCACTTTGATCATTGTAACATGAGCAATGTCAAAGTATACCTCAACTCGCAATGTTATCCCTATGGAAATTTGAATTTAAACATTGAACAAAATCAATATGCTCTACTCTACGAGATGTATGCAAACTTTCAGCAGACCTATTACAACAAAGAGGCTGAACCATGGCTGAGCAGGGTGGAATTTTTAGAAAAAGCCCCTCTCATTGTCATTGACTGTTCAAAGCAAAACGATTCGCTCAAGGCCGGCCCTGTTGACGTGCATCTTGAGTTCGAATTGAAAAACAATATTCCGCCACAAACTTCGGCATACTGCATGATCCTTCATGATCGTATTGTCGAGTACAATCTAATCAGTGGTGGGGTTAAAAAATTGGTGTAAAATCATGCCGATGATTCGCACCCACATCAGTCAACATGGAGCTTATTGTCGATATACAGGGCTTTAAGAGTCCCATCAACAAATTTGTCCTAACGGAGATGTCCATCGTCAGACTCCTCGACAAGGATGCTGAACCGTTGACGCTCGCCTTCGACGCACCATTTGCATAGGACTCTCTACCGGCCAAGTACAAAATGACAAACAAGTGGTTGGAACGCAATTTCCATGGAATACGATGGAATTACAGCGGCATACCATACGAGACAGCTAGAAAGACAATTCGACGGATCATGCAAGGAGCTCCCGCCATCTATGCGAAGGCACTCGAGAAATGCGCATGGCTATCAAGATTCACGGATGCCGCAACAAAGGTCATCGACTTGGAGAGTCTGGACTGTTCATCGCTGCAGAAGCTGCCGAAAATAACGAAATCCAAATGTCCCCATCATTCCTTCAACACGAAATACAACTGCGGCAATGTAAATGTAAAATCGCTGAAAAGCTGGTTGAGTGTATACAGGCGTGAGCGAGGAATTTTTTTCAATGAATAAAAAACATTTCGATGGAAATATATACCATTTGTATTCTTCATTTATTCTGCGACGAAAAAAGTTGGAACTTCTCCTCTTACATTTCGATAAAACAGTTTTTTTAAATACATTTTTACACAGTCAACACATAAAACGTTGAAAACGATGGCGAGACGACTGTGATGGGAACATTTCAACGATTGTGTCCCAACGAATTTGCTCTTTTCCACCATGCTCAGAGACAACGGAAGCCTGATGTATTTTCCACAATTGCATGTAGCCATTTGCACACCAGTTACAGCATGCTCACGATGATGCCGTTCGACGATGCAATGAATTTTTTTCCCCATCCACCATGTTCAGAAACGACGGAACTTGACACTGTTGTATTTTCCACCAATATACTGCATGCAGAGTTGACCATCGCGTGCCACTTGCAGCATACTCTCGAACATTGTCGGATCATGGTCAAAGGCCTTCACAAGTCCCGCCGGTATGAAGACGGAGAACTCATCCGCAATGTCGGCGATGTAACGTTTCCCAAACTTGGTTTGTACGGCCTTCGTGTCGGAGATTCGATGATCTGAGTGAGCGGTGAGTTCGGACAGCTTCTTCGTTGGGATGAATTCCACCATCCGGCTGACTTTGTTGATACTCGAGAGATCCATTTGCCCCGCACCTTCAAAGTTTCTTTCCGAGAGATGTCGATGGTGCGGCGGAATAATGGAGTCTGAGCTTGGTCCACAAAATTATACGCTCCCCCGTAAGCCCCCCCACTCAAGCATACACAAACTTCTCCCCTCTTTTCCAATCGTGAAAAACCGGTTCCGAACACGTTCGAAGAACTGTGGAGAATCCCCGCCCCCCTCCGACATTATTTCACGCTCCCGAAAAACAGGTTCAAACACATTCGAAGAACCCCGTACGTGGAGAATTTTCGCAGCATTTATTACACTCCCAACGTTGAGGTGGGGGGCCATCGATGTGATCTTTCATCTGCGGTGTATTATAATGCTCCATGCATGGAAGATATGATATCACTTCACTGTCGTTCTGATGATATTCCGGCAAACGATCCCACAATAAGGTCACATATTTACGCCAATATTTTCGGAGCAAAACCTTTGGAACCTGTTCGAGCTCGTTTTTAGTCAAGTCCAGGGCGTGCTTGGCTGGATGTACTGCGTACATACTCGCACATGCAAACATCTTGACGTTATATCTCGGAATGAAACCGAGACCTCGATAAGACTTCTTTTTTCAAGAGTGCAGCTCAACTGGGCCATCGGCGCCACCGGCCCTTGACGATAGATCCCTAAAGTTTGCAGTTTTCTCGCGGAACCTGTCAGGACCTGTTTCGAGTGTCGACGAGCTTTGCGAGACGGAAGGGATGCTAACATCTTGACATTACCTTCGAGATAGAAGCAGGGCATCTGCATGTCATAAATAAAGACCACCCATGTGGTGCCTAGCGTTTTCATATTACCGATAATGTTTCCACCCATATATGGTTGTCACACACACACGCACGCATGCACGCTTTCCCAAGAAACCTGTCAGGACCTGTGTGGAGTGTCGGTGGCCTTTGAGACGGGGCGGATGCAATTGACATTGTCTTTCAGAATGGAACCAGCTGCATGTCATAAATTAGGGGGCTTTGAAAGGCCGTCCCTTCATGCAGCGTCTTCAAATTACCGAAAATTTTCCGAACCATATATGGTTGTCGCACGCACACACACACACACACACACACACACACACACACACACACACACGCGCGCGCGCGCGCGCGCGCGCGCACGCACGAACGCACGCACGCATACGCACGCACACACATGCACACGCACACACATCCCCCCTCGCTCCCTCCCCCCTCACCGATCCACCCTTCGCCGCTCGCTTCCACCTCCCCTCCCCTGCCCCTCGCTCCCGCCCCTCAAACGGTGGGTTAGAACCGCTCCAGCCCTACTACTGGCGCAGGTCAGACCATGGAGTCGAACGCGAACCATCGTCGTGATCGCACGTGCGAACCCTCGGAGTTTAACGTTTCGATACATTTAAGAGTGAAAACCAGAAATTTGGACTTTCTCTCACGGCTTATGCTCCTAATTCTTTTATAGCCCACGCATTTTTCACCTTACATACTTTCATTAACCTTTCACCATCTCTCCTAATCTCTCTCTAACCGCTGTCTCCTTCACGCTCGCCTGTCTCTCCTTCGGGTGAGACATGGCTGACTCTTTTACTACCCAGGGCGAGGACCCTATGGACGAGTACTCTGATTTTGACTCCACTCATCCACCTAACCTTCAAAAACAAGTCGAGGACCTGCATAACGAATCATTTCCAGATTCACGGAAACGCCCGCATGAGCCGACCGATGACCAGCCAGGGAAAAAAAACGTCAAGCCGAAACACCTCGCGCCTGATGCAGAGTCCCGGAAGAATAATAATATAACGCAAGCTGTCGAAGCATCCTCCGTCCCGAACCATCTTCGAGCGAATAAGTATGGCGCTAAGAGTTCCGGCCCTTTTGTTGTCCTGATCCAAGACAAGTCAATCGATCCTAAATCACCTCGACTGAACGCAACTAAGGTAGGCAGAATCCTCCTCAGCGTGCTATCCAAACGGCAAATATTGGACGTCTTCAATTCCGGCCGACAACAATGCTCAGTCGTATTCTCGGACGCTCAGGCGGCTGACAGCATCCTCTCGCACTCCAGTCTCGCATCCGCAAACCTGGTTGCCTTTATCCCAGACTCCTTCATAAACTGCGAGGGTCTCATCTGGGGTGTCCCCCTCGACATCTCGAGAGAGGAGCACCTTGAAAACATCGACTGTTCCGTCACAGTCATAGATGCTCGTAGGCAAAACCGTAAAGTCACCATCAACAACGAATCCAAGCTTCTCCCTACTCAATCCTTTTACCTGAAATTCGAGGGCCGCTCTCGCCCCGATCACGTCTCACTCTTTCAGGCGCGTCACGCGGTGGATCCTTGGCATTCTCCGGTGAAGATTTGCTTCTCATGCTTCCAGTTCAACCACGTCTCGCAACAGTGCAAGAGTCGCCCCAAATGCATTCGCTGCGGCTGCCGGAAGCACGAGGGGGATGAAGAGTGCCCGAATAGGGACGGTCCGCCTTCCTGCGCCAATTGTAAAGGAAATCATCTTCCCATCAGCAGGCAATGCCCTGCCTTTCTCCATCAAAAAAATATAAAATTAACGGCGGCAGAGAGAGGCATCCCTCTGTTCGAGGCCAGACAGCTTCTTGGGGGCCGATCCACCGCGTCTCGCGAACCGGTTATGCGTTCATCCGCGCACTTCCCGTCTCTCTCCTCGGCACACTCTCTCGTCCCACCTTCGCCGGCCCATCTCAAGCTACCAGTGATTTCGTACGGTGAGGTCGCTTCACGCCCATCTCAACCGCTGCAACACGCCCCATCCTCACCATCCGCCGAACGGACATCTAATGCAAATATTGCTTCGCTTCGCGCAGCCCCTCAGCGAAAAACGCTCAATAATCGGAACGTCGCTCATCAATCGACGCTTGCCACACGTACAGCCCGCAACAATCTTCTCATAGCTCCAAACGGACGCCTTGACCCCTTCTCTCAAAACGGATTCGCCCTTCAACAAAGCGCCAAACACCCTCCCCATCCTGATCCAACTCCCGGGCCATGCCACCCTTCTTCCGCATCAATCGAGCCCTCTCAGACGGCGCAGAACAGCGACTTAATCTCTACCCTTGATAACATCATCACGCAACAGCTCATCCCGACGCTGATTTCTCTGGGCTTAATGGATACGGTATCTCCCTTCTTCGCAACACTCCTTAGTTCTCTCGCTTCCCTTTCTCCGCAACCTCAACATGGCTCCGAATAATAAGCTAAAAATCTTGCAATGGCACTGCCGTAGTCTTCTCAATAAAATCGGTCTCTTACTGAACATCGCCCATTCATATGACATCATTATCCTATGTGAAACTTGGCTCACTGACTCTTCAATCCCTAAACTTAAGGGTTTCCACCTTCTCACCAAAAACAGATCTAACCAAAGAGGCGGCGGCCTGGCCATCGCCCTCAAAAAAGACATTCCTTTTAAACAAATCAATAACACTCTCAATATTACAGACCAACTAGACACCCTAGCGATCTCCATCTCGACCTCTCTGGGTCCGCTCACCGTCGTATCTCTTTATCGTGCCCCAACTGCTTGCACAAGCACTAATGTATGGCAAAACCTCTTCGATTCCCTCCTTCCCAATAGGAACGTTCTTCTCGCTGGCGACTTCAACTGCCACCACACCGCGTGGGGTTGTGCATCTAACAGCCCTTCCGGCTCCTCCCTATTACATTCTCTTATCGACAATAACGTCTCTCTGCTTAACATTGGATCTCTCACTACAAATCCTTCTAATCTCAATAACGCCGCGTCAGCCATCGATCTCTCTCCAGTCTTCCCCAACCTGCTCCCCTTCTGCGAATGGCAAGTCGAAGAAGACTCGCTCCTTAGCGACCACCTTCCTATCACTATCACAATCGGTATCTCTTTACCGACCTACAAATTCTCCTCTCACCGCCACCCCATTAAAAAAATTGATTGGTCCCTTTTTAAGGAATCCCTGAATTCGGTGGCTCCCACTATTGCCGACCCTTCTCCATTAATCCAATACAACAAAGTAACGCAAGCCATAAATGATTCCATCCTCTACTCTTGTTCGAGTTTACCAACAGCTGATAGAGCTCCCACATTCAAGTCCCGGCCCGCCATATGGTGGAATTCGGAATGTGACGCCTCCAACGCCGCACGCAAACAGGCCTGGGCCTCCTTCAGGCGCCTAGGTAACTTGGATAACCTCATTCAAGCAAAAAAACTAGATGCCATAGCCAAAAAAACCTTTAAAAAAGCTAAAAAAACTCGTGGACAGAATTTACCCAAACTATTGATTTTCGCGTTCCAGCTAACAAAGTCTGGGCTAAAGTTAAGAGCCTCCGAAACAGAAACCTTTTCGATCCCAATTCTGTCCCTTCCAACATCACGGCCCAAGAAAAAATTCTGTCCCTCATCCCTTCTATCTGTCAACCTTCTTGTTTCTATCCCAACTTCCCAACTGAGGATAGCCCTTTTTTAGAAAACCCAATTCTCGATTCCCCCTTCTCGCTTAAAGAACTCGATTCAGCAATTTCAATGTGTAACACCAAATCCGCTCCAGGTTTAGACAAAATTGATTTCCATATCATCTCCAAATTACCGCACTCTATTCTCGTAATTCTTCTTGACACCTTCAACAACCTCCTGCGATCTCATCTGTTCCCGGAATCATGGCACGACTTCCTCGTTTTCTTCATCCCCAAATCTACACCCGGCAAATTTCGTCCCATCTCCCTAGCCTCTTGCTTTCTTAAGCTTATGGAAAGACTCCTCCATTCTCGTCTTATACAATGGCTAGAGAGCAACCTCTTGCTATCCTCATCGCAATTTGGATTTCGTGAATCTAAATCCTGTCTCGACAATCTCTCCATTCTCACAACCGAGATCTACAAAAGTTTCTCGACCCGCAGTGTTACGGCATGCATTTTTTTGGACGTGTCCAATGCCTTTGACAATGTCGACCCGGGTATTCTAACCGACTGTCTCAAACACATCGGCCTCCCACGGTCCTACTGTAGATTCATCTACAATCCCACTTCTTCTCGTTCTCTCCACTTTAAGGTAGCTGGCGTTACTCACGGTCCGTTCCAAACCCTTAAAGGTGTTCCTCAAGGCTGCATTCTAAGCCCTTTGCTATATATTCTATATACAAACCAATTACAACAACACCTTCACCCGCGAAGCTCCTGCCTTCAATTTGCCGAGGACATAGCCATCTTTTCTACATCTCGTCAGCTCGTCAACTCCACCTCTTCTCTACAAACCTCTCTGGACCAAGTCTCAAAATACTTAAACTCGAGAGGCCTCTCAATCGAACCATCCAAATCTAAATGAGTAGTTTTCACACGCAACAAACTTGACCCTCTTCAACCCTCGGTTATTATAGATTCTTCTCCGGTATCAGGCTGCCTTCACACTATACTTCAAGCCAAATTCCTCGGACTTATCCTTGACAACCGCTTATCATGGAACCCACCCTTTAACCAACTTATCTCAAAATGCAACAACCTATTAAACATTAGTAAATGCCTTCGCTCCACCTGGTGGGGTGCTGATCCTTCTTCCCTCATCCACATCTACAGAGCTCTCGTACGTAGCATAATTGAATACGGTTCGTTGGTTATACCTTTCAAACATCACCCTTCACTTAACAAAATAGAAATAATCCAGCGGAAAGCCTTGAGACTCGCCCTCGGCCTTCGCACCTCTACCCCAAACAACGTGGTTCTCGCGGAAACGCGCGAACCTCTTCTTCTCTCTCGTATTCAATTCCTCAGTGACAAATTTATTCTCAAAACCTTTTCATCCTCTGATCGCCCTCTTCTTACCTCTTTACCTACACTCTCACTTTCACTCAGATCCTCTAACACTCACCAGACACTTTTCCAGATTCCCTTGCTCAAAGCCTACAACAATCACGCACACCACAAAGGCCTCATAGAACCCCATCATTTCCCTCCATACTACGACATCTCTCCCTCCACTGATTTATCTGACCTTTCGATTGACATTAAAACAGGTTTCCTGATACAAGCATCGGTTGACCCCAAATCTGAATTCTTAGCACATTTCAGCGACGCGAATGAGACCCCATTCTTCTACACAGACGGCTCTAAATCTGACCCAGGCACCTACGTTGGTCTGGCAGTCTACTGTCCTTCCCTCTCTATATCCCTTAAATACCGGATATCGTCTTTTGCCTCAATCTTCTCAGCCGAAGCTCTCGCTATTCTCCACACTATCAAATTAATTATGACCAACAACATTCCTAGTGCATTCATATTCACGGACTCTCTCAGTTGTCTTCAATCTCTCCGCTCCTTCTCGACTTCGCGAACTTGTTGCCCATTCACCATCGCCACCCTTAAAGCCCTTCTCGAAGCAATCAATCAGAGTATACGCATCAACCTGGTTTGGATCCCAGGCCATCACGGAATTCCGGGCAACGAAGTCGCGGATTCCCTTGCAAAATCAGCCATTTCGGTCGGCGAAACCTTTTTCACCTCTCTTCCGCCCTCAGATCTTTTCCCCATTGCACGGAAAAAGTGCCTTGACTCTACCGACCGTCGTTTACGATTCGAGGGTACCTACAAGGGCACCCCCTACTTCCAAAATTACTACACAGCCTCTTCTAAAACGTGGTTTACTAAATTCAAACGTTTAAATCGAAAATCTATCGTAACACTCTCCAGAATGAGATCGAATCATTACAGCCTTCAAGCCAGCCTCTTTAGAAAACGCCTCTCTCAGTCTTCGGTCTGCTCATGTGGTTACGAATCACAGGACTTAAACCACGTTTTCTGGACCTGCCCTGAGCATCACCTACATCGTTCTATCCTCATTCATTGTCTAGCCAAAGCAAACATTTTTCCTCCATTCAATATTGACTCTCTAGTAGCAACCCCCAGCTCACGAATTATCACTGCCATCATGAAATTCATTAACTCCACAAAATTGTCCATATGATTCCACATCTTCCGCAGTTAACATATACCAGTTCACGCCTCGGCGCATGTCGCCACCTCACAGTTAAAAAGGATGGCACGACGCGCGCGCTTCCCACTCAGCCGCCGCTACCACGGCGGGGGGCGCGCGCGTCGGGCTTGCAGGCCCGTTTCTATATCACTTTTCAGATTTATTCACCCATACTTCGCCACCATCTACCCGTCAATGACATGGCCGTATGGTCAAATCGCTCTAGAGCGTAGACCGGAGCCAGCCCAAAGGAAATAAAGAAGAAGGTCAGACCATTGCGATGATTCCGCCTTGAAAAGAATTGTGCCTTGGAACATATTTGTAGCGTAAAGTTCGCACAATGGTACATTTGGCTCGTTCACTCATGTTGTTAGCTGGATATAGACTCATATACGAATTTTCGATAATACACGAGGTAACGCGTTATCGAAGTTAATACACGAGAGAGATAGCGAATACGTCAGTTCACTAGAGCGGGAAAGCTCGGCGAGCTCTCTCGAACCAAAACAAACGTAGCACCAAGGTTCGAGGATAGGCTTCACGATTACCGATTTTACAAGTACTCGAGAAGGTACCCGATAATCATTTTTATATGAATAAGAAAGAGACAGCAAAATGTCAACTTTCATCAAATATCTTCACGTGGTCATTTCGTACCGCGTTGCCCAGTTTTCCACGCAGACAATGTTCTCGAGATATAGTTCACTCGCAACTTCAATGCTCACTTTATTTTTTCACTTATTTTATTCAATGTACCTTACTAATTTGTGATCGATATTGATTGAAATTCACGCAAAGGGAACCATAACTTTTCCTGAGCGTCTGGCTCGAAGGGCGAAACAATTGTACGAGCTTTCGCTTTACTCGCCCAATCGAAAATGTTATTAATGTTTTTCTTCTCGAATAAGATAAAAATGCGAATCGGTTATGAACGCTCAAGGAGTCCGGTCACAAAAAACCCTGGACAGTGTGAACTAAAAAGATAACGCTGTTTATTAACTTATATTAACCTGATAAACAACAGAATCCAGACGCTGCATATTACGGCTGTAAACTTTCAGAGTTGGAAACTTTTGACGCAGGATTTACGCAGGTGGATTCAGGTTGGGGAGACTACAAAAAATGTTAGACCTTTGTTGAACGATGTATTAAATGGATATTTCCTTGTACCTTTTGCTTATGGCGTCTGGCAACGGATTAATGGGTATAGCGCTGGTGCAACAAGCGGGCAGACACCGGTCTTATATACATCGGATGCGCGGCACGCTACAGCAGTACTTGTCCTCTCTCCCATTCGCTCGAAGCGTGGTAAGCTTTTTGCTTGATTTTACAGAAACACCTTCGGCTCTAAAGTCTGTGATGATTAAAGGTCGTCGCTCACTTATCAACCCGGCAGCCGATCAGTACCGCCTTGCCTCGAGCGGTTGTCATTTCTTATATGGGCTTTCCATACATATGCACTCACTTGTCAACTCCGTAGCGTCACTGGATCGCCTCACTCGCAAGCTGTCCATATGCAGACGACGAGTGAACTACTCGGTAACTTAGCAATGCCTTCAGGTGGTTAACAATACCTTCGCCTAGTTAACCTAGTTAACCACTCGTCGACAACGAGTGGATGCCGTGCGGCAAGGCGGTGCTGGTTAGGTGCCATGTTGATAAATGAGCGACGACCTTAAATCTGCCAGAGATCATTCTCATTACTCCATATAAGCTTTGATGATATCAATTTTAAACAACGTAGAAGTGAACTTGAAAAACAGGATTGCGAAGCTTGTTTGGCATTTTTTATATATTTAATGAAGAGTATTCTGTTTACCAAAGTAATTACGTCTTGCAAAATGATTCATTGAAAAGTTATTATGATAACTCTATTGTTCTATCTCGAGAAGATGTAGTTCAATTGTGCCGTGATACTTTGACGCAATCTAAGTGCAAAAAGTGGTATTCAATAAGATGTGCAAGAATATCTGCTGATCGAAATGTTCACGCGACCAAATGTAGACGCCGTAAAACGATTGAATCATTAATCAATGATATACTTTATGCTCAAAAAGTAGATGTTACATGAACCAGATATGGACCGAAACATGAACCTGCTGCTAAAACCCAGTATCAAAACTTATACGGTGTCGAAGTCAAAGTTGGTTGGTGTGATTGGAAGTCATTCTCAGCCATGACTATGTGCAAGCCTTGACGGCATAGTTATTTACTATGGTTGTGTAAAAAATTGGTATTATTTAAATGTCCGAACGGTTGCGAAAGAATATCTGTAGTTGACTGTGATAAGAAGATATGTAATGTCAAATGTCTACAATTTAAATACGAATAACTCGAAGTAAAAGAAAATGATCCGTACGACATTCAAGTCCAAGTTCAAATGTATGTTACTGGATTAAGTATTTGTGACTTATTCGTTTATTCGCCAATAGAAAATGGCAGTTGCTTTATCTCAATTCACCGTAACGATTTTTTTTGGAATATGTAATTCCATTGTGTAAACAGTTATATTTTCAACACTACTTATCTGCAATAGAAGATAGCAGTTGTCTTATCTCAATTCACCGCAACAACATTTTTTTGAAAAATATAATTCCAATGTGTGAACAATTTTATTTTCAAGACTACTTACCTACCATAACAGCCTCATTAACCAAAGAAAAATGTAATGAGAATGCTAATGTTGTAGAGCAACATGGACAGCAACCGAAACGTCATTTTACGGGAGTAGATATAAGGAATACAAGTTCTTAGTCGTAATTCCGAAGTCAGTCTTTTTGAAAGATCTGTCTTTACGTACAGACATGTTATATGTGCTTAATAAACATAGAAAGAAGTAATAATCAAATAGGGAAAAAAAACATGGTTATTACAAAAAAATGTTTATATATAATGCGTTAGGGAACTTTGTTCAATTTATGTACTATTAGAAACTACGTATTACTGATAACTTGCCGATCGCTATTCATCGGAAATAATCGGTGGCTGCAAATTAACGAGATTTTATTTAATATTTGATAAATTCTTAAGCTTTGCATGATTCTTTCGACATGGATTCTAACACTAGCTATACTATAAGTTTCGTCCGTCTCCTTTTATATAAATTCGGATTCTTTTTTTTGCAATAACGGTGGCATAACGACAATTACTTTCGTTCCGCGTTCATCAATACTTGCTTTGATACCTGCAAATCCTTGGTCGGTCAAAACAACATTATCATCTTCTAATAAATCTAACAAACCCACTTCAATTGTCATTTGCCAATCACTTTTTCTTCATCCAGCCACTTCAGATTTGAAACTTATAAATCCTCCTGTAATAATTCCAATGAGAAGCTTAGCAGTAAATCCTCTTTTACAATTGGAATACGTTGATACCGGCTGGAGCTTCAATTCTAAATTTTGTACAGTCAATTATCACTCTGGTATTACTGTACTTTGATTTGAAACATTCTGGTATTGTTCCTTGTACAATGTCTCTACTTGGCCATAATATAATACTGAATTTCCGGTGACACAAAGTGCTATAAAGTGCAAACAAAAATCGAAACTCGTTCTATGTACAGAAAATAGTACACCGATCGCTGAAAAAGTCAATCTCGTCATCAATTTGAATAATAATATTAAGAGCCTGTTCTCTTTCGTAACTTGCCGTTTTTCTAATTCAGGATTCAGGATTCTTAAATAATCATTTTTAATTGTAGCACGTAACACCAGCACGGTCTAAAAGTTGATTATCGCTTTCTATAGATGGATACCCTGCAAAATATCTGTGGAATGAAGTTTTTCATCTACTCTAACGGGTCCTACTAATTGGTCCTTGGAAGTTCTTTTTTGCGTGCCACTTTTTGTCACTGTATTGTTTTGGTAAGGAATAGTTATGAAACGATTATTTTCGACCATTACTGTTTGAGCTTCTGCATTGCAAGCACTACTTTCGTATATATACCTGTTATCACAGATAAATGTTTGCGATGGCTTAGAACCGTTTGAAAGAAAGTTTAATTGACATTCTTGATCGATGTGAAAACTTGTTTGATCTCGAAGGTGTTCTCCAAGTTCGTTGTTCTCATCTTTCCCAATCTGCGTTTGGTTGAGCAATTTTGTCTCATCAATCAACAGTTGTGTCGCGTGCCTTTGATTTATGCCCTGTTTTCGCTGCGCAACAGGGGATGCGACCTTGGGTGATCTCTATAAGCTACCGCGGGAATATTTCCCGATAAGTTACCGATAGCGTTTAGAGGTGATTCAAGTTAAAGGGCAGGCGTTATCGGTCACGGGATTTGGAGTTGGACAACTCGGCTTTGGTCTTGCGCTGCTGTGTTGACAGTTTTTCTTTCACGCGCGGTTTCGTTCTGAATCGCGCTAGGAAAGCGCGCGTTATCGAGTACGGTTCGGTACGGTTGTCGTAAAATGTGTGTGGTAACGCGATCGAGGAATTCTCGTACGAGATTCCTCCACCGAGCCTGTGGATTATCAGTGCATTTTTGGGTTGGTGAGTTTTCGAATTTCTGATCATATGATTTCGGTCCCGTGCAGTTCTTGCAAATAATATAACAAATTATACGTTGTACTCTTGCTGATACTCCCTATCTGTCGAAAGCATGTTCCGACCCTCTCTACCAAACTTTGCAGCCTGAGCGCCATTACACTGTCGCACAGTGGGGCAGAATCCCAAAAAGCTAGCCAAAAGTCAAATTTTTGAGTTGTATATATTCGTCTATATATGTTCAGATCTTGTTTACTGATAGTCCCAGGACGAAATTCCGGACCGGGCAGGTTTATACCTGCTCTAGGGTCGCCTCGACATCAGTCGACATTCAGCCGCCGTTCGGTACGCATTAAACAAGCGTACGCGTCGAAAAATTCTTGCCTGTTTCGAAGTGCTGTGAAACGGACGAAACTGTCTCAATTTTAATTCTGCAAAATGGAAAAACTTTCTGAAGGTATGCAGAAAATATAATTATGCACAGTTATTGCTTATTTTATGTTTGAAATATCTAAATTTTGCAACAAGTAAACATAAAAAATTATACATTTTTTTTCGAAAATCGATTTTCTAAAGTAGTTTTAAAAATGTCTTCGCGAGTCTCGACCTTGTTTCAACAAGAAACTGATAGTGTACAGTACTAAATATAATATACTAAAAAACTGGCTGCTCAGGAGTGCTCAACGAATAGTTAGACTAATTTTTAGGGAGAAATACGTGGCGCGACATTAACGGACGTGTGAATGTAATCCATTGATTATTACGTTACAGCGCGTTGGTATATTTTCTGTCTATTAACATAGATTAATATTTATTTATCAATTCCATTTGTAGTATGTTCATTTATTGATTAATATTCATAGATCATTTAAATTTTAATACAGTAATTTATTATTCTAAATGTACGCTTTACGAAAATCTCAACATTTTATAAAATATTCCTGCAAGAACTCTCAATAGCTAGAACTGTGTTTCCCCCATGTTTGTACGGCGTAACGGTTTTCGGCAGTAAAGGTTTATTAGTGTATACGTACATAGTGTATACGTAGTGTAGACGGCGATTCGGCAAGGACTGACGAGGGGCTCCTAGAGCAGCCATGTATGAAAGAAAGGAGCCTGCCTGCTGTTCAGGCTTTATTACACCTGTTGTATACTGACACAGAGGTGATTCTCGTAAAGACAGATTTCATGTAATTTCGGTTTTTTTTCGTGCAGAATGTATGTAAATATATTTGTTAATCATTTATATCATAAATATTCGTTTTCTTTATAAATATAAAATCATTTTTAGTAGTAATAAATTATTTTTGTACATTTCGAGTCAGAACACCGTATATAGTTTTGTTAAGTATAAAATGATTTCAAAATAATGTCATTCAATTTTGTACATGTTTATATTGGTATCTTACAGAGTCTTCCCAATCTTCAAATATGGAATTATCAAGAAGAGATGTTTTTTTCATGGTGAAAGACAGTTTAAAAAACGAACAGAAATTCGTTATTGGAGTTTTGAAAGATGCATTTTTCAAGAAAACAGAACATGTGATACAAGTAGACGAGGATGAAAAGTCATTAGGACTGTTATTTGCAAATTTTCGATCCAGATGGAAAGCAGCAAATAGAGGCCAAGAAAAGTTTCTAAAAAATAATGAAGAATGGTTGAATGGCACCGTATGTTTTTCAACATTATCCGATACTGAATGCACAACATCAACATCTGAGAAGATTGTGAAAAATGATGAAAAAGGAACATCTGGACGACCTTCGAAATCCTTTGCTTCATCCAGCGATAGATCTAAGAGGCGAAAGACTGAAGAAATACGTTCTACTTTATCTACAGAAGAATTGACGTATGCTGCTCAAATGAGTTTAAGGACTTCTGGTCAAGTGGATGCTGCTCAAGTTCTTAAAGATGTCACATTAACCAGCCCAACCAGAGCCTCAAAATATATAGCTGCTGTTCGGTCAAAAAATGAGACACCTTTAACCCCAGACGAAGCACTTTCTTTGATGATCGAGAAAGGCGAATCAAAGTGCTCTTATCAGCTATCAAGAAATGCAGCTAGAGCACGTAAATGCAAATTATACCCATCATACCATGAAGTAGAAAAAGCAAAAAATCGTTGTTATCCATCAGTTGTGTACATGAATATTACTGAGTCGTGCGCACAAATTAAACTACAGGCTTTACTTGATCATACCACATACAGAATTATACAACTTCAGGCTGATGTCATCGATACTCTAAATTCTGAAATTCTGCAAAAATTAGTACTTCACTGTAAATGGGGATGTGATGGTAGCAGCGGTCAAAGTGTTTATAAGCAAAAATTTGATGAGGCTGGAAAATCTGATGAAAGCATTTTTTATACTTCTCTGGTACCTTTGCAATTAATCTACAACAATCACGAGACGGATGAAGGAACTATTGTGTGGAAAAATCCTAGACCTTCATCTCCTCGATTCTGCAGACCAATACGATTGCAGTTTGTACATGAAGATGTACAATCAACATTGAAAGAAGTTACCGACATTGAACAGCAGATTGCGGGTCCTGCACCATACACTACTGAACAAAATGAAAAATCAATTTCTGTAACCTATTGTATGTCGTTTACGATGATAGACGGCAAAGTCTGTAACGCTGTAACCGGTACCACTTCTGCACAACGCTGCTTCCTGTGCAAAGCCACCTCTAAAGATTTTAATAACATCGACAAAATGATAAAAATGGACATTACTACAGATAATTTAAGATTTGGAATATCTACATTACATGCGTGGATTCGTTTTTTCGAGTGCCGTTTGCATTTGTCGTATAAGCTCACAACTCAAAAGGGGCAAGCTCGTGAAGAGGAAGTGAAAAAGATTGTGAAAGTACGCAAGGAAGACATACAGACTCAATTTAAGACAACACTGGGGCTTATCGTTGATCGACCAAAGCCAGGATATGGCAGCTCAAACGATGGAAATACCGCCCGCCGCTTTTTTGAAAATGCTAATATATCTGCTGAAATAACAGGAGTCGATGAAAATTTAATTCACCGATTTCATGTTATTTTGCAGGCAATTTCGAGCGGGTATGATATAGACGAAGAAAAATTCAAAGACTATTGTGTAAATACTGCCCGTTTATTCGTTGCTTTATATCCATGGTATTACATGCCAACATCTGTGCACAAAGTGTTGATGCACAGAGCAGAAATTGTAAAATATGCCCTTTTACCGATCGGACAACTTTCTGAAGAGGCCCAAGAGTCACGCAATAAGGACATAAAGAACTACAGGTTACATCATTCAAGAAAATGCTCTCGAGAATCGAATATGAGAGACATTTTCTATAGGCTCTTAGTATCATCAGATCCATTTCTCTCAAGCATCAGGAAATTGCCCCAGAGACCGGCGAAATCTTTACATAAAGAAGCTATAGAAATGTTAAAACAACCTGAAGTCACCAGACAAGAGATAAGGAACGATTCCGATTTGGATACAAGTGGGTCAACATCAGAATCCGAATCGAATGATTCCAACATTGAAGATGACATACAAGATTTTTTTTACTAGAAGTAAATAACAGATATTTGATTTATTGCAAATTTTGTACTCAAGAAATTGTTCAAAAATAAAAAAAAATGGCTCAAGAGATTTTCTACTCATTTAAACCTAAAAATATTATGAAACATTTTCTATTAAAAAATATTTAAAAATTGAAAATTTTTTTGGAATCGTCTATATATCGCGTCTGCTATTTTGAAAATTAACATTCCTATAACAAATTCGTAATCAGCGATCCCAAAAACCCTTAAGAAATATGATTGGGTATTTTTTACTGAATTATTTGACTAATTGGTTGAATTATGTCTGCCATTTTGGGTCCGCCATTTTGAAAATCGTAATTCTGATAACAGATTCTTATTCAGCGACCCCGAAAACCCCCGAGAAGAGAATTGGAGATCATTTTGGACACTTTCCGAATTTTGGCCAGCTTTTTGGGATTCTGCCCCACTGTGTGTCGTGGCCATCCGATCGCACTGATCCACCCAGGTACGGTTTCCCAGTTCCGACATCCCAAAAAACTGGACCGTTCCATTTTTAACCCGCGTTTTGGTTTATTTTATTTTTCGGATTTCATGTTTGTGCCGTTTGGTGGGAATGAACGTAGATCCACCCATCCCCCAGGTCATACCGTTCGCTAACCCGGTGAAACAAAATTAGCTGGCACCCACCGGAGCATGCGGATGCATCGGCGAGAATGAACGGCCGAAGGTGACGCGAGTGTTTTTGGGAGGATCGAGAGATCAGAAGGAAAAAGACTTCGTTACAGTCTATATTTTTTAAAAACTAATAATATATTTATGAATAAACGAGTTTTCTGTATATATGTATAGCATTTATGATCAATTGTTCAATCACCCTCACCTGCTCATAGCTACATGGGTATCTACTTTTTTCTTCATGAATACAGAAGGAAATATCGTAGGGGCATAACTCGGGCTGTATTGCTTTGCAGATTTTGCATAACCTACGAAGTGTTGGCTGCAAATTCTGTCTGAGGATTTTGGTGTCCACAGAGTTCGATCAGCACTAATACATTATCAAACATACATTTACATATATGAATCGAGTACATAATACACGTGTCCAAAAAGTAAGGTTAGGACTGCAGACTTTTTCCTTTTAACTGCATTGATCCATTTTTTGTTTGCTGCAACGTATGAGCCGTTGATGGAAATCGGTAAAATTAATATCCACTGTTTCTTCCCGTATTTTCACACCCAACTACACAACACGTAGAATGTCCCATTTTTTACAATAAATCCCGTAAGTATGCAAGTCGCCCACAACAGTTCACTCTTTGTCCACTTCGTGCACCACAAACCTTTTTCGTGTTCCCAACAAGCGACAGGCTCGGAGCACATACAGTTTGGTAAGGACGGATTGGAGACCCGGACAAGAAAATGAGCAAAATATCATTCCGTTAAAATAATTCACAATACTATTACGTAGTCAATGATTGATACTGTAGCGCGAATTCTTATCATCGAATTTACCCACGCAAAGAATCCTGAACGTCGGGCCACTGTCACGTCGCGACCAAATGCGTACAATGTCTTTTTAAGCCTAATACGCACGATAGCGGAATTCTCATTTTTCGACGGATCTGAATATTTTCTTTAGAGTTAGGCCTACCACGGCGGAAACGTAGCCTATCCATAATAATATAACTAAGCGTTTCTCGTACCTTCCAACGCGAAAGTGTAGCGGTCCTAACGATATCGAGAACAAATATACAAGCGGGAAAATTTCAAACAGTCTCGTTGTAATCCGAACAGAGTCCGAGTACCAAAAATACACAAAGGAAACCTTCGGGTTACAAGGATGACGAACACGTGAAGCGACACGCAAGAAATGCGTGATGATATTCATAAAGACGTAAATATATAACGACGCAACGATACCGAATGCTAACGACCATCCAAGAGCGGAAAAATGTCCAAATCCTCAAAATATACACTCGCTAGGAGAAAATCCTCCGACCCAGGAAGTTGCCGCGGTCATAAAACTACGTTGATATTTCCCATGCGGACTCGCGGGCCTCGGTCAACAAGCCCTATCTCGAGCGTGCGTTCTTGGCGCCGACAAGGCCCCTTTTTCGTCTATATTTTTCCGCACTCCAGATAAAGAAGCGCAGCCCCTATTCCCGGAAATAGAGCGACGGTTGTGGCTATCGCAACCTACTCCTCGCTCCCACTCTCATTCCAACTTATACATATTTTCCACCAATCCAAAAGAATGCACCCCCAAATGTGCACTCTCCCAGGGGGCCAGTCTCCCACCATCTCAGCATCCCAATTTTTCCTACATCCTAGAAGAAGAAAATGACCAAGTCAGTCTTCCGGCAACCACGATCACACAAACTTCTTTTTATCGAGTCTCAATCCGAGACTCCAGTCAGAATCCAGCGAGCTCATATCTAGAGTTCCTTAACCGATATCCATCGCGTTGAATATTCATTTCCTTTCTTGTAAAGCGTACGTTGTCTTGCAACTTGAGTTTATACAAATCTTGTACTTCGAAAGTTCTCTAACAGTTACGCGATAATCTTAAGAATTTTGACATTTGTATTACGCGCAATATTTCATTGTATTTTCCATTCTCGAACCGCGAAATCCACGAACACTAGAATCTGTGTCACCGAACATTTGCTGTATCCGTCACACACACACCCACACCATCTGCGAGCGTTCGGGCCATCGACGAAGGGCCCTTAGTTTTACGACCGTACCTGGCACCCAAGCGACTGGGTCAACGCCGAGACACATCAATGTAAGCGAACACATTTTCACCCTTTCGTCTTCAATTTGTATCTTTAGAATAATAGGATCAACCCATACGGCTGATTCTAATAAATTACGAGTCAATCGAATACAAGAGTCACAACCATTATTTTCAACGATTGGATCATCCACGAAATTCTTTAAAATTATCCTTTCCACCAGCACGTCCCCTTTTTAACCCTCATCCCGTGCTATTGCGCTAGGCGTAGGCAAGAAAGAGGGATACCACACATATATATATGCCCACGTCCCCTCAGGACGTGACATATAATTTTTGGGGGCTCGTCCGGGATTATTTAAAAAGGGAATGTGCCTTTGCATATTAATCTCATGGATGAGGAATCAACTTGCGAGACACTAGATTTAAATATAACTGAGGATTTGTCATATACAGAACCAAACGAATCAATTCACCCCGGTAGTTCAGGTTATGCTCTGAGGGGATCAAACGTTCCACTACTTCCTGGTCTAGGACCTCCCAGTAGATCTTCAAAACAACCAGATTTACCCCCAAAAGGCGGAGCCATGAATCCAGAAACCCCAACTTTGAGTATAAACGACTTGATGTTGATAAAAGACGTTGTTAAGATAATCCCAGAGTTCGATGGGAAAAATGTTCCGTTTTCGGATTTCGTCGCCGGGTGTGAGGACGCAAGGGAAGTGGTTTCCCCTGCGGCCGAAAAGTACCTGGTGAAGATGATCCGGAATAGATTGTTAAACCCCGCTAGAGACATGATCCACGCGTCAAAATTCGAGAAAGTACAGGACCTATTAGGATATCTTAAGAAGCTTTATGCACCCAACAAAACTGAAATGCAACTAGTCGGAGAACTCAGTACTATTTGCCAAAAGAAGAACGAAACTGTAGCTGAATTTTCTATGCGAATTAAAAGGAAAGGAAAAGAGATACTTGATACAGAAAGACCATCAGATAACAGGCTAGAAAACGAGTATTTCAAGAAAAGAATGGACGATTATTTCCTCTCGTGTTTCAGGCGTGGATTAAGGGAGGAGATCGAACAGCGACTCCCCCATTGCGATAACATTTCCATTGCTATCGATCATGCAGTTGAAATTGAACGCGATCTTGAAGCACGACGGGAGCTACAGTCGGCCTCGAACAAATTAGAAAACTTCCCTCCCCTCAAATCAGTTAAAATCTGTAATATCTGTAAAAAGGATAACCACACGTCGGAAAATTGTCGTTTCTCGTTGCTCACTTGCCAATTATGCAAAAACCAGGGCCATAGCGCCGACCAATGCAACAAGAAACAGGACGAATGGGAGGTATTGACCTGCCAGGTGTGCAAAGGTGCCGGGCACAGCGCGGATAAATGCCATTTAGGACAACGGTCCCCTATAGTATCCTGTCAACTGTGCAAGACCTCGGGCCACATGGCCCCTGATTGCCCTACTCGTAATAAATCTCTTAACCCTTCAGAGGACCGTCCGCGTTTTGAAAGCGTTCCCGAGTGCCAGTATTGCCACAATCGTGGGCATACCGCAGACAATTGCCCCAAATTAAAAAATAACACTTCGAGTCTCGAATGTCAATTTTGTCACAACCGCGGACATACCGCGGACAATTGTTTCAAGTTAAAAAACAGTAGCGTCGAGTGCCAGTTCAGCCGCAATCGCGGCCACACGGCAGATAATTGCCCCAAGTTAAAAATAAACAGCGCTCCAAGCATTGAGTGCCAGTTTTGTCATAACCGCGGACACACCGCTGACAACTGTTTCAAATTAAGGAACAGCGCAGCTCAGAGTCCCGATCAACTTACATGCCGCTATTGCAAACGAGAAGGGCACTCCATAGTAAACTGTCGGACTCTCGAATATAACAATAAATTGCGAAGCCAGCCGGGAAACGGGTTGAACACCACTCGGACGGACGCACCGAGTGGCCCGTCCCCGACAGAGCGTCCGGTTCATGCGATAGCTTTAGGCCAGCCGAACGGCGGTACCCAACTTATACAATAGAAGCAGAAAAATTCGTCACGCTACCCTCGGTGTGTATCGGAGCACTACCAGAAACAGGGAAAATTTCAATGCTATTAGATAGTGGTGCCGTTCCAAATTTGATCAAAAAGAAATGTACAAAAGGTTTCACCGGAATTGATGAAAATGATATCATAAGATTAAACGGAATATCTGCACTACCAGTCTTCGCGCTAGGTAGTGTGTGGTTCCGCGTATTAGGTTTCGCAACGCTCTTTCACATCATACCAGACGATGTGCCACTTCCTTATCCAGGGTTGTTGGGATCCAGATACTTCTTTGAAACGAAATCCAAAATTAATTACGAGATAGAATGTTTCGAGTGTGGAAATAATCTATGGCCTTTTGAAAAACCAAACGAACGCGTTGAGGAAATCGAAATTCCCGCACGTTCGGAAACCTCCTTCCATGTGAAAGTGGTGGATAGCACGATGAAAGAGGGATATATCGCCCCTTTCATAGCCCCTGAAGGTGTCTATGCCGGCGACTGCCTGGTGACAACCATCAACGGGAAGGCTCATTTGAAGGTTTATAATACCACTAGTGACGCCGTAAGGTTAATCGTGCCGGTCGTAAGACTGCAGGCTTTCGATACGGTCGAAACCTTGTCAGCAGACGAGATCGAATCATATTCTTCGAAAATTTCAAATCCTTTCAATTCTTCTATTCCCAGCGTAGATCGCATGACGACTACGTTGTTCCAAGGTCCTTCCGCGGCCCGTAAAAAACTCTCGACCAGCCGAGTCGAGATAAATCCTTTCAATTCTTCTATTCCCAGCGTAGATTGCATGACGACTACGTTGTTCCAGGGTCCTTCCGCGGCCCGTAAAAAACGCTCGACCAGCCGAGTCGAGATAAATCCTTTCAATTCTTCTATTCCCAGCGTAGATCGCATGACGACTACGTTGTTCCAGGGTCCTTCCACGGCCCGTAAAAAAACCTCGACCAGCCGAGTCGAGATAAAACCTTGCCATCGCTATAACGAAAACGATGACCAAGGAAAAACAACACAAACCTCCAGTAGTGAGGAAAAAACTAAACCAAAAACATATAAAAAACGAAACAAGAATTCATTTAGAAAGGAAGATGAAATTGTCGAATTAAACAAAGGTAAAAATGTAAATTCAATCTCCACCTATCAGACAGCATCGGATAAAATAAAAGACTACTCGGAGCGTTCCCAAGTAATAAAATCTCTCCTACGCTTAGAGCACCTCGCGCAAGACGGATTAGAACATGTCGAAAAAATCATTGAAAAATATTCAGATAGGTTCCACATAAAGGGTGAGCCTCTCGAAGCAACACATGTTCTCCGACACAAGATCCCCACGGTCGACGACCTACCGATCAACACGAAACAGTATAGGTTTCCCCAGGCGCTCAAAGGCGAAGTCCAGCGACAAGTGGACGAGCTATTAGGGACGAGGGTAATAGACCATTCAGAGTCTCCTAACAACAGCCCTGTTTGGATAGTACCGAAAAAACCGGACTCCAGCGGAAACAAACGCTGGCGAATGGTAATCGATTTCCGCGCATTGATTGAAAAAAGAATTGGCGATTCCTACCCATTGCCAAATATCACAGACATCCTCGATCAACTAGGGAACGCAAATTATTGCTCAGTATTCGATCTCGCTTCCGGGTTCCATCAAATCGAAATGAACCCCGAAGACAAACCAAAAACCGCGTTTTCGACCCCACACGGTCATTACGAATTCGCGAGAATGCCTTTTGGGCTTAAAAATGCCCCGGCAACATTCCAGCGCTTAATGGACATTGTACTCAGCGGACTCCAAGGGGTATCGCTTTTCGTGTATTTGGATGATATCGTGATTTACGCCAAAGATTTAGACGAACACGAGAGGAAAATTCGCGAATTAATGGAACGTCTGCGTAAAGCAAATCTCAAATTACAACCAGACAAATGCGAATTCCTCAGGCCAGAGGTCAACTACCTCGGCCACATAATCGGAAAAGACGGCCTGAGACCAGATCCTAACAAGCTATTGGCCGTAAAAGATTTTCCAGTCCCCAAAAACGTCAAAAACATACGCCAATTCCTAGGCCTAACCGGTTATTACCGTCGATTTATCAAAGACTTCTCAAAAATTGCAAAACCCTTAACTCATCTTCTAGAAGATAAAGTCGATTTTGAATGGAAAGACGAGACCCAGAAAGCTTTCGACATACTCAAGGGCAAATTGTGCGAAGCCCCAATCCTCCAATACCCGGATTTTGAAAAACCATTTATCATAACGACAGATGCTTCGGGCTACGCCTTAGGCGGAGTCCTCTCACAGGGAGAAATAGGCAAGGATAAACCCATTGCCTACACATCCTGTGTACTACGTGGCGCAGCTCTTCGTTACGACACGTATGAAAAAGGAGCAATGGCGATTATTCACAGCGTGAAAGCTTTCCGTCCCTACATTTATGGTAGAAAGTTTACTCTCGTCACCGATCACAAGCCCTTGGTTTGGTTCAAAACCGCCAAAGACGCAAACACACGCGTCCTAAAATGGCGACTCAAGCTCTCTGAGTACGACTACGACGTCGTTTATAAACCTGGAACGTTAAACGTAAATGCCGACGCTTTGTCGCGTAACCCAGGTGAGCAATCGGAAGAGGTTAAAACCATTCCCCACTACGATCGGAAACAAAACGAAATGTCGGCAGACGCATGGCGAAAGGCGGTACACGAAATACTCGAAATTTCCGACAGCGACGAAAATCCCACAAGATTTACCACTCAGGTAGAAATCCACCCGCCGCCGCGATCAAATGAAATAAACGTCATCACTCGCTCTCGAGCGAAGAACGACGAACCCCCCATCCCAGATGGAGACAATCGGCAAGTGGAAGGCACACTTGTCGAGGAAACATCAACAAGGGTCAGCGTGCCTGCGCCCGAAGCCACAGATGCACGCCCTAAGACCCACTACCCTCCGCGCCGAGCTCGAAAAGCCATAAACTACGAGGAGAGTAGTAGCGAGGAAACGGAGGCCGAAATAATAAGTCCCGCACGTGTTAGGCGATCCACTAAGGGCATCAACCCCAAAACAGCTGAGGTCCCCGACCGGCGCCAAGCACCTCCTGCCATTTATTCCGGAAACTCCTCCATTCCTAGCTCCGATGATCCAACAGATTCAGACTCCAGTTCGATTGACTCAAAACTTTCCGACGAAAATCCTCCAATCAAAGAAATTAAGAGGCCAGAATTAAAAATTGCTAATTGCGTCAGTACGAAGGAACAGTTCCAATTTCGGAACGACAATCTAGTCTATTTCATACACTCAACAGGGAAACCTTGTGACCCTGGAGGACAAAAACTATTAGAATCCAATAAGTTCCCCATCTGGAAGGATCTGTCGTTAGGCCGAGCCTACAGCAAAAAGGTCGGAAAAAAATATCACATCGCCTTGGTCATTAAGGGAGAGCAGTCTGCATCGCTCGCTTTAATAACCGAAAGAATTAATCAGAGCATGGAAGAATTAAAGTCGATTTGCGAAACACTCGACCTCCAGTCGATCAGCTTTTGTCATTGCCAACACGTCGAGCACTTAATATGGACAGATGTGCTGAATATCGTAAAAGATGTATTTAAAGACAGTCCGGTTAAGATACTGATCTGCCTCGGAACTTTGCGCTACGTACCAATCGAAAAACGTGACTCCATTTTCTACGAAATGCATAACTCCCCAATCGGGGGCCACAAAGGGGTTTCCAAGACTTACAATAGAATCAAACGCGACTATATCTGGGAAGATTTAAAATCGGACGTTCAAAGGCGGGTGCAGCAATGCTTGGAGTGTCAGCTAAAGAAGTTGGTCAGAGTCAAGACAAAGCAGCCGATGATAATAACAGACACCCCAGGTACAGTTTTTGAGAAAATTTCAATGGATATAGTAGGTCCAATGCAACGGACGTCCAGCAAAAACGAATATATCCTCACGATTCAAGACCACCTGTCAAAATATTGCATTGCAATTCCACTTCCAAACGCACTAGCGACGACAATCGCCGACGCATTCATAAAGAGGTTCATATGCGTCTTCGGCGCACCAAAAGCACTCCTGACGGACCAAGGGAGTAACTTCCTCAGCGGCCTCATGCGAAGAGTAGCAAAAAGATTCCGAATTAAGCGATGTCGAACGACCGCATTTCATCCCCAATCGAACGGATCGCTGGAGAGGTCTCACCACTCTCTAGCCGAATTCCTTAAGCAATACACAGATAAGGATAACGAATGGGATCAATGGCTCGAATTAGCGATGCTTTCCTACAATACAAGTGTCCACGAAAGCACCAAATACACACCCTTCGAGGTAGTTTTCGGTAAATTAGCACGAATCCCATCAAGCGAACCGCTTAGGGAATCGGATCAGTTACCTACGTATCGTGGATATTTGATCGAATTGATCACCCGTATAAACGGAATCAGGACCCTCGCCTACGAAAATCTAGTCTCATCAAAACATCGCTCAAAAAAATATTATGATAAAAACGCGAATCCCAAAAGTTTCAAATCCGGAGATTTCGTTTTCCTCCAGAAAGGGCCCAAACCAGGGAAACTCGGAGATCATTACACGGGACCTCATAAGGTCCTGGAAAAAATAGATAAGGGTAACGTAAAGATCCAGTACCAAGGCAAGCCACGAGTCGTGCATGAAAATAGATTACGATATTCGCACATCAACGCCGAAGTAAAGCCTAAAAGAAAACCCAAACCAACGAGAGTCTACGACTCCGAATTTTAAATTAGCAAGTAATCAATTAATAATATTTATTCCATTGTTTTCAGATGATCGCTACCCATTTAATATGGCTCATTTTTTAATCAACCCTGCCGTCAGCATGGTGGGGTATGACCGAGGATCGAGCCCGTCGAACATTCGACTTGGGCAGATGTAATTAATACCATGAAAAGAGCATTCAAGAACAATCAAATCAAAATATAAATATGTTTGGGAACTTTGCGATATGTACTGACTGAACAAGGCGATCTCATTTTCAACGAAATGCACAAGTCCCCAATCGGAGGACACAAGGGTGTCTCAAAACCCAATTTTAATCCTAATTGAATAAATAATCATAATAATGACCTTGTTTTTCAGATGGCCGTGATCAACCTATTCAGTAACAGATACTGTAACTAAAAATTTAATCTGTTTCTCTGGCTGCAAGTGCAAAGGTGATATGGTTAGATAACCATATCACCTTTGCACTTGCAGCCAGAGAAACAGATTAAATTTTTAGTTACAGTATCCTCAGTGCAGAACACCCGAAATTGTTTATATACGAAACTCGCCGAACTAACTGTTTCATAATTCAAAAAAAAATCCCCATCGCAAACCTACATATAATCGCTTACGTCAATTCCAAATTCATATACGTAATCATTATGTTATATTAGGAAATCATCATATTACGATATGCATACCCAACAGAGTAACATAAGGCATCAAAATTCAAAACTCACTGAACTAACTGTTTCATAATCCGAGGAAAATGTCCAGTCGCAAACCTACATATAATCGCTTGTACCAATTCGAAATTTGTATACGTAGCCATTATATTATATTAGAAAACCTTTATATTAAGATACGCCTACGAAGCAGTGAAAAAGGGGAGCGTCATATACTCCAAAATAGTTTGATAGTAGCGATCCAAGCCTCGGACAAATTGTATACAATTTAGTGAAGAAGCGAGACTATATGGCGATACTTGTAGGCGAACAAGTATACGTTATTCAATTTATTATAATAGAAGTAGCCTGACCAGGTTAACAGAATGTTGCGATCAATTGCCTGTCGCTCGTGAGAACGAAACATATTTCCTTACTCCTCAAACGCACATATTATGAAAAAGCGAAATGCAAACAACTTTCAACTCCCTATTTCTCCCATCTTACTTCTTGGGGACACCTAGTATATACCTGTTGCGATCGAAGCTATACCACCTGCAAGCGTGAAGGCAACGACGAAATCTACTTGGCGACACACCAACCCAGCATCATGTGGGATCTATTTCAAAGAAAATATCGACAACGTACGAGAACGCATAATGTTTCCCGTAGAAAACCCGCTGCCCTAAGCAATATGGTACGAAGCATCAGTGGTCTAAATACTGTTAACCAAAGAGAGAAGTTGTTGAATCACCTGGACAACAACAACCTACAATATCAAGCGGACTCCACCTGAAATCGCACCTGGGGAAAAATTCCTTCCATTCGGTACAGCAAACGCTGGTGTCACCCGGATGTTACCCATTGTGGAAACGATCATGCTCATCGGAGATCCATACATGCAGCCTACATACTGTGTACGGCCGGTCGGTCTACCTCGTCGGTGCAGTATAGGACTCGGTTACGCACCTCCTGATGCACCTGGCTAAACGACCTAAGAAGAAAACGTCAGCCATGAAACTGGGCAAGAACTTCATAAACTCGTCACAGCTCCTTCTGTCGAACCAAAGGGTCATGCCAAGGCCAACGCTGCAACACCCGATCTCTACAATAACGTCTCTGATCGTTCAAGGTACGATCAACCTCCTAATCTACGTTCCTTTCCCTTGAGTTCGCACGAGAAGACTTTCTAGTATCAAAACAACCACTCTCATAATGCTCAATAACCTTTTTCTCTATCCTCATTATTATTGTTCTTTTAACCTTGTCAAGTAAGATGAGTTGTAATAAGTAAATAAGTATATATGCATAAGGAAAAAGAAAGAGAAGAAAACGCGCACCTATTATATATTTCATAGTGAAGTAAAAAGGTATATATACATTAAAAAAAAACTTTCTTGTAAGGCGATAATCACATTTACACCGCCATATTAGACAACAATCTTCGAACATATTTAAGTCACATTGTAAGTCGATCAATGACAATGCCAATTGATACTATCGTGCCACTAAATTTTCGGTTGCAACCCTCAACGAACCTGATCGAGCGAGACGCTCAATCCTGAAGGGGGGAGGTGTCACGTCGCGACCAAATGCGTACAATGTCTTTTTAAGCCTAATACGCACGATAGCGGAATTCTCATTTTTCGACGGATCTGAATATTTTCTTTAGAGTTAGGCCTACCACGGCGGAAACGTAGCCTATCCATAATAATATAACTAAGCGTTTCTCGTACCTTCCCACGCGAAAGTGTAGCGGTCCTAACGATATCGAGAACAAATATACAAGCGGGAAAATTTCAAACAGTCTCGTTGTAATCCGAACAGAGTCCGAGTACCAAAAATACACAAAGGAAACCTTCGGGTTACAAGGATGACGAACACGTGAAGCGACACGCAAGAAATGCGTGATGATATTCATAAAGACGTAAATATATAACGACGCAACGATACCGAATGCTAACGACCATCCAAGAGCGGAAAAATGTCCAAATCCTCAAAATATACACTCGCTAGGAGAAAATCCTCCGACCCAGGAAGTTGCCGCGGTCATAAAACTACGTTGATATTTCCCATGCGGACTCGCGGGCCTCGGTCAACAAGCCCTATCTCGAGCGTGCGTTCTTGGCGCCGACAAGGCCCCTTTTTCGTCTATATTTTTCCGCACTCCAGATAAAGAAGCGCAGCCCCTATTCCCGGAAATAGAGCGACGGTTGTGGCTATCGCAACCTACTCCTCGCTCCCACTCTCATTCCAACTTATACATATTTTCCACCAATCCAAAAGAATGCACCCCCAAATGTGCACTCTCCCAGGGGGCCAGTCTCCCACCATCTCAGCATCCCAATTTTTCCTACATCCTAGAAGAAAAAAATGACCAAGTCAGTCTTCCGGCAACCACGATCACACAAACTTCTTTTTATCGAGTCTCAATCCGAGACTCCAGTCAGAATCCAGCGAGCTCATATCTAGAGTTCCTTAACCGATATCCATCGCGTTGAATATTCATTTCCTTTCTTGTAAAGCGTACGTTGTCTTGCAACTTGAGTTTATACAAATCTTGTACTTCGAAAGTTCTCTAACAGTTACGCGATAATCTTAAGAATTTTGACATTTGTATTACGCGCAATATTTCATTGTATTTTCCATTCTCGAACCGCGAAATCCACGAACACTAGAATCTGTGTCACCGAACATTTGCTGTATCCGTCACACACACACCCACACCATCTGCGAGCGTTCGGGCCATCGACGAAGGGCCCTTAGTTTTACGACCGTACCTGGCACCCAAGCGACTGGGTCAACGCCGAGACACATCAATGTAAGCGAACACATTTTCACCCTTTCGTCTTCAATTTGTATCTTTAGAATAATAGGATCAACCCATACGGCTGATTCTAATAAATTACGAGTCAATCGAATACAAGAGTCACAACCATTATTTTCAACGATTGGATCATCCACGAAATTCTTTAAAATTATCCTTTCCACCAGCACGTCCCCTTTTTAACCCTCATCCCGTGCTATTGCGCTAGGCGTAGGCAAGAAAGAGGGATACCACACATATATATATATGCCCACGTCCCCTCAGGACGTGACACCACAAAATGTAATAATTTTCCACTTTTCATTTTCCCTTGTGGGATGGGCGCCAGGCGCGTAACGCGCCAGAGAAAATTCGACGAGGTTGATTAGCTGACGGCTGGCTGCAGCTTTCGAAAACCGGAGGGGCTGGGTGAAATCGACGTCGATATCCGAAGGAAGTGAAACAAAAAAAATAAAGTTCAACTCAAAATTCGAGATAATCGGGAACCAAAATCTACTACTTTTATTCAAATAATAAAACTCAGCTAACAGAGGAAAAAACGAAGATCTCGGAGGAAACCCCTCGTCCCGGGAACCAATGAAGTTTAACAATAGTTTTCCCCACACTCGGGATCTCGCTCTAGCTCTCACACGCACACTAACGCGTCGCGGGAAAGCTCCCGATCGTGAGCCTTGATCCCACACTCACACGGTAAGAAATAAATTCCCGGGGAAAGTAGATCGGTCAAAACTACGATTAAACAATCCGGTACCATAACATAAACCAGTCTATCTAGCGAATATAAAATGACACAAAATCTTTACGATGTCTCTTCCCCGACACACTCACTCTCGCATTCACATGCACGTTAACCTCCCGCGTACGACGGTAATGAAAGGCAATTTCCCGTGAGCTTTACCCCAAGGTATGTACACGGGAATTGGTAAAATACTCAAGACAATACTTTTGGAAAAAGATTATCGCGCCCACTGCTTACGGCTGCACGAGAGAAAGAAAATCATGTCTCGCGGGACATGCTAGAAACTACGGACAAAATACGGCAACTGCCGATCTTGATTTAGTCCCTCGGACGAAAAAGGTCACCGACGTTTCAAGATGTTCCCTTCGGACGAATCAGGTGTTCGGCTCGTGATTTTTCTCCGCGCGGTATCGGGAATATCGATCGACGATCCGGCTCGCTCTAAAACCCAACGGGAAATGCCACGAGTAACGAGTCTCTCACGCTCTCCTTAGCGACACCCCGATCGAATTGTGACGATTTCGAAATTCGCGAACGCTCGGCCCTTTTCGGTATTTGAATGTTTCTCTCACTGTCTCTTGCAACGTCGTAGTACTGAGCAACGCGCGAGAGCGAGACAGGTGATACGGTCTCTCAGCGGTACTCAATCCCCGCATTCGAGATTCTACTCGTAGGATCATGATCTTCCTCCACAGCTCGAGATACTTAGTGAGCTAAAGCTTAAAAGGCGGCGACGCTGGGAAAAAGCAGTGCTCTTTTCCCTGAATGTGATGGTCGTCCAATTACGATAGGCTTCGGGGTAGAGGTTCCTTGAAGATGATTTTCGTCACGCAGGAGAATCTCTGCGCCATCGCTCCGTTAACGATTACGATGCCGAGAATCGCCGACGAAACGAAGCTTCCCTCGCTGTCCATCGTCGATAGCTCCCCTCTCTTTCGCCCGAGGCGCGGTATATGAAATGATTTTTATAAAATATATTTTTTTAATCCTACTTTTACAAGCCGGCCCTGAAGAATCGCCTTGTGAGTGCTGGAGCGAGCTGAAAGTAATGGGCTCGAACTTCGGCACGTTACAATACATTTTCCTAAAAGTCGGCTTCTACATAAATGACCGATAGAAACACATCTAAAACATTTCGGCCCATTTTTTAAATTGTTTTTCCTCATCATTTCTGAGTGAACCAACGTCCCGTAATAATGCATGCAGAACTACTAGACGAAAAATTATTTTTTCAATAAAAATTTGAAATGAATTGAAAAAAAAACATTTAACGGTATGAACGGGTACAAACGATTCTCTTTGCAATCGCGTTTTTTAAAATGATTTAGCTCTTAATGGGTTGCGGCCCATTTTTCCATACGCTCGTACTTGTTCCCTCCTTAAGGTATAAATAAAATTAAAGATGGGACAATGGGGTACAAACCGAATACAAACGATTGCATAAACAAAATTACTTTCTGTAAAGTCGGTTGCCAAATCCACATAGATCAAAAAAATGTATCATTCTTCAGCAGGTAATGGATCAAACCCAAATTTTGCATACTGGCTTGTAAGAAGAAACAAAGTAATTATGCATGCAATGTTTTAGGCCATGGTAGCATTTCTGTAAGACTCCCGTATATCCTTGAAATGTTTTCTGCGTTTTCGTGCCGAACTTTTCGACGACGTTATACAGTTATGCCTATTATGCATATTGTGAAGAGAGGGGCACCATTTTGTATCATCCGGAATTTTTCACCCATAAAAAACCCGCAACGATCGTCCTTGATCATTAAAGTAGTTCTTGATTCGAAAATCACAATTTTTAGAAATTCTTGGTGCGGAAACATTCTCTACGATGGCAAATAGTGCTCCATCTAAAAAAACGTGTACTCCGACTATTTTGAAGATACAGCATAAAATAATGCATATTCAAGCCCTTTCGTAAAAAACCTTTCCGAAAATGCGATTTTATGTTTTTTCCTCACTTCAACGTACTTTTTTTTACCGTAGCTCATTTTCCAACACGGGGAACCTAATCAATACCAGTATATTTTTCTTCGAAAAACTCTATTCTGTATGTACCCAAACTAACTTTGTTGTGACGTAAAAAAAACATTGTGCGCTCAATCTCTGTCTCCCTCCCTCTCGCTCTTTCTCTCTCTGTTCTCCCGAACACTGATCTATCATACCTCAGTATGAATTATAATAAATGCCGAATAATTTGTTATAATTGAAGACTGAAGACGTATGCTTGAGGGACAACACCGCTCTAGGATTTTGGAAAAATATTTTTTTGGCTTAAAAAATACTCCGGGGTTATAAAAACAACATGCAACTAGTCCTGTAGCGATTTTTTTCTAAGGTACAATTATCGATTTTGTTAAAGAAAAAAAATGTTGAACTGGGAGGACGGATTACTCTAACACCTTTGTATGGATCGATTTGAAATGTTGATAGTAGCTTCACAATTACATTCTCTATGGGAGTACGCAGTCGTTTTTCGATCAAATGTAAACTTTTTTTTCATAAACAATTCAGTGCTTATTTTTTGGGCAAAAAATTGATTCATTTCTTTCAGTGCACCATTTTTTCAAAATTTTGTTTAAAAAATTCCGCCGTTGTCCCATACCTAATAATATATAGATAATATTTTTTGGTTTTTGCTCAGGTCTTATATTTCACATGAAAACCGTCCTCCCGTGAAGCTATTTGGATAGCTTCACGCTACCATTTCGTACGAAAATTATGATAAAATGTTTGTTTTATACTTTAATATGTGTTAAATAAACTCTCCCAAAAGGAATCCTATACCTTTTGTCATACTTCCAAAATAAATTGACAAAGTTAGGCCTTATTTTCTGCCGCTAGAGTGGTGTTATCCCTTAACATTAGAGCTCGAACCGGTATGCTGGTCGAGTGGTTAGCGTGCTTGCCTCTGAACCAGCACATCGGGAGGTCACGGCTCCGAATCCCAGTTTCGTAGTCTCGGAGAAAAATAAATACGAGCGTGGGGTAGCTCGAGTTCTACACGGTACGGGTGTGGGTCATGTGTGTATGACTAGCCCGTGATTTATTTCTCGACGAAGCGCGACTAGCTCCGAAACTGGAAAGCGAATGTGGGCCGGCTGTATCGGTTTTCTGCAGTTTCTCTATACCCATGGCAGAAATATCATGGTGAATGCGCCACAGAGGGGGCGGCGGCCGCATGGTGAGCATGACTAGTGGAATGCCGTAAGAAATGTAATAAGGGGAAAGACCCCGTACAGTGAAATTCTACGATTCAAAAAGAAAGAAAAAAGACATCAAAGCTCAACGCGATGCGCCAAACTTCTCCAAGAGCGAGAAGAACAAAGTTAGACAACGAAATGCCCCCTTCAAGGAGAACAAAAACGCATAATTCTTTGACAAAAATAAAAAAAGGCTTTGCATTCTTATTATGCGCGGCACATCCTGTACGATAGATAGAAGAGCATTCTCTCCGTAAATCTATATATGTGAAATTGAATAACTCTCTCCATCTCGGTCGAGGGTCATATCAATAGAGTAAATGCTTGCAGAATTATTCTAACGCACTATCTCCACCTCCGTCTTCTCCACATTCTATCGCATCGACTTCCACACTCGTCTTTACGGAGCCGTTTTCGGAGTCTAAACTATGATCGCTTAATTTGCAATCGCCACTGCCATTATTTTTCTTGGCGTTCACGTCCGACAAGCCAGCCGTCTGTGTTGTAGCCTCTATCGCCTTTGTTTCGTTCTTATTCGATTCGACCGATGGCAACGCGTACGGAATTTCATAATTGACCTTTTTCCCGTTGGTATTTATCTGCAACGAAGATAGAAAAAGAATTGGAGGTTTTGTTGATATTTACAAACGAGATGCCAACGGCGGCGGAATACTTTTGTAAGCGACGATTTCAAGTACATTTAAAATGACTTCTATTGGTTGCCGCTCCCCCTTACTCTGGGGTATTTCGCTCCGTCTGATCTTCTTTCGATTAGGTCCTTGCAGTGAGAGGACATTGAGAAACCCGAGATTTCCCAAACTGACTGATCCACCGGACATTACAATGAAAGTGCCCACGATGACTGGCAAAATTGAAACGCAGACCGCGATACGTGTACAAGTGCTGGCAACTACTGACATGTCCGCTGCAGAATAAGAAAGCCATTCACTGAATTGTTTGCAGGATTAGCGACGATTTATATAAATGTTCGGCAAAGATCTCACCGGTGAGCTTTCGCAGGAACGAGGACAAAGCTTCACCACTCACGATGAGGGGTTCAAAAATTACGTGAGAGAGCATGTGCGTTAATGCCTGGGCCGGGGTTACTTGGAGGAACGGTGTCTTCATTCTTGCTTCGTGATATTCTTTACACTCATCCGTATCTGCAAAGGAATTTTATGCAAAAATTATAGATAAGAATTGCGACGACGAAGCATTGTCTCTTCTGTTTCATTCCAGCCATACCATCACTCGAACGTGATCGTAAATATTCTCGAAAATATGCGATATGCGCTATGCGATTTTTGTACTCAAGTATAGTGACATTCGTACATTAATGCTAATTTTGAAGGTTAGAACTGTGTCACTTGGCCAACGAAAGGTTGTACCATTGCGAACCGGAAAAGTGGCGTTGTGTAAAAAAATCGCCAGTCGTTCGGCAAGTCCTTTAGCAGATATGATAGAGTTATGAAGGGTCGTCGATATACTCACTACGGAGCCATGAGAGTAACGTATCCGAATACGACATTTTCCCAGGTTCACAGTTAACTGGCATCTTCGCGTGCTTCATTTGTAATGTCGAATGACGTATCTCCGCTTCCTGTTCGTGTACGAAAAATGAAAAAATTCCGTTATAATGGAAACGAGACCAACGCAGATGTACGATTTTTTAAATTCAAATGATCCAAAGCGCTGCACATCACATACATTGGAATGACAAAGTTTTCTACATTTGTTTTTAATACAATAAATCAGCCTTCAATGTCTGAAAAAAAAACAACTTTGCAAAAAATGAAGTAGGAGCTATATTGAAGATGTCGATTCACTGGCCTCTCATTATTGAACGACGGTATACCCACTAAACCGCCGTGATTTCTATTTGGGAAATCTTTGCATCTGAAATTCTTAAAAAATAACTTTCACGTACTATTGAGAATGAAATATTTTGGGAACTCCTCTCGTCAGCGTTTCGATAATCGGTATTGGAATTTTGCGTCCATTTTGCCACAGTTATTCTAAACAAAATTATGGAATGTTTGTTGTAGATTTTTCAATTAAAATGACAGATAATTTGTTACAATTACTAATTATTTCCAAATAGTCAATTACAGTAGTCTCAAATGGGAAGTACAAGATTTGAAGTACCACGAACGATGAAATTTAACATGGAAAATTTTGAACCACAACGATTAGGCTACCGTATAACGGCAACGGGTGTATTTCCAGACAATGGTCACATAACCGAAGGGCGCATAAATGTTGTTATTATTTTTTTTCTACACTACACTGCTACTACAATACAAACAAGCTATTCACTTTTCTCATACTGAACCGTTTTTTGGTGTTGCTATTTTAGTTTCCATTTTCATTTAAAATCATACAAAGTACAATTCCCACATGTGCAGAGTAAAGCGACCGGTAAATTTTATACTAGAATTTTAAGACTGTTGAAGTGTGTATTTGACCACCCATTGGAGTTTCGTAGCTTAGATAATTATAATATTGCATTGAAGCTTAATTACGTCACGAAACGAATAATAGATTCAACAAATATTATTGACCTCACGAGGTAAGTCGCACCTTGATATTTCGTTAGTAACGTACCTGTATAAGTTTCCACCAGGAAATGAAGAAGCTCAAAATGAATACAATTGTCAAACTAAAGGACAAGAGTACCCACGAGTTGTATTGGCTTTTTCTGAACGCTCGTATCATATACAATGTAAATGTGATGCTGGCAACGATTTCTTTCTAAAAAGCACATTAATTCTTTAAATTAGACCGGCGCTCAGTATAATTCAAGGAGAAAATTATACAGCCTCGTAACTCACATTTTCTATTACGAATGTCAGTAGATATGAAGCTGCAATATACATCCAGTAGATTAATCCCCACGTCACCAAAGATACATCATCGTTTTGCTCTGACGTTTTTATAACGTCGCTGACAATTGGATCGACCTGGCGGAGTGTCAATAACCCCTCGCCGAACTGTCGCAACGCTTTGAGCTCCGACTCCGTCACTTCCAGTTCCAAGCGACCACGGAAGAGATTACCGTTTTGCTGCAAACGATTATCAGAAATGTGAACCTTTACATCTCTCCATCTTTAATTCGCAAAAACGTCATCTCGAAGTTCCAGCGGAAACGGTTTTGTTGTTAACTTCTTGTTAATAAAAAGGACTGTCGTCGTGGAATCATGGAAAAAATTGAGGCGCGTTGCCGGATGTACGTGACTGGAAAAAGTTCAAAAGTTATTGAAGGAGTAACATTGGGTTACTCCTTCAATAACTTTTAGGAGTACTACATTGGGTCCGTAGAAGCGATTTTTTGGTTTTTCAAATGTTGAGTTTATAGCGATAGTTAATAAACACATGAAACCCGTTTTTTGTCTGTTTTCACGATGGAGTTTTTATAGCGTTTGATTTTCATGCAATGCACTGGAAATTTCGACACAACATTCCTCTGTACATTCTTTTGAAAAGTGTCAAAGATTTTTGCCAAATATCGAACAATCTTTCTGCAATGAACGTTTCTCTTTTCTCGAAAGAGTTCAAGCTTGTGTAATTTCTTCAAATATCAATATCCAAACAAATTCCAGCTGTTCCCCAAGTGTTT
Source organism: Ophion costatus (assembly GCA_951751655.1). Lineage (NCBI taxonomy): Eukaryota > Metazoa > Arthropoda > Insecta > Hymenoptera > Ichneumonidae > Ophion > Ophion costatus. The sequence continues at coordinate 15,131,675 of OX632359.1, read as the reverse complement.
TTACTTACATTTAGAAACGCTTTACAATTTTGGTTTCAATGCTAAAAATTGAAAAGAAAAAAAACTACTAAGGGCTTCCATTTTTCATTGAAAAAATAACCGTCGAAAATGTAGGTGTACTTTTTTCTTGCACGTTTTGAAAAACCAATTGATTGAACAGTTTCAATAAAGCTCGTTCATTTTTTTTTTTTCAATATCACTGTATCTGACTCTTCAGCCTTGAGATTGACTAAATATATTTACCGAACCAAAAAATACGCTTGAAGAAAAAACCATTTTGTTCTCATGCTTCCAAAGTCAAAGTTCGAACTTTTTAACCCCTTCACGCTGGGGAAGGGCGTACCCAGCGAGGGACAGAGGGACCAGCCACCTTCCCCTAGGAAGAAAAATTAAGTCTGATATATGTTGCCCCCTCCAGCTTTGATCCTGGGTGTGCTCTTAGCCCCGGGCTTTTTTTTTATTATAACTTTCGCAAACTTAATTTTTTAACATAATATAATGTTATCTGAACAAACAAAATGTTGTTAGTAATTTTGCGACGTGGGATATTCTCAGAAGAAAGGATTTACGCAAAGCCAAATGTTGCATTCTTTACATTCATCTCTTATGACTTTTCTGGCATATTTTTTTCTCATGCATTTCCTACACACAATGCTATACACACGTCCCAACCTTGACGTTCGAGTTGTATGCAATCACGCAAGTTCTGTGATTGACGAATTCCCCGACCATGATTCTTCATCATTCAAGTCGAAGCCGTACTTCTAATTCTGTGTCAGAATCCATTTTCTTGCTTCATTCGAGTTTTACAAAGAATTTCAGACAACAAAATTATTGTTTCTGGCCCACTAGACGCTATATAACTTCGAACGTAATTTTTTTTTTTACATATTCAGACAGTGACTACCACCTTATTCCCAGAGCGAATGGGTTAAACCATCTATACTGTCGTAAAGAATTATTTTTCGGTTTCAACTCAAAGAAAATGTATTTATTGTCGTCTTTATAATAATTCATTCCATTATTGTAGATTCACCTCAATATTCTCAATGCCTTCACAACATGCATTGTTCGGTGTTTATACAGGGGTGTGTCAAAGTGACATCGAATGTTTCAAGGCTAATTTTTGAGCAAATATTCGAACTAATTTCTATGGAATGTTTCATCCTACATTAAATTTCACCCTCGACAGCAGAGTATTCATTAATCTCCTTGAAAATAATTCATCCGCTACATCCGTCTGCCTGGGTCTGTTGCGCAGAGTGTTTCGGCACTCTTGGAGTTCATCCTTGCACAAGCTGCAACAGTCCTTTTCCTCTTTACCGATCCATTCACCTCTGTAAAAAAAAACTATTATACACTACTGTGTTCTTGCTGCAGGAATAGAACAGAACAGGTAATCAGCATACATCTCTTGAAGGTTTGTGCCGGTTTGTGTACTTTTGTCATAGTGAAACGAATGGGGATCCACGTAACCTCTTTCAGACCTGCAAGAATGAACAACAGGAAATTACTATCCTCTAGTGCAAACTATGTTTAAAGTAACTGTTTTTAATTCCTTAAACTTGAACGGGGCTACAGTTGCTAGGCCATCAATGCATTGGTGAACAAATATTTATTGCCCCGGATTCCAAAAATCATAACATATCAGAATTCATTTTTTATAGGATATACTCCATTTAATTCTGTCGACAAAACGTGTGTATCCGCTTTGATCGAGCCAAGAAGTGATTTTTTGTGAATGAATATGAAATATAACATTTAGATACGTCATATCATATTTTACTAATATTACAAAATTGTACTGCGACCAGTGTGCTGGTCTAGTGGTTAGCGTGCTTGCCTCTAAACCAGTACATCGAAAGGTTGCGGTTTTGAATCGCCGTCTCATAGTTACGGAGAAAAAAAAATGCGGTTGTGATGTAGCTCCACTTCGACACGGATGTTACGCACATGGACCGGTACGAGTGTGTGTCGTGTGTGTATGACGTGAGCCTGTGATTTATTGCTCAACCAGCTGTATTGGTATGGGGTTTTTGCAGTTTTCCTATATCCATGGCAGAAATGTCATGGTGAATCCGATACATAGGGGGAAGTCAGCTGCGGCCGCAAGGTAGGGATCAATTGGGGATGTGAAGTGGAATATGGTAGGGAATGTAATAAGGGGGAATACCGTGTACAAACTGTAAAGCTACAATAAGAATTCAGTCGCGCTTAATAACAAAAACACAAATACAAAATTGTAATGGCTATCCGGCTGCTTGCATTCACTGAAGATGCCAATGGGCAACACATTTTTGTAGCAAGTGTACTTTGTTATATTTGCATTCATTTTAAAAGGAACATAGCATGCAAACCTTTTGTATTTGTCACAAAGCCTTTCAGTATATATGCGTTGGAAAGCAGTTTCATCAGCTTCAAATTTTGTCTGGATCTACATTTCTACATCTGGATTACATAGAAACTGTGTTTCTTTGATTCTGTCCTAGACAGAATCGAGACAGTTTTCTTTGATCACTGTCTTAAAATTCAACCAAAATTCTTTTGATATGTGAAAAAATATATTTTCCATAATGTTCCGTGTATATAAACCTCAATATGATATGTCCCTAAAATCCATTCCAAACATATACATTCTTACAAATTTATCACAATTATTTATCTCTGTTATTGATACACAGTGATGGAGCGTTCAACTTTTTAATACCATTAACAATTTTATGCCAATTAATACACATGGCTATATCAAAAGATTAAATTCGATTAAGTGATATAACTTCAGGCAAAGTAGAAGCTGTGTCGTCTGATACAACAGTACACGAGAGATGAGTAAACTTTTCAAGCACAGATTCCTCAGATAATAGTATTTAGGACAAATCGATGTTGAAGTTTGCACTGTTCGAATGCACCAGATATTAATTTTAATTTGTTAATTTCCTCCATTCCATTATCATCTGAAAAATGTTCTTATACAGGGTGAGGCACTAAATGTTGCCACCTTGAATATTTCTATTCTATTATCGACTATTCTACTATCGACGTCACAAAAAAATGTTTGACACAAAGTTGTACCGTACGAAAGGGTCATCAAATGCGACCATTTTTTTTTATCTTAGTGAAGGCGCTGTCGTACAGTAAAGGTCACCTCCACTTTTTTAAATGGAACAGCACATTTTTTTTCCAACTATCTTGTAGAGCATCCAAAACTGCATAAAATCATTTAGGGGTCGAAGTCGTTCAAGGTCATTTAAGATCAAAAAGTGACACGAACTTTATTTTTATGTGAAATTACCTTTATTCACAGTAGATGTTCAAAGTGATTACCATTGGAATCAATGCAGTATTGCAATCTCCTCATCACGAATTTCTTATCACTTCGGCACTTATCACCGAAGTCTTGCCATTGTCTTGTATGTAAACAACGGCACCAAACCTACGATATGCATGGAACATTATACGATGTTTCGCCCAAACAAACCCAAGATAAAGATAGTAAGAATGGTGAGACTAGTATTAATGAATTAAGCGAATGTAAATGATGTATTCTTTTGAAGAGCACACTGATATGCTTCTAATTTATGGAGAATGTCAGAAAAATGCAGTGAGAGCTAGAGACTTATACGCTGGAATATTTCCTGAACGTTCTCATCCTACACGCCGTCCATTTCAAATTTTGTACACTTAACTGAGGACTATTGGATCCTTAACCCGTCGGGAAAGTAATCGACAAAAGCGAGTTACTAACGAAGAAACGGAAATTGGTGTTCTTGCCGCCATTCATCGAGGCCCTTGTGCGACTTCTCGTCAAATTGCGAGGGAACCTGGCATAAGCCAAAGAAGTATTCTACGTGTTCTACATCGTCATAAATATTTTCCTACCACATCAGTCTCCACCAGGAATTAACTGGTAGGGATTTCATGAATCGCACTGAATTCTGCCGATGGGCTCAACGGCAGATTCAGAGAGATTACTAATTTATTAATCGGATTTTATTTACTGATAAGGCAACATTTACGAATCATGGAAATATTAACTTGCACAACATGCATTTGTGGTCAACTGAAAATCCACATTGGCTGCGACAAGTTGCACACCAAAGACCGTGGTCGGTTAATGTATGGTGGGGGATTATTGGGGATAGAATCATAGGTCCTTATTTCATCGAAGGGAATCTTAATGGTAGGAAGTACACCACATTCCTTCAAGAAACATTAGGTCCGTTATTGAAAGAAATACCTGTAGAAACAAGAAACAGAATGTGGTATCAACACAATGGTTGTCCGGCACATTCTTCGCTGATAGCTAGAAATTAATTGCAAAAAAGATTTCCAAATCGTTGGATTGGACACGGAGGAGCTGTATCGAGGCCGGCTCGATCGCAAGACTTGACGCCTCTGGACTTTTTCTTGTGGGGATACTTGAAAGATCTTGTTTATAAAGAACGTCCAACTACGCCGGATGATATGCGTGAGCGAATTGTTTGAGCCTGTGATTCGATAAGTGCCAAAATGATAAGAAATTCTCCACAATCCGTGATGAGGGGATGGCAATACTGCATTGATTCCAATGGCAATCACTTTGAACATCTACTGTGCATAAAGTTAATGTCACATAAAAATAAAGTTTGTGTCACTTTTTAATCTTAAATGACCTTGAACGACTTTGACCCTTAAATGTTTTTATGCAGTTTTTGATGCACTACAAGATAGCTAAAAAATAATGTACCGTCCCATTTAAAAAAGTGGAGGTGACCTTTACTGTGCGACAGCGCCTTCACTGAGATAAAAAAAATGGTCGCATTTGATGACGCCTTTCGTACAGTACAACTTCTGTTTCAAACATTTTTTTGTGACGTCAATAATTACAGAGATATTCAAGGTGGCAACAGTCAGTGCCTCACCCTGTATATATGGGGTGAAGATCTCTAAAAATTATCCTGAAAAAAGTTTAAGCGATTATGGAGGCTAGAATTTACAAAAAAAATTAGACTACAGAACTTTTGTTGCGTTCCAATAATGCCAACTTCAATATCATTACGGCAAATGGAAATCGTCAAGCTCTGGGTCGGTAAATTTTATTTACTGGCACTGATTTATATCAGCTATCTGAAGTTATTTACTGTCTAAATTATCAGATTGATATGTAGTCAGCATGTAATTTTCATAAAGTGCAGTATAAATGGGACGATTTGTAGTCGTCATTTTTTGTTAAAAGTGTAGTAACTCCGCTTCAAGTTTTGACAGTATACTGAGATATATTTTAACTTGATTATAGACGGAAAGTCAGTGAATTGTTAAATATTCAGTTTCGTGACAGGAATACCTTAATTTAACTGAACAGGATTTCGGTAGCCTCCTTTATGTGTATGACGTTTTGGAGAAGATTCACTTAATAGGTGTGAACATTTTGCTCGAAAGGGAGGTTGTGTACGACTCCCGAGGACAAGTCGTATGCAGTAAAACAAACTTGTATGTCAATTGTGCTGCACAAGGACGAATCGTGTAAAGCACAACATACATTAAGTGTAAATTATCTTACTCGAGTGCTGTCGTATCTCTGGAAAAGTAGTCGTAATCTGCCCTGCATACAACGACGAAACATATAACACCGAATACCACACATATAATTGATAGCGCACGTTGTTCTTTTCCGTCAACCATCGTTTCGTTCTTCTCTCATTTAATATATGCAGCAATCCAACGTTCCCCGGGCGAAGGTACGGTCAGTTCGAATATACAGATTAGTTTTATACAGGTGCTACGTGAGTGACAGCCGCGGTCGTATCTGCGACCGTGGTGCCGGCCATGGAGCCTAGAGTACCTCAATAAACTTAGCCGCCGACTATGAAAATATCAATTGTTTTTCATGCTAATCGATTGTTGTTTGTGAGTGTTTGTCAGACAAAACCAGCGTTTGTGAGACTTTATTTATTGAATTATACTAAAAACAAATTGCATGTCAAAGTTAGCCGCGAAAAAATGGTTTTCTAATGATTTCGAACTATTCTTTGTCGCCAATCGTTTGTTAATCGTTTGTGAGTGATTGTTAGTCGATTTGTATCGTTTGTGAAAGCTTAATTTTTATTTTATCGTTAAAAAACTTTTCTTTCCCATAGCATGCTGCAAGCCACGTGAAGTTGGCAGCATTGCCACGACAGCTTAGCACGGCTTTGCTCATGTACCTCAATTTCAGCAAAATGCTGATTCTTCCTATTCTACTCGATTGTTAGTCCATTGTTAGTGGTGTTAGTCCATTTTCATCGTTTGTTAGCGCGTTATTTTCACTTAAGCGTTGCAAAAATGTTCGGCCCTAGAGTGCGCCACAAGCCACGTGAAGTTGGCAGTTTCGCCACGACAGCTGAGAAAGAAGGTCGCGGAAACGTCAGTACAATCGTTGGCGATATAAGTTTTTGTTGATTAACTTGTCAAATGACTTTTGCGGTATTTAAGTGAATTTTTTGCGAAAGTTACAAGCATTAATTTCTCCTCCCGCAAGGCGATGCAATTCGATCTCGTGCTGGACGTAGGTAACATGACGAATCACGAGACGGAGCTGCAGTATCCACAAAGCAAGTGTATTTATATGGAAGGAAGAGCCCTGTCGCATACCCGTGCCTGTCACACGATGCCCGTTGAACAAGTTGTCGGTGGTAATGAATAAAAAGTTGGGGACTATCGGATACTCATGTCCTATGGGAACAGTTGGGCTCTGCGGGTTGGATCGCCAGACTAACTAAGATAGTTAGTCGAATAACTGACGCGAAGTGATTAATGCTTCTAATCAATAATGCCCGATTTATTGATACACAATAAATGAAATACAAATCTATATTTATAGAGGTCGATAGATTGGATACGCTCCTACTCTACTAATCGCAGCGTATCGTTGGTGATCGCGTGTTTTACTGCTTAGAGAATTAAAGAGGAGTCGCGCGGAGTCGTCCTTCTTGGTCTCGCCCTTGCTCTGTACTGACTGCCCTGTTTTTCCCGATCGGGCCCTCAGCATCCTTTTTGATTCCCCTCCAAGAATGTGGGTGTCTTTGGGGAACAGTCCTTTTCCTTATCGAGTATTTGCAGTTGGACGGCTCGGTGTGGGAAAGCGTCGAGTCGGGCTAGACGCATTTCCTCGGCCCATTCGGTCGCGATGCCGACAGCTAGGCGCGTCGGAAACTATAAACTCGAAGGGAAAATACAGAAAAGATAGGGCCCTCGTGAAAGGCGACACTTGGGGCTCCAGCGGCAGATAAGTTTTAGGCCATGCTGAACCTGGGACAGAGATGTCGGCGGCTAACAACTCGAACGATGCACGTTCCTCGTTGACAACCTCACCAGTAGATTGAGGTACGTCCTCGTTCCTCGACTTCAAACTGCGTGAGAGCATCTTCTGGTTACCCCTTTGAAGCTTGGCTAATCGTCTCTCGGCCTTGACCCGCCGCATGGTGGTTTCTCTACAAGAAACTCGGAACAACCCTGTTATCGCACCGCATTTCCACATCACGGTTATTAATCCTCCGACAAGGAACAGGGAGGCTATTCCTTGCAGGGATGGGAGTACTATTCCCTGGATATTGGCCTAAGAGTCGTTGACCAATAACTTGACCTGATGACCGTCGAGGGCCCCCCGCAACTCCTTGAGACTGGTGCTGTACTTGTCGAGCGAGTCTAGTTTGATCTGTCGGCTGAAGGTTGCGATAGACAGTCCCTCGGGGTTGGTGAGGTTGAGGCTAGAAACGTTGAAGGTGATCTCGGTGTGGATCGATTCTTCTAAGGACGCGAGCAGGACGAACAGTGAATAGGTTGTCAATATTTCGCATCTCTCGTTTGTTCGTAAGAGAGATGGTCTCGAAATGCTGGAAGTCTCTGTTTCCATGCCACAATGGATTGTGATCAGAAAGTCCTTCCCTGGTTTCGGTGGTATAACGGTCTGCGCGGTCTTGGTGTTTATCACTCCGAGTTCCTTTAAGCGAAATGCGGTGAGGTGGCATTCGTCCGTGTCCCCTGTTACGCTGAAGGCGATTTCCGATTCGCAAAGCGCGGAAGAATCCGCCTCGTGTCCAATCCCCTCGTAGGGGGCGACGATTATTTTCGATGCCGTTCTCATAGTCTCTCCGTCGAACCGTCGGACCATCGTCTTGGTACCAATTATTCGTGAGATTCATTCGGCGAACGTGGGGTTGAAAGTTACGTAGGTGTTGTTGACGGCCATAGGGACCGGCGTGTTCAACACTATTTTCCATGGTTTCTCGTCGACGAATGGAATCTTGATGATATAAATCAGCTGTTGATTCCGAGACATGATAGAGACCTCCGATAGATCGATCATCGTTGGGTAATCATTCTCTAGGCCTGGAAGAGGGTGTCGTCCTCGGGCGTCCACAAATTTCTTCGTTCCTCTCGCGAGATTCTCGGGAGTTAGCAGAGTAGGCTGAACGATGCCGTGTTTTCCCATTTCGAGAGCTGTCATTACCGTTCGGAGAACGTAGTTTAGTTCTCGGATTTCTATGTCTAGACGATGTATTATTTCATTAAAGTACATCTCCTTTGTGATATCGTTGACAGCCGCGCGTACGTTGTTGACAGCGTACTCGATTCTTCCGAGTCGTCGCTCGAGTTCGTGTTCGTTCTCGGAGATGGAGGCGATCGTTTTCTCCATTATATTCGCTTGTTCTCTGACGATCTTATTGATTTCATTGGTGGCGTTGATTAGGTTAGCTAGGTTGGCGTTTATGGTCTGGAGGTCCGCGTTGTCGGGGGTTCCCCACAAGAATTTGTTGACCGTTCCAACTACGATAAGGATCCCTCTCTCTGTCCGTGGTAACAGGAGCGGGTGGTGGAATAGGGTGCCGAGAATTTCGATGTCTCTCCTTAAGGTGTAATATCATTGAAGCGTCACTGCATAAAGGGCGTTGGTTGCTGGTGACCAGTACTTAATCTCGGGGGCTCCCGAAGCCGTATGGGCCCCTGTGACCAAGCTGTCGGTTTGGGCATTGCGGCTGGAACGGGCTTCGAACGCTGAGTACATCTGCGTGAGGTCGACGGGATATATAAGTCGCCAGGTCTCGGAGTAGAGGTGTACTTCGCCCAACTCTTCCTGAATTAGGCTCGAATGCAGTGGTAGGAGGTCCGTTTTTCCGTCTGTAGTCCAACTAGAAATATAGCCGTGAATGGTGTTCAGTCAGATTTTTATATGGTCTATCCGTGAACGACTCGGGGTTCTTTCCCGGATAGGTCAATTCTTTTTAGTAGCCGTGGTCTTCCTGGGGTTGGCTTGTCGTTCCGGAAGTGCCTTCGGAAGGATTTTGTCTTCCCTGTATGGGCCATGCGAACTCGTGGTCCTAGTTTGGTGGGGAAACGATAAACCACATGGTTTTTTTCGTGATTCACGCTTATCACCGGGTAGGGTCTGAGCCACTTGATGGATAACCCGTGTGAAGGGGTCTTATTTCGGACAAGGATCCAGTCCTTTTCCTTGTACAGCGGCATCGAGTTACGTATAGCACTGTCGATGCATTTCTGATTTTTCTCGCGCGCTACCATCAGATGGTGTCTGGCTTGGTACAGTTTATTCCAATGCTTCTGGTTTAGTTCGTCAAACCTTTGTTGGAGCGTTGACGTGTCCAGTTGCTCAATAGCGCTTGGATAGTTGGACGTGTATATAAACATGACGTTGAACGGGGTATCTTGGATCGAGGTGTGGAAGCTGTCGTTGTATGTGAAGGCGATAGCGTTCATCTTCGTATCCCAAGTCGTGATGTTGATCGTGTACATCGTTCGGATCAAATCCTTCAGGACTCCATGCATCCTGTCAATAGATCCATTTCCTTGCGGGTGATAAACCATCGTTTGTATTCCCTTGATCCCCATGACTTCGTGGATATATGTCATCAGCTTATTGTTAAACTCCTTTCCGTTGTCGCTAAGGACAAGCTTTGGCGCCCCGAAGATGCAGATCCATTCGTTAAAGAGGGCTGTGAGAACTGTTGATGCCTTCTTGTTTGGGATAGGGATGAGTCTTATGAACTTCGTCAACGTACACTGGATAGAGAGAATATACTCATTTCCTCTCCTTGTCGTTATTAATGGCCCCACAATGTCGATGGCTGTTTTCTCGTTCGGTTCCCTGGCTGTATCCATCAAGACAGCTGAAGGGACTGGTGGGTTCCTGTTGGTCTTGCATTTTTGGCAGATGGGACAATTGGCTATAAATTCGCGTACCGAATCTTCCATCTTGGTCCAATAGCTCCTGCGTTGTAAATTTTCGAGGGTTTTTGTCATTCCGAGATGTCCCACCTGATCGTTGTGTATTTCTCGTATCCGTGTATCGTATTCCTCCGGCTCTGGCTCTGGGACCCCTGATCGGCAAAGCTGGAAGTCCGTGTCGGTAAATTCGGCTGCGAGTTCTCGGACTACTCTCTCGATGGCGTCAAGTTGCGCCATTGAAAATTGTTCAGGCGAGGCAAGGATTTTGAGGTGTTTCTTCCCCTGTTCTTTGCTTCCAGGTGTCTTTCTGATGGTGGAAAGGCATGTTCCGTGTCTGCGTTTCCTTTACTTGTTCACACCTTTATCTCGCGTTGGCGGTTCAGGCTCTTGTTTGGTAAAAATAATCCATCGGGATCTGTCCTTGGGGTAGTTTGGCCTGATGGTCAGCTCGTTAAGCCTGCCCTGATGCAGGGCTAAATTGTTGACCCTCTGCATGATGTTATCAAGACCGTCGAGTTCGACTCGCGGGCCTCGTACGCAGCTTTTTGGTTCTGGCTCAGGTCTTTTCAGTGTTCCGACACGTCGAAGGATTCTACGTATAGCTGGCCCTCGTTCTTCCTTTGGGGTTGATACTCCGTTGATCTTCGGCTCGCGCGGTATCCGTGACAGCGCGTCGGCAGCTTGGTTTTCGCAGCCTTTTTTGTACTGGATGTCGAAGTCAAATTCCTCCAAGCGAAGCCTCCATCTGAGGATTCGCGAGGACGGATCCTTGATGTCGGCCATCCAGACGAGGGCTCGGTGGTCGGTCTGGATCAGGAACTTGTATCCTAGGAGATATTGGCGTAATCGTTTTACCGACCAGACGATCGCGAGCATCTCCTTCTCGGAGGTTCCATAATTCTTCTCCGCGGCATTGAGGGCACGAGAGATGTAATACACTGGGTGTCCTTCTTGAGAGAGGACCGCCCTTAAGGGGGGATTGTCTTTTTTTTCGCGAAATTTACCGCTTTTTGGGAATTTTTTTGTGAAGAAAGTATACAACGGAAAATTTGTGAAACTTGGCATATAGTTTTATTGATCCGTTTACTACATACAAAAAAAATTTTAAACAATTTCATAAAAAAATCCGCCTCCCACCCCCCTCGACGCGCGATGGTCCTTTTTTGATGGTGTGCACGATTTCTCAAAAACTATTCAACCGATTGCCTTCAAATTTGGACAGAATGCTCAGCTGACATCTTTTTATCGTTTGATGACGCAAAAAAGCAATACGTTTAATAGTTTTTGATTTATAACAAAAAAAAACGATCAATTTTTTTCGAAAAATTTGATACTTCAAGTTCAAAACGTCACCAAATCGTCAATTTTTTTTTTCCCCTTCATCGAACGATAGCTATATGTGTCTAAAGTAAAATGCTTTTTGGGTTTTTGTTGCAAGATGAACGTGAAGGCTGTAGTCGTGCACACCATCAAAAAAGGACCATCGCGCGGCGAGGGGGGTGGGAGGCGGATTTTTTTCTGAAATTGTTTAAAATTTTTTTTGTATGTAGTAAACAGATCAATAAAACTATATGCTAAGTTTCACAAGTTTTCCGTTGTATACTTTCTTCACAAAAAAATTCCTAAAAAGCGGTAAATTTTGCGAAAAAAACGACAATCCCCCCTTAACCCCTGATCTGAGGCGTCGGGTGTCAGCGTAAACATCTTCGTGAAATCCGAGCGTCGGAACGTCGGCGATGTGATTAGGCACGATTTCAATTCGTCGAATGTTTTCTGGCATTTTTCAGTCCAGTCGAATCGGGCGTCCTTTTTCGTAAGGTCGACCATAGGTCGGGCGATGTGCGAAAAGTTTTTTATAAATCGCCGATAATAACCTGCGAGTCCCAAAAATTACTTGACCTCTTTTGGGTTGGTTGGTGCCGAGAAATCGCCGACGGCTTCGATTTTTGCAGGGTTCGGTTGCACACCGTCTGCTGTGATGATGTGCCCTAGATATTCGACTTCCGGTAGGAGATATGTACACTTTTCCGGTTCCCAAGTCAGTCCACATTTTCGTAGCCTCTCGAAGACGGTAATCAGGTTCTGGTTGTGTTCTTCGATAGTTTCCCCGAAGATAGCGATGTCGTCCATGTAGACCCAGCCGATTTTGTGATTTAGTCCGACTAGGCACTGATCCATCATCCTCTAGAACGTGGCTGGAGCATCTTTCAGGCCAAATGGCATTCGTTCATATTCAAAGTGCCCCTCCGACGTTGAAAATCCTGTATATTGCCTTGAGTCCTCGTCCATCATTATTTGATGAAAGCCGGCTTTTAAATCGAAGGCGCTAAAGAATTTAGCATTCCCGAGTGAGTCGAAGATGTTCTCGATGCATAGGCATAGGATAGGCGTCCAGTACCGTATTTTTGTTTAATTTCCGGAAATCGATGACGATGCGCCACTTCTTTTCTCCGTCGGGTCCAGGTTTTTTGGGGACGACCCAGACAGGTGAGTTGAATGGTGACTCGGATTCTCTGATGATACCCCTTTTTAGCATATCAGCTAGCTGGGTTTTTATTTCTCCGCGGTGGGCGTGGGCTGCTTGAAATTGCCGATGTTGATTGGTGTGTCATTGATTGGTATAATCTTGTGCTTCACATACGGTGCAGCTGGTAGGTCTTGACCAGGAGATGTAAAGATGTCTTGGTACCCTAGGATAATACCGGTGATTATCTCCCTTTGTTCTGGTTCAAGGTGATCGAATTTCAAGGTTTCAAGCAAACATTTGTATTTTTGTTCCGGGGTAAGGCAGGTATTATCCGTGTCCCCCCTTCCATCTTTACGTCGGTAACTCGGATCCGATCTTCGTCAAAGTTTATGGCCCTATCTGTTGGGTTCTCGAACATTACCTCCGTGTAGCCGTTTTCGATTCTCTTAACGTACACTGTTTCGAATTCGTGCACCTCTCCATTTTCGGTGGTTTTGTCGTAGGCACCCGTGGTAATTAAACAATCGCCATCCAGGCCGTCGACGGCGAATGTTATCATCACGGCCGTGTGGGGCAGTACGGTAATTCTGTCGGTGATTAGCGCATGGGTCCTCTGTTTTAACACGAGATGTTTGTTTGATAAATTCTAATCTCTCTGTTTCATAAACGGTAGGCCCATAAAGCCATCTTCAGGTATAATAGAATCGTCAGGTAGCACGTAGAATATGCTGGTTTCCCCCAGATATCTCAACCTGACCTTCCCGTTCGCTTCAAACCGACTGGTTCCCATGACGAAACTTCTTTTCGCTTCTTCTACCGGGAAACCCTGGGGTACACACTTTTTTTATCAGGTTGAGCGAGCTGCCTGTGTCCACTAGTAGTTCAACGTGTCGGGTGAATTCTCCTGGGCGGATTCTGACTCGTTCCAGATGTCCGACCCCGACGTTGGATACTCTTGGTATGTCTCCTCTTGATTTCCGTCGTTGTCCTCGTTGGCATCCGTCACTGAGTTTCCTAGGGCTTCTTGATCGATTATGTTGTAAATCTGAGGTAGTTTAGGTTGTGGCCTGTCTTGGCGAAAATTTCCCTTTTGGAAGCTTTGTTGTCCCCCGGTTGGCCGTGGTTGTAAGTTCCCTCTAGGCTCTAGGCAATCTCGTACGAAGTGTCCCTTGCCACCATAGTTGTAACAGATCGACTCTGCGCTGGCTATGGCAGCATTTACGGTGATCGGCGACTGCCGAGTACCTTTCGGTGCAGTGTGCAAATACTATTTTGGCGGAAGCTGATGGTATCTTAGTTGCTGTTGGGTTGGATAGCCTGGTACTTTCATTCTTTCTGCGTTCGCTTGTTGGTAGGCGATGTTGGCTTCGTCGATTTCTTGGGCAGCTTGCTGTGCGGCCACTAGATTCGAGTAGGTATTAATATAAACCGTTAGGCTATCGAATACATCCCGTCGGCATCCGTGGATGAACATAGAAATTGCTTGATCGTACACCAAGGGCATATGGTCCAGATAACCCTTGGCTTGATCCCTCTGATCGGCCTCCTTGACAGCCTGCAGCGCGAGGTTGAAGTTCGCTATGTAGTCCAGAATGGTTCCTGTTTGTTTTACCTGGCGAAGTTTGTCCACATATATCTGGAAACCGAGTAGGTAACCAAGATGCGTGGTGACAAATTCAATGAGCCCAGCCTCAGTCTCGATGATGTCAGTCGCGAATCTTGTAATTTCGTTCGATATTTTTTGAACGAAAACCATTGAGATGAATGCCGCTTTTTGGGTGCCCCATACGAAGCGGCATGCGAATTTAAAATGCTTAATCCAGTCTAGCATCGGAGTGGACCTTTCCAGTTTGGGTACCAGCAAATGACACTGGGTTGCCTTCATTGCGCCTCCCGTGGGTTGTTCGGGTGCATTTCCTCGCGATGGTGGGTAATAGGGGCCATCGGGCGGGTTTGGTGGCCCGCCGAAGGGGTAGCCAGGTCCTTTGTCCCCGTAAGGCTCTTGTCCGGGCCACCTCGGATGTTCTGCGGAAGGTTCGAAACCCGGAGGACCTCCTGGACCTCCTGGGCCACCTGCACCTTTTGGTCCACCTGGGCCTCCTGATCTCCATCCGCTTCGAGCCTCGTTGGCGATTCTCATATTCATTTTCAATCGATGGTTTCCCTCCGTCCATTGATCAGCTCGGTTAATCTGGAGTTGATCTAACCGCGGATCCATTACATCGGGTTGTTTCGGTTCCTGGCTAGACCACGTTGTCATGTCCCTCGCTTGCTCCCATTTCCGGTGGGTGGCCTCGAGCCGGGTTGCAAGCGGGTTCGAGATGGAGTTTTTTTCTTCTTTCAGTATCTCCTTCACGGATTTCAGAACTGTTTTATTCGGCTGGTTTTGCTGAGCTTCCTCGAGCAAAATTCGTTGTTCCTTGATCTCCCGGGCTGATTCTCTCGAGATCACGTCGAGTTGCTAGATCTCCTTACGGAGTCTTTCCTCCCTCCGAGCTTCCTTTATTGACCGCCTAATCGCTTGCTTATACTATGGCTGGGGTGTGTCGGGTAGGGGTGCCTCGAGTTCCCAATTCCGTATTTCTTCGGGGGTCGGGGCTCGCAATGACGTGGACGGTCCAGCTCCTTGGTGGGCCTCGTGGTGGTTTCTCAAGCGGTGCATTTCCCTAGCATTCCCCGCTGTTTTTCTTCAGCGACCCGAAGTTTTTGCCGGAGTGTCGCTGCCTCGGCGTCCCTCTCCTCGAGGGCACGGAGCTGGGTGGCGAGGCGTTCCTTCTCTTGGGCCGCTGCTTCGGCAGCAGTCGCCAAACGTTCGCGTTCCCCTTCGAGTTCTTGAAGTCGCCTCTCCCCAGCTCGAGTTTCGGCAGTAGCGTTGGCCACCATCTCCCGGTAGGTGGAGAGTTGCTCCTGGGCATGCGTGAATGTCGTCGTTGCTTGGATCTTGCCCAATTCGGCTCTCGAAATTATTTCCTCGGGGGTCAGTCCGCTGTAGGCCGCGAAGTGTGGTTGGAGGTACGAGGGTGGGGGTTGGTTCGATACCTGGGTTGTACTAGCGACACCCGGGACTGCTGTGTCGGTTGCCGGTGGCCCGGTCGGTAAAGGGTCTTCCTCAAGAGTCTTGGCCTCCGACACGGGCTGTCGCGGGGGAGGCGGCTGGTTTGCTTGCTGCCTCGCAATCGCGAAATTTCTTTCTTCTTCTTCGGCTAGACGTTGAGCTATTGTCCTATCTTGCTCGAGCTGACGCGCTCGGGCGGCTTCGTCTGCCTGCCGCTGTTGTTCGCGCTCACGAGCTCTCTGGTCACGAACGTCGATAGCTACGTCGTCGCTAATGTCGTCCGGATCAACGTCTAATTCGTTAAGGATGTCTCGTGCGCTAGGCAATCCTTCTAACATTGTGCGAATCGTGGACCGTTCTATTAACAGTCCCTTAACTGTCTCTTCGAGAATTCGCCTCTCGGTGATCATTCCGCGAACTTCCTTCAATTTAGCGCTCGGACGACGTCGAATCCTGGAATCTTCTTTGACTGGACGATTGCGGTGGGTCTGACGATTGTGATATCTTGCTGCTCTACTCTCTTCGATTGAGGCTTTCACGAATTTTACGCTACGATTTTTTCAGGCGGCGCGACGTCACTATTTACGATAGCACTGAATCACTCACGCGCTTAAAATGTTCTCGGGTATGTTAATTCTTGGATATCTCGACCCGGAAGACGAAATTCAAATAATTAATATTCCCGAAGGGCGTCAGTAAACATGCGTCGCTGTTTGATTTTTACTCGTACTGACTCGGTGCAGAAGGCACCAAGTTCAGACGATCGATATAATCAGTGTGACTCCTGCCGAGAGCAGCCGCTTAACTATATCCTGTCAGGATCGCCACTTTGTCCTATGGGAACAGTTGGGCTCTGCGGGTTGGATCGCCAGACTAACTAAGATAGTTAGTCGAATAACTGACGCGAGGTGATTAATGATTCTAATCAATAATGCCTGATTTATTGATACACAATAAATGAAATACAAATCCGTATTTATAGAGGTCGATCGGTTGGATACGTTCCTACTCTACTATTCGCAGCGTATCGTTGGTGATCGTGTGTTTTACTGCTTAGAAAATTAGAGAGGAGTCGCGCGGAGTCGTCCTTCTTATTCTCGCCCTTGCTCTGTACTGACTGTCCTGTTTTTCCTGATCGGGCCCTCAGCATCCTTTTTGATTCCCCTACAAGAATGTGGGTGTTTTTGGGGAACAGTCCTTTTCCTTATCGAGTATTTGGAGTTGGACGGCTCGGCGTGGGAAAGCGTCGAGTCGGGTTAGACGCATTTCCTCGGCCTTTTCGGTCGCGATGCCGACAGCTAGGCGCGCCGGAACCTATAAACTCGAAGGGAAAATACAGAAAAGATAGGGCCCTCGTAAAAGGCGACACTTGGGGCTCCAGCGGCAGATAAGTTTTAGGCCATGCGATTACGTTCCCACCGCGAGGGCCTGGGACAGACACGTCGGTGGCTAACAACTCGAACGATGCACGTTCGTCGTTGTTGACACTCAGAATCAAAGTTGATGGACGTATCGATTTTGCCCAGTGTGACTACGGGCGGTTAGAAGTTTGCGTGTTCGTTTGTCGCAGCTCAATGAGGGTGGCGATACGGGTGAATTACAAAAACTGTGTGCCGAACACGTTGCACCGCTGGTTGATTTGAGATGGCAATTACTGGGAACCGATCTCACGGGAGAGGCATCCATTTCGGGAATATCCTTGACGCAGGATGTGCTCGATCTTGTGCACATACGTTTTTTCGCTTTCATACATACCTCCATCTTTCATTCGAATTTCCTCTGGGTCACGGAATCGCTATGAATTTCCTGTGCAGAATGAAAATGGCGTGAATGATTTCCTTCTTTCTACTGTAGAAGTCGTGATGAATGACGTGGTCCTGAAAGCCCAGGACAAAATAACGTGCAACTTGAAAGAATGTGTAACGATCGGGGTCGGGGTTTGCAACGCGCTTCAACATCCCATCAGCTACCTGATACAAGCGATAAGCTTTTATCAGTATCATCAGAACGGCGTCATCAATTACAGATTGGATACGAGGCTCTCGCTAGCCGGTGTGAATTAAGTAATATTCGCAAAGGTAAGTTCGTCAATGATAATTTAGTGTCTAACAAAATCGCCAATCATCGAAAGTAGTATAGCTAGGCCGGTTCTAACCACGGTCTTACATACAGGTCTTGCAACGAAACTAAATCTTCGTGTTGGGGGTAGGCTCAATTTTGTCAGCTCCACTTTTCGATTCACTAGGCGCCGCTACACGTCGCCACTAGCAATGGGAAGTACTATCCTTACCTCATACCGGCGAATGGACTCAAGGTGTTTACGTATGTTCTTACGGCGCGCATGGAGACTAGATACAGGAGGCCACACTCGGCCTTTCAACTCGTCCCCAAAACGGTAGCCGAGATAGACGGCGCTGGTGTGCCCTGGAGTACATGTAAAGATATACGCAAAACATGAGTCCGATAAAGACGGTTCACAGCCGATGTACCTAACCTTCATTCATCTTTAAGTGTCAGAGTCATGGAGGCTATATGGAGGAGGTCGAACTCTTATGGGAGACATGTGAAAAATATTACCACAAAATCGTTTGATATAGTGAGGCACGGCGATCGCGCTATTACCATGAAGTTAGTTGCGTGCGAGAGAGACAGAATAAGGAAATCCTGAGAAGTGAGTTGTATGTAACAGAGATGGAAGACATCAAAGCTTGTAAGGAAATTGATCTCATTATTATTATTATTTATATTATTGTTACAACTAACAATAAGTAGAGAGCAATCATACAGCAATAATAGTGTGAATATCCTTGAAGCTTTGATGCTAATTCGAAGCAGAGCCGCAATTGAAATACAACAATTCTAACATTACGTTGTGATAGGCAAGATAGCCCCGGGAATAACGCTCCGGCTACGAAAACGCGGTTGTGGGTTCAAATCCGCCTCGGCGAAATTTTTGTTAGCCTAATGAACCGTACGAACGGGGTGACAATGCTCAATTCTTATTGCAAATCAAAGTGTAATAATATGCACGATAAAATGTTTAATGATAAATTTTCATTGCAAAGTGCCGTGAACCCTCACATGTGCCTAAATGAAACAGTGTAAGAAATGACCAAATGAAGCAGAGTAAGAAATACTTGAAAAATCAAATAAAAAAGTGTCACATACGATGGAGGTGTAACTGAACTATAAGAGGAAATATGCGATTTAAGTAAAAAAGTACGAACAATAATCAGAAAATGGCAAGGACCGTGTAAGGAAGATGAATGAAAAAGATTGACGTATGAAAATCTATAAAAAATGAGAGAAACTCAGAAAGAACAGAGAGGAAACAGAATATAACAATGCAGTACCTTTGGCACCTTATACAATGTCAATTGTCGTGCTAAACGCATATCTCTATCAGCTTTGTCAGCATTGATGCCACCGTTACAACCTGCTATAGCACAAACTTTCCCCATCCTGTTTTAGAATTAAAATCATTAATGCCATAATAACCTCATCAAACTTGAAAAGTGTATAGTAACGTAACGTATTACTATGTAAACAGACGAACAACCATTAGTCACGAGGGACCCATGTGTAAGGTTATGAAAATTGCAAACAATCGGATTAGAGATTAAAATAATTATGCTTAGCTCACGATACTGACCTTGATATCAATGCGGAAAAACGTTTAATCTGGTATAAGAAGAACACTCAATTCTTTTCACTTCACGATTAAAAATCTAATTTATAAATCACTAATGCTGCACTTTGTCTTCGCTGTTCGCTTTTTTGTTTGAGAATATAGCACATGAACAAACAATTATTGCCTACTTCCGATACGTCTTTCATCTCTCTCACATGCAACTAGCTTCATGATAACAGCGCGATCGCTGCGCCTCACCCACGATCGTATACACAGGTCTGGGCACTCCAGCTCCATAAACTTGGCCGCCGACTATGGAAATATCGAATTTTTTTTTACGCCAATCGATTGTTAGTTGTTTGTTAGTGTTTGTTAGACAAAACCCAGCGTTTGCTAGACTTTATTTATTGAATGAAACAAAAAACAAATTTATGCCAAAGTTAGGCGCAGAAAATGGTTTTCTAGTGATTTCGAACTTTTTTTCGTGACCAATCGATTGTTAGTCGTTTGTTAGTGATTGATAGTCGGTTTAAACCGTTTGTTAGCACTCAATTATTATTAAATTGATGAAAAACTTTTCGACCGTAGAGCGCGCTGCGAGCGACGTGAAGTTGTCAGCATCACCGCAACGAACACTTGAGGCCGTGGACATGTAACTCGTCAATTTCACCAAAACGACGATTCTTATAATTCTAATCGATTGCTAGACGAATGTTAGTAATTGTTAGTGAATTTTCACCGTTTGTTAGAGTTCCATTTTTATTTAATCGCTGAAAAACTTTTGGGCACTAACACGCACTGCATGTCGCGGCGGTAGGCAGCATCGCCGCGACAGCTGTTGACGGGTTTGCACATGTCACTCATCAATTTCCGCCAAACGTTGATTCTTGTCAATCTATTACATTGTTAGACGATCGCTAGTAACTGTTGGTTAATTTTCATCGTTTGTTAGAGCTTTAATTTCATTTTATCGCTGAAAAACTTTTCGGCTCTAGAGCCCGCTCCAGGTCGCTAAGGTTGGCAGCATCGCCGCGACAGTTGCTAACGGGCTTGCACATGAACCACGTCAATTTCCGCCAAACGTTGACTCTTATCATTCTATTAGATTGTTAGACGATCGCTAGTGATTGTTAGTTAATTTTCATCGTTTGTTAGAGCATCATTTTTATTATATCGCTGAGAAACTTTTCGGCGCTAGAGCGCGCTGCAGGTCGCGGAGGCTGGCAGCATCGTCGCGACAGCTGCTAACGGCTTTACGCATGCAACTCGTTAATATGAGCAAAACGTTGATTCTTATCATTCTATTAGATTGTTAGACTATCACTAGTGATTGTTAGTTAATTTCTTTCGTTTGTTAGAGCTCCAGTTTTATTTAATCGCTGAGAAACTTTTCGGCGCTAGAGCGCACTGCGGGTCGCGAAGGTTGGCAGCATCGTCGCGACAGCGGCGTACGGGTTTGCACAGATAAATCGTCAATTTCCACAAAACGTTGATTTTTGTCATTCTATTACATTGTCAGACGAATGTTAGTGATTGTTAGAGAATTTTCATCGTTTGTTAGAGCTCCATTTTTATTTAATCGCCGAAAAACTTTTCGGCATTAGAGCACGCGTCATGTCGCGGAGGTTGGCAGCATCGCCGCGACAGCTGCTTACAGGTTTGCGCATTTAACTCGTCAATTTCCGCAAAACGTTGACTCTTATCATTCTATTAAATTGTTAGAACATCGCTAGTCATTGTTAGTTAATTTTCATCGTTTGTTAGAGCGTCATTTTTATTTAATTGCTGAAACACTTTTCGGCCCTAAAGCGCACTGCATGTCGCGGAGGTTGGCAGCATCGTCGCGACAGATGCTTATGGCTTTGCGCATGTAACTGGTTATTTTGAGCAAAACGTTGATTCTTATCATTCTATTAGATTGTTTGACGATCGCTAGTGATTGTTAGTTAATTTCTTTCCTTTGTTAAAGCTCCATTTTTATTTAATCGCTGAGAAACTTTTCGGCGCTAGAGCGCGCTGCAGGTCGCGAAGGTTGGCTGCATCGCCGCGACACCGGCATACGAGATTGCACATGTAACACGTAAATTTCCACAAAACGATGATTCTTGTCATTCTATTACCTTGTCAGACTTATGTTAGTGATTGTTAGAGAATTTTCATCGTTTGTTAGAGCTCCATTTTTATTAAATCGCCGAAAAACTTTTCGGCACTAGAGCACGCTTCATGTTGCGGAGCCTGGCAGCATCGCCGCGACAGCTGCTTACGGGTTTGCGCATTTAACTCGTTAATTTCCGCAAAACGTTGATTCTTATCATTCCATTAGATTGCTAGACGATCGCCAGTGATTGTTAGTTAATTTGCATCGTTTGTTAGAGCTCCAATTTTATTGTATCGCTGAAAAACTTTTCGGCCCTAGAGCGCGCTGCAGGTCGCGAAGGTTGGCAGCATCGCCGTGACAGCTGCTTACGGGTTTGCACATGTACCGCATCAATTACTGCAAAACATTGACTCTTATCATTCTATTAGATTGTTAGACGATCGCTAGTGATTGTTAGTTAATTTTCATCGTTTGTTAGAGCATCATGTTTATTTAATCGCTGTAACACTTTTCGGCCCTAGAGCGCGCTGCTTGTCGCGGAGGATGGCAACATCGTCGCGACAGCTGCTTACGGCTTTGCGCATGTATCTCGTTAATTTGAGCAAAACGTTGATTCTTATCAGTCTATTAGATTGTTTGACGATCACTAGTGATTGTTAGTTAATTTCTATTGTTTGTTAGAGCTCCATTTTTATTTAATCGTTGAAAAACTTTTCGGCGCTAGAGCGCGCTGCAGGTCGCGAAGGTTGGCTGCATCGCCGCGACAACTGCTTACAGGTGTCCACATGGAACTCGCCGATTTCAGCAAAATATTGATTCGTATCATTTGATTCGATTAATAGTAGAATGTTAGTGATTGTTAGTCACTTTTCATCGTTTGTTAGTTCTCAATTTCTATGTAATCAATGAAAAACTTTGGGTCATAACACAATTCATGGAAATGAGTTATCATAACGTGGGTCAACATTGAGTTACTTTAAAATGTAAATGTATAAGTGGCCCTGACTTTGTTCTGAGTAGTATAAAAAAAAAAATTAATTCTGCGAATTTATGAGCACGCTGCCGACTAAAAGTCTGGATTCACTTTATGGAAGTTCGACCAGGACGCACAATTAGGAATATCGAGTAAAAAAGGCTCATGATCAGATCAAGGTTTGAGATGTTCACGCTTTTTTTTAATTCTCTATTTCGTCGATCATTTGCACCGATTCGCTATCTTTAATTAAAATTATATACGTTTATCGCGGCCATAGCGGCGATGCTGCCAGCCTCCGCGACAAGCACCGCGCTCTTAAGCCGAAAAGTTTCTCAGCGATTAAATAAAAATGGAGCTCTAACAAACGAAAGAAATTGACTAACAATCACTAGCGATCGTCAAACAATCTAATAGAATGATAAGAATCAACGTTTTGCTCAAAATAACGAGTTACATGCGCAAAGCCGTAAGCAGCTGTCGCGACGATGCTGCCAACCTCCACGTCATGCAGCGCGCTTTAGGGCCGAAAAGTTTTTCAGCGATAAAATAAAAATGGAGCTCTAACAAACGATGAAAATTAACCAACAATCACTAGCGATCGTCTAACAATCTAATAGAATGATAAGAGTCAACGTTTTGCTGTAATTGATGCGGTACATGTGCAAACCCGTAAGCAGCTGTTGCGGCGGTGCTGCAAACCTCCGCGACATGAAGCGTACTCTAGCGCCGAAAAGTTTTTCGGCGATTAAATAAAAATGGAGCTCTAACAAACGATGAAACTTCTCTAACAATCACGAACGTTCGTTTGACAATGTAATAGAATGACAAGAATCAACGTTTTGTGGAAATTGACGTCTAACATGTGTAAACCCGTAAGCCGCTGTCGCGGCGATGCAGCCACCTTCGCGACCTGAAGCGCGCTCTAGCGCCGACAAGTTTTTCAGCGATTAAATAAAAATGGAGCTCTAACAAACGATAGAAATTAACTAACAATCACTAGCGATCGTCTAACAATCTAATAGAATGATAAGAGTCAACGTTTTGCGGTAATTGATGCGGATCAAGTGCAAACCCGTAAGCAGCTGTCGCGGCGATGCTGCCAACCTCCGCGACATGAAGCGTGCTCTAGCATTGAAAGTTTTTCGACGATTAAATAAAAATGGAGCTCTAACAAACGATGAAAATTCACTAACAATCACTAACATTCGTCTGACAATGTAATAGAATGACAAGAATCAACGTTTTGTGGAAATTGACGATTTATATGTGCAAACCCGTCCGCCGCTGTCGCGGCAATGCAGCCAACCTTCGCGACCTGCAGCGCGCTCTAGCGTCGAAAAGTATTTCAGCGATTAAATAAAAATGGAGCTCTAACAAACGATAGAAATTAACTAACAATCACTAACATTCGTCTGACAATGTAATAGAATGACAAGAATCAACGTTTTGTCGAAATATACGTGTTACATGTGCAATCCCGTCAGCCGCTGTCGCGGCGATGCAGCCAACCTTCGCGACCTGCAGCGCGCTCTAGCGCCGAAAAGTTTCTCAGCGATTAAATAAAAACCGAGCTCTAACAGACGAAAGAAATTGACCAACAATCACTAGCGATCGTCAAACAATCTAATAGAATGATAAGAATCAACGTTTTGCTCAAAATAACCAGTTACATGCGCAAAGCCGAAAGCATCTGTCGCGGCAATGCAGCCAACCTTCGCGACCTGCAGCGCGCTCTAGCGTCGAAAAGTTTTTCAGCGATTAAATAAAAATGGAGCTCTAACAAACGATAGAAATTGACTAACAATCACTAACATTCGTCTGACAATGTAATAGAATGACAAGAATCAACGTTTTGTGGAAATTAACGTGTTACATGTGCAATCCCGTAAGCCGCTGTCGCGGCGATGCAGCCAACCTTCGCGACCTGCAGCGCGCTCTAGCGCCGAAAAGATTCTCATCGATCAAACAAAGATAGAGCTCTAACAAACGAAAGAAATTAACTAACAATCACTAGCGGTCGTCAAACAATCTAATAGAATGATAAGAATCAACGTTTTGCTCAAAATAACCAGTTACATGCGCAAAGCCATAAGCACTGTCGCGACGATGCTGCCAACCTCCGCGACATGCAGCGCGCTCGAGGGCCGAAAAGACTGTCAGCGATTAAATAAAAATGATGCTCTAACAAACGATGAAAACGATCTAACAATCACTAGCGATCGTCTAACAATCTAATAGAATGATAAGAGTCAACGTTTTGCGGACATTGACGAGTTAAATGCGCAAACCCGAAAGCAGCTGTAGCGGCGATGCTACCAACCTCCGCGACATGAAGCGTGCTCTAGCACCGAAAAGTTTTTCGGCGATTAAATAAAAATGGAGCTCTAACAAACATTGAAAATTCTCTAACAGTCACTTACATTCGTCTGACAATGTAATAGAATGACAAGAATCAACGTTTTATGGAAATTGACGATTTATATGTGCAAACCCGTACGCCGCTGTCGCGGCAATGCAGCCAACCTTCGCGACCTGCAGCGCGCTCTAGCGTCGAAAAGTTTTTCAGCAATTAAATAAAAATGGAGCTCTAACAAACGAAAGAAATTAACTAACAATCACTAGCGATCGTCAAACAATCTAATAGATTGATAAGAATCAACGTTTTGCTCAAAATAACCAGTTACATGCGCAAAGCCGTAAGCATCTGTCGCGACGATCCTGCCAACCTCCGCGACATGCGGCGCGCTCTAGGGCCGAAAAGTGTTTCAGCGATTAAATAAAAATGACGCTCTAACAAACGATGAAAATTCTCTAACATCCAATAACATTCGTCTGACAATGTAATAGAATGACAAGAATCAACGTTTTGTGGAAATTGACGTCTTACATGTGCAAACCCGTAAGCCGCTGTCGCGGCGATGCAGCCAACCTTCGCGACCTGCAGCGCGCTCTAGCGCCGAAAAGTTTTTCAGCGTTTAATTAAAAATGGAGCTCTAACAAACGATAGAAATTGACTAACACTCGCTAGCGATCGTCTAACAATCTAATAGAATAATAAGAGTCAACGTTTTGCGGTAATTGATGCGGTACATGTGCAAACCCGTAAGCAGCTGTCGCGGCGATGCTGCCAGCCTTCGCAACCTGCAGCGCGCTCTAGGGCCGAAAAGTTTTTCAGCGATAAAATAAAATTTGAGCTCTAACAAACGATGAAAATTAACTAACAATCACTAGCGATCGTCTAACAATCTAATGGAATGCTAAGAATCAACGTTTTGCGGACATTAACGAGTAAAATGCGTAAATCCGTAAGCAGCTGTCGCAGCGATGCTGCCAACCTCCGCAACATGCAGCGTGCTCTAGTACCGAAAAGTTTTTCGGCGATTAAATAAAAATGGAGCTCTAACAAACGATGAAAATTCTCTAACAATCACTAACATTCGTCTGACAATATAATAGAATGACAAGAATCAACGTTTTGTGGAAATTTACTTGTTACATGTGCAATCCCGTAAGCCGGTGTCGCGGCGATGCAGCCAACCTTCGCGACCTGCAGCGCGCTCTAGCGCCGAAAAGTTTCTCAGTGATTAAATAAAAATGACGCTCTAACAAACGATGAAAATTAACTAACAATCACTAGCGATCGTCCAAGAATCTAATAGAATGATAAGAGGCAACGTTTTACGGAAATTGACGAGTTAAATGCGCAAACCCAAAAACAGCTGTTACGGCGATGCTGCCAGCCTTCGCGACGTGAAGCGTGTTCTAGCGCCGAAAGGTTTTTCGGCGATTAAATAATAATGGAGCTCTAACAAACGATGAAAATTCTCTAACAATCACTACCATTCGTCTGACAATGTAATAGAATGACCAGAATCAACGTTTTGTGGAAATTGACGATTTATATGTGCCGACCCGTACGCCCCAGTCGCGGCAATGCAGCCAACCTTCGCGACCTGCAGCGTGCTCTAGTGTCGAAAAGTTTTTCAGCGATTAAATAAAAATGGAGCTCTAACAAACGATAGAAATTAACTAACAATCACTAGCGATAGTCAAACAATCTAATAGAATGATAAGAATCAACGTTTTGCTCAAAATAACGAGCTGCATGCGCAAAGCCGTAAGCAGCTATCGCGACGATGCAGCCAACCTTCGCGACCTGCAGCGCGCTCTAGCGTCGAAAAGTTTTTCAGCGATTAAATAAAAATGGAGCTCTAACAAACGATAGAAATTAACTAACAATCACTAACATTCGTCTGACAATGTAATAGAATGACAAGAATCAACGTTTTGTGGAAATTAACGTGTTGCATGTGCAATCCCGTAAGCCGCTGTCGCGGCGATGTAGCCAACCTTCGCGACCTGCAGCGCGCTCTAGCGCCGAAAAGTTTCTCATCGATCAAATAAAGATAGAGCTCTAACAAACGAAAGAAATTAACCAACAATCACTAGCGGTCGTCAAACAATCTGATAGATTGATAAGAATCAACGTTTTGCTCAAAATAACCAGTTACATGCGCAAAGCCATAAGCACTGTCGCGACGATGCTGCCAACCTCCGCGACATGCAGCGCGCTCTAGGGCCGAAAAGACTGTCAGCGATTAAATAAATATGATGCTCTAACATACGATGAAAACGTACTAACAATCACTAGCGATCGTCTAACAATCTAATAGAATGATAAGAGTCAACGTTTTGCGGAAATTGACGAGTTAAATGCGCAAACCCGAAAGCAGCTGTAGCGGCGATGCTACCAACCTCCGCGACATGAAGCGTGCTCTAGCACCGAAAAGTTTTTCGGCGATTAAATAAAAATGGAGCTCTAACAAACGATGAAAATTCTCTAACAATCACTTACATTCGTCTGACAATGTAATAGAATGACAAGAATCAACGTTTTGTGGAAATTGACTATTTATATGTGCAAACCCGTACGCCGCTGTCGCGGCAATGCAGCCAACCTTCGCGACCTGCAGCGCGCTCTAGCGTCGAAAAGTTTTTCAGCAATTAAATAAAAATGGAGCTCTAACAAACGATAGAAATTAACTAACAATCACTAACATTCGTCTGACACTGTAATAGAATTACAAGAATCAACGTTTTGTGGAAATTTACTTGTTACATGTGCAATCCCGTAAGCCGGTGTCGCGGCGATGCAGCCAATCTTCGCGACCCTAAGCGCGCTCTAGCGCCGAAAAGTTTCTCAGCGATTAAATAAAAATGGAGCTCTAACAAACGAAAGAAATTAACTAACAATCACTAGCGATCGTCAAACAATCTAATAGAATGATAAGAATCAACGTTTTGCTCAAAATAACCAGTTACATGCGCAAAGCCGTAAGCATCTGTCGCGACGATCCTGCCAACCTCCGCGACATGCGGCGCGCTCTAGGGCCGAAAAGTGTTTCAGCGATTAAATAAAAATGACGCTCTAACAAACGATGAAAATTAACTAACAATCACTAGCGATCGTCTAAGAATCTAATAGAATGATAAGAGTCAACATTTTGCAGAAATTGACAAGTTAAATGCGCAAACCCGAAAGCAGTTCTCGCGGCGATGCTGCCAACCTCCGCGACATGAAGCGTGCTCTAGCACCGAAAATTTTTTCGACGATTAAATAAAAATGGAGCTCTAACAAACGATGAAAATTCTCTAACATCCAATAACATTCGTCTGACAATGTAATAGAATGACAAGAATCAACGTTTTGTGGAAATTGACGTCTTACATGTGCAAACCCGTAAGCCGCTGTCGCGGCGATGCAGCCAACCTTCGCGACCTGCAGCGCGCTCTAGCGCCGAAAAGTTTTTCAGCGTTTAATTAAAAATGGAGCTCTAACAAACGATAGAAATTAACTAACACTCACTAGCGATCGTCTAACAATCTAATAGAATGATAAGAGTCAACGTTTTGCGGTAATTGATGCGGTACATGTGCAAACCCGTAAGCAGCTGTCGCGGCGATGCTGCCAACCTTCGCAACCTGCAGCGCGCTCTAAGGCCGAAAAGTTTTTAGCGATAAAATAAAATTTGAGCTCTAACAAACGATGAAAATTAACTAACAATCACTAGCGATCGTCCAAGAATCTAATAGAATGATAAGAGGCAACGTTTTACGGAAATTGACAAGTTAAATGCGCAAACCCAAAAACAGCTGTCACGGCGATGCTGCCAGCCTCCGCGACGTGAAGCGTGTTCTAGCGCCGAAAGGTTTTTCGGCGATTAAATAATAATGGAGCTCTAACAAACGATGAAAATTCTCTAACAATCACTACCATTCGTCTGACAATGTAATAGAATGACCAGAATCAACGTTTTGTGGAAATTGACGATTTATATGTGCCGACCCGTACGCCCCTGTCGCGGCAATGCAGCCAACCTTCGCGACCAGCAGCGTGCTCTAGTGTCGAAAAGTTTTTCAGCGATTAAATAAAAATGGACCTCTAACAAACGATAGAAATTAACTAACAATCACTAGCGATAGTCTAACAATCTAAAAGAATGATAAGCATCAACGTTTTGCTCAAATTAACGAGCTGCATGCGCAAAGCCGTAAGCAGCTATCGCGACGATGCTGCCAACCTCCGCGACATGCAACGCGCTCTAGGGCCGAAAAGTGTTTCAGCGATTAAATAAAAATGATGCTCTAACAAACGATGAAAATTATCTAACAATCACTAGCGATCGTCTAACAATCTAATACAATGATAAGAGTCAACGTTTTGCGGAAATTAAGGCGGTTCATGTGCAAACCCGTAAGTAACTATCGCGGCGATGCTGCCATCCTCCGCGACATGAAGCGTGCTCTAGCACCGAAAAGCGTTTCGGCAATTAAATAAAAATGGAGCTCTAACAAACGATGAAAATTCTCTAACAACCAATAACATTCGTCTGACAATGTAAAAGAATGACAAGAATCAACGTTTTGTGGAAATTGACGTCTTACATGTGCAAACCCGTAAGTCGCTGTCGCGGCGATGCAGCCAACCTTCGCGACCTGCAGCGCGCTCTAGCGCCGATACGTTTTACAGCGTTTAAATAAAAATGGAGCTCTAACAAACGATAGAAATTAACTAACAATCCCTAGCGATCGTCTAACAATCTAATAGAATGATAAGAGTCAACGTTTTGCGGTAATTGATGCGGTACTTGTGCAAACCCGTAAGCAGCTGTCGCGGCGATGCTGCCAACCTTCGCGACCTGCAGCGCGTTCTAGGGCCGAAAAGTTTTTCAGCGATAATATAAAATTTCAGCTCTAACAAACGATGAAAATTAACTAACAATCACTAGCGATCGTCTAACAATCTAATGGAATGGTAAGAATCAACGTTTGGCGGAAATTAACGAGTTAAATGCGCAAACCCGTAAGCAGCTATCGCGGCGATGCTGCCAGCCTCCGCAACATGCAGCGTGCTGTAGTGCCGAAAAGTTTTTCGGCGATTAAATAAAAATGGAGCTCTAACAAACGATGAAAATTCTCTAACAATCACTAACATTCGTCTGACAATGTAATAGAATGACAAGAATCAACGTTTTGTGGAAATTTACTTGTTACATGTGCAATCCCGTAAGCCGGTGTCGCGGCGATGCAGCCAACCTTCGCGACCCTCAGCGCGCTCTCGCGCCGAAAAGTTTCTCAGCGATTAAATAAAAATGGAGCTCTAACAAACGAAAGAAATTAACTAACAATCACTAGCGATCGTCAAACAATCTAATAGAATGATAATAATCAACGTTTTGCTCAAAATAACCAGTTACATGCGCAAAGCCGTAAGCATCCGTCGCGACGATGCTGCCAACCTCCGCGACATGCGGCGCGCTCTAGGGCCGAAAAGTGTTTCAGCGATTAAATAAAAATGACGCTCTAACAAACGATGAAAATTACCTAACAATCACTAGCGATCGTCTAAGAATCTAATAGAATGATAAGAGTCAACATTTTGCGGAAATTGACGAGTTAGATGCGCAAACCCGAAAGCAGCTGTCGCGGCGATGCTGCCAACCTCCGCGACATGAAGCATGCTCTAGCACCGATAAGTTTTTCGGCGATTAAATAAAAATGGAGCTCTAACAAACGATGAAAATTCTCTAACACCCAATAACATTCGTCTGACAATGTAATAGAATGACCAGAATCAACGTTTTGTGGAAATTTACGTCGTACATGTGCAAACCCGTCAGTCGCTGTCGCGGCGATGCAGCCAGCCTTCGTGACCTGCAGCGCTCTCTAGCGCCGAAAAGTCTTTCGGCGATTAAATAAAAATGGAGCTCTAACAAACGATACAAATTAAGTAACAGCCACTATCGATCGTCTAATAATGTAATAGAATGACAAGAATCAACGTTTGGCGGAAATTGATGAGCCACATGTGCAAACCGTCAGCAGCTGTCACGGCGATGCTGCCAGCCGCCGCGACATGCAGTGCGTCCTAGTGCCGAAAAGTTTTTCAGCGATTAAATAAAAATGAAATTCTAACAAACGATGAAAATTCACTAACAATTACTAACATTCGTCTAGCAATCGAATAGAATTATAAGAATCATCGTTTTGCTGAAATTGACGAGTTACATGGCCACGGCCCAAGTGTCCGTTGCGGTGATGCTGACAACTTCACGTCGCTCGCAGCGCGCTATAGGGCCGAAAAGTTTTTCATTAATTTAATAATAATTGAGCTCTAACAAACGATTTAAACCGACTAACATTCACTACCAAACGACTACCAATCGATTGGTCACGAAAAAAAGTTCGAAATCACTAGAAAACCATTTTCTGCGGCTAACTTTGGCTTAAATTTGTTTTATGTTTCATTCAATAAAGAAAGTCTAACAAACGCTGGGTTTTGTCTAACAAACACTTACAAACGACTAACAATCGATTGGCGTAAAAAAAAATTTCATATTTCCATAGTCGGCGGCCAAGTTTATGGAGCTGGGCACTCCAGCTGTAAAACCGTGTTCGAAAATGAAGCCGATGTTGTGAATTTTCGCCACTAGCGCTAGGGAGACAGAGGCCTACTTGGTACGCATGCGCGGCAACTGTTTCTTTATTTACAATCCGTTAACCTCTTTCGACAGTTCACTCAGTTCAATATTTACGCCAGTATTTTATTATTTATTCAGTATAAATTTATCGTTATGTGTTTCGAAATATTTATTTTAAAAAACAAAAATGGGTAAAATATGTGTAATTCCGGGATGTAAAAGTGGATACACGAGCAACAAAGAACGCGTCTCTTTGTTCCTTTTTCCGCAAAATGACGAGTTACGTGCAAAGTGGGTAAGCGTTATTCCTGCTATAAGAATAAACGTAACGAGCGCGCACTCCATATGCGAAAAACATTTTCTTCCCTCCGACATTGTACGCAATTTCGTGCATAAAGATATAAATGGAAAGTAATTGCTAATGTAAGTAATTCTGTTATACGTTTTCTATTTTTTTCGTGTAAGCGTACTGCAAGAGCATGCTAATTGTAATGTATTTGTAACATGATAGTTTTCCTATTATAAAAACAGTTCATAATTAATTTGCGTTGAATATACCCAAACAATCTAAACAGAAACGACGAAAATTAAGACCGCGAACTAAGAAAATATTGTTAATCATAAACTGTCCCATTGATACTCAGCAATCTAGCGTAAAAAATCATTTGGCATGCTCAGCGATTAGCAATATAATGTTTTCTTGACATAACTGATGTTTTAAATGAATATGCAGGTTGCTTATCACCAACCAAGACTGCCAAAATCAGCCATTCCATCGATAGCTGAATAGCGCACGAAGAAAAAGACGGCTGCCCTATATTCCTCTCTTTGTTGCACACCGGCATCGGAGATTGCAGCGCTCCGGTCTTTGGTGCACAGATTGAGAAACACAGCCTCCAAGGCGGTCACGCTGCGTTATATAGGAAGGGGCTTGGAGTGTCCAGACCTGTCTATAAAACCGTGGCCTCACCATATCAAATGATTTTGTTGCTACTTTTTAAGACACAGTTCGGACTCCTTTATATAGCCTCCATGGTCAGAGTAATAAAATTTAAGACAAAGTGATACGGTATTTGATTAATATGCATACAGTACGGATAAAGCATGGTTTTTAAAATCAAACACTTTAGTTTTTAAGGGCGGGGTAAAGTATTAACATTTTTTTTTTCATTTAAAAAAAAAATTTTAAATGAATGCATAATATATCACGAATATTGTGTTAAAATTTCAAGTCGATCGGAGTAAAATTGACGAAGTTATGAGTATTTGAGCGTCTATTGCTCCATGCCGGGTTTTATACCTGGGCGGCAGCTGCGCGGCGCGCTATTGTATTTTTCGACCCCGAATAAATTTCTTGATAAACGGGCCTGTTCCGGTCCCGTTATGTATATTCGAGGCATGGTGTATATTAGTATACACTTTAGTCTATACATCAGTTGACCGCTGTATGCCGTACTGAGCAGTAGCAAGTCACACTAACAGTTTGAGTCCGTTTTCGTTCGTGTTTGTACCTCGAAAAATGCCTCGAAAAATAAGCAGACAAGATCGTGTGAACGGTATTGGGCAATTGTGCCGACCGAAAAAAAAGTGCCTCCTCAAACGCGTAAAAACAACGAACCGTTAGGTAATAGCGCGTCAGCGAAAAAAATTAAAAATAATCCCGCTGGGGTGGTAGAAGACATCCAAAAACATTATCGAATGACAGATTTCGTTCTTGTTTTTTCGACTATTGCTACTGTAGTCAAATGTGTGAAGTGTGATGGAAAAGTTACATTCCAAACATGCAAAAAAGAAGGTCTTGGTTTCAAGATCAAGATTACATGTGAAAAGTGTAAACAGCCTCACGACATTCCATCAAGTGAAAGAATAGACAGTGGTGTATACGATGTCAATTATCGATTTGCTTTCGTAATGCGAGTGTTAGGCTTAGGTTTAGCAGGATGCAATAAGTTCTGCGGACTAATGGATTTGGCGAGTGCTTTCTTATCGAAACCAGCCTATAATTTATATATGAAAAAAACATTGTGAAGCGATACAAAATGTGGCCAAGAAGACGTACAGCGGCGTTGTCAATGCAAAACCTTATGGTGAAGATTTTGTGATAAACAAAAAAGAATGCATAGGGCATGTCCAAAAGAGAATGGGAACACATCTGCGTGGACTAGTAAAAACAAGCGTAGTTGACACAAAAACCAAGGCCGGAAAGATCGTAAAAAGAAAAAGCCATTCTGGCGTGGGAAAGCTCACTGCTAAAATGATTGATAAATTGACTGTTTACTATGGACTAGCTATTCGACGTAATTATGATTCAGTTCAGAAGATGGAAAATGCCATATGGGCAACTTATCATCACTACAGTTCAACCGACGAGAACCCACATTACGAGAAATGCCCAAGCGGCGGAGACTCCTGGTGCCAATGCCAGCAAGCTGCAGCTGCAGATGCTCTAGAATCATTCAAACACAGCTACACAGCCCTTCCTACTAACATTCTGGAAGCCATTGAGCCATTTATAGTGACGAGCAACGACGCACTTTTGCAGCGATGTCTGGAAGGTTTCACGCAAAATAATAATGAGTCTCAATCAACTCATTTGGAAAATCTCTCCAAAGTCAGTCAGTGGCACCTCTACAATTGTGGAAATTGCAGCTTATGTAGCTGCATGTACTTACAATGAAGGTTCTTTCGCTTTGTTGGCATTTATGGAAGAGATGCAAATCAGTACAGGGCCAAGTTCTCACGAATTGGCCCGACAAGTTGACGATTTGCGAATTAGTAGAGCAGAGGAGCAAGCGGCGCACGACAGTAAAGAAGAAAGAGTTTTGCGTAGACAAACGTAAAAAGATGCTCTCGATCATCTTCATGGAAGCCTTTTGCTCTACGGACCTGGCATCGACGACTTTGAGTGAGTATAAGAAAATTATCGAGTTTTATTTTGAATTTCTAAAAATTCAAAAATTCAAAGAAAAATCTGAAAAAATTCATACGTATTCAGAAAAATGAACGAATCACGACAAAAAATGGGTTGCGGGGAAATTTGTGGACTAATTTTTTTTTTCATCATTTTGTTAATAAAATTTTGGAATTATTATTATGCAAAATTAATCTTTTGAGTACCTTTGGTACGCATGAAGTTTCTCAGATTTTTATGCAATCGAGAAGTGTTCTCAAACTTATGTGCACTGAGCGCTAAGCGACCAAACTCTTCTGCGTTTTTCAAACCGTTTTTCCGAGACTTGTCATATTTGAAGTCCGTGTGCACGATAACTCAAAATCTACTGGATCAATCGCTTTGAAATTTTGCACAGTACTTCTTCACATAATTCACCAGGTATTGTCAAGAGCTTTTTTGTTTTTTTAAATAATTACTAATTTTTCAACAACAAATTAGCCGATTTTTTTTAGCGAAAATCGGGTTTTCGGCTCCCAAGTGCTACGAAAAATCGAAAAATCGAAAAAAAAAAATCCTCCCTTCATTACCTCGAGAAACATCTCCTTTAACAAATGCATTTTGATTTTTTTGTTTCAGATAATTCTGTTGCGAGTTATGGTGCACACCGCGAACCAACTTTTTTTCGAGGCGCCTCCGGGGTTTAATTTTCACTCGCTCAATTTTGAATATTTTGCAATGCAAATTTTGCAATGCAAATCGAAAAAAAAAATCCTCCCGTCATTACCTCGAGAAACATCTCCTTTAACAAATACATTTTGATTTTTTTGTTTCAGATAATTCTGTTGCGAGTTATGGTGCACACCGCGAACCAACTTTTTTTCGAGGCGCGTCCGGGGTTTAATTTTCACTCGCTCAATTTTGAATATTTTGCAATGCAAATTTAGGAGAATGTTGTCCTAAATGTTAATAAATGTTACTTTATTATATGTAAATTTTTCAATAAACGAATACTATTCGTTACGCCAAAAAAAAATCTTAAAAACATGCCTTTTTTTCGCCGAATTAACTTTACCCCGCCCTTAATTCTTGTGTCATTTTTCAGAGTACAAAACGAGTATGTACGACCAAAGTAGAGTGCACACTTTCTCTATATTGCGCACACTGAATTTGAGTTACAAGGATGAAAAACTGACAATATTTTTCAATTATCGAATACCGTATAATATTCGTAACATTTATCATGAAAAAAATACTAATTTCTATTCAGACTCTCAGTGAACAAGGAAATTTGTTTTGTCATCAATTATTGAATAAATTACTGTACGGCCGACAAAGTTTTCAGTCGGAATATTTAATATACTTAACCAAAAGACTTAAATTTTCTCGCTTTTAAAAAAGGTTTTCTCCAAATGGACATGGGGAAATTACCGAGCCGTGATCGCCCGAAATTTTGACGTTTGCTGTCACGCTCGGTCTATCGTAAGGTTAGTCTCATCCGATCACTTTCACCTCGGCGACCAATATATTACTATACATAGCGTCCGCAGCACCCCAGCGCCGTCTATGTTGAATCCATTTTCGGGGACGCTTTTTTCAGTGGCTTTGCACGGGAGTTTGGTCTCCTCGTATCTAGTCTCCATGATGGCGCGATTTTCGAAATAACCTTCGTTTGCGACCATATACCAGAAGGTTCTACGCGATTTACCGTGATACATTTTTTATCGTGCTTTAAGAAACAGTTTGTTGATTAACTGAATCACCATAACGAATTAGCTTTAAAATGCCTGAGCTGGAATTAAAATTTAGCCGAATGACACAATCATCTAAATATTGATACAAATTCGTAAAATCACAAGGGGAAAAGTGCACCTACAGCGGAAGCTACTTACTTACATCAATAAACACCCAAAATTAAATATAGCGCAAAATGAACAGATGTGTGCTGGTATGAATTAATGTTTTCAAAAAGTTTTGAGTTTTTTTAGATGAAAGTAGTCATCTTTTTTTAAATGAACACATCATTTTTTATTGGTTTCGTATATTATCCCGTTTACACGACAGTACGGTACATCAAGTTAGAGCAAACGGCGCATGCGGTGCGGTCAGGAAGGAAAAGGACAGAAGAGCTATTTCTGTCTCCATCGCACAACTACTTCCCCTTGCCGTCACGCACTAAGCGGCAGAAATCGGAATAAAAAATAGAATCGCTAAGGGTGCCTACCCCCACTACCGCCGTTGTCAAACCTGTATGAAAGACCGTGGGTCTGACACCGGTTCTCTGAGCGGGGTGCGGGGCGAAGGGGTTCACGCGGGGAGTGGGTTGATGTCACGCGCAGGAGAGGGAATCGGCGGGGGTGGCGACGACACGCGGGGAGGGGGAAATAGTTGGCGCTCGAGGGGGGTATCGATTGATGCCCAACGATTATTTATTTTACTCTTTTTAATTGAATTTTTAATTTTATTATTATTTGATTTATTTTTATTTCATATATTTGTGTGAGCGCTGTATAGCAGCTGCGAATATCCGCACAAAGAGGACAGGCCGAGAATACGGCTTCGCCGGTTCGGGTCAGTACGCGGGAGAGGGGTATGACGTCACGCACGGGTGGGGTTGGGGATGAGGAGTGGGGGTTGCCATTGAGTCCATATCGGGTGCACGCGGGGCGGGGGAGTCTAGGGAGCCGCTGACGGCAAGCGGCGGGGGGAAGTCATTGGAGCGGAGGGTTCAAGTTGGTTGAGCGGTGTCGCTGAAAAGGAACTTCCCTTAGGTGTCCGCCTCCGATTTTGTTGAAACTCTTATAAGTGATAGAGCATCGAAAACTTTGAGACCCGTATTTTTTTTGATCGGCGAAAAAACGGATTTGAGGGGCGAAACCACCCCTCAAAGAAAGGAGTGTCGAGGGGTGATTTTGGAGTTTCACCCAGAAGCAAACCACCGATTTGAATGAAACGAAAACGAAAATTCTGTTACGACCGTTATTTTCGAACGGGCCGCTGCGCAGGAAGGGTGACGTGGAATACTACCGGTTTTAAAATATGGCGGCACGCTTTATTTCGGAGTAGAAGCACATGCGATTGCTGGTCGGTCTTAGGCCGCACAAGCGTAATAATTCACACACACGGTCCTTGTCCTTTTACCACACAGGTCCCTACCGCAGGGCTCACACAGACGCCCAGTCCCGTAGGCCACTCAGTCGCACCCTCAATCGTGCGGTTTACTCTCGACACATGTGCTCACGTTCGCGTTCCGGAGTAGAAGAGAAGCCGACTCTTAACAGAGCCGCCTGCGATACTCACGGCGTGCTTCGTCTCCCCTAGTGGGGCGAGACTGTCGCCACGTGGGTACCGCGCTGGCCAGAGCGCGAAATTCAAATGATTTCGTCTTTATCATTCGGCCATGCTAAGGGCGGGTTCGTCCTCAGACCCGTGCATTTAATTTTTGTACTCAGGCTACTGGCCCTTTTCATCGCGGAGGGGAAGGGAAGGAAGGAAGGAGGACCCGGGCGCCAGTTTATTCATCCGCACTCAGCCATCTCGAAACCGCTAAATCGCTCACGGCTGTCCCTAGGGCATGACCATTTCGCACAATTTCTTTTTTTTTTTCACAGTGGGAAAGCCCGCGACTGCCTATTATTTTTATTATTATTATTATTTTGCTTCAAAATATAAATATATAGACATACATATATAATTCAATTACTATAACCGTGACCTTTACGTCTCTTTCTTTTTTTTTAGTACGACTAATATCACACATTGATAACGCGGCATGCATCGCAAGGCAGGGTTTTCGCCACCCCTTTTTTTTTCATGACCCTTTTTGGGGCGCCCTTAGGTCACGTAATCCGCCAAGCGGGACGGGCGACGTGTTTGTCGTCTTGATTGGCGACCCAGCACCGGCCGCTGGATTGGTTCAGCCGACGTTTGTTCTCGCTCGGTGTTATGCACCCTTGTCGATGGCGCATCTTCCGTCTCGACTACGTCGTCCTCATCTGATTCACCCTGCGGAGGCGTCCACAATTTCAGTTGACTCGCGTGGGCCGTGGTGGCGTACCGCCTCCCCCTCGCGTCCGGATTTACTTCCGCGACTTGGAATGTATCGCCCGGCAGCCTTCTCAAAACGGTTAATGGTCCCGGGTACTTCGGAAAGAGTGTCGTCGATTCCCCAGTGCTGCCAGGTATCGTTTGCATATATACCAGGTGCCCTGGTTCGATATACACGTTGACCGTCCGTCCTCCGTCATATCTTCGCTTCATCCGTTGTTGCGCTCGCGATATACTTCCATGGACTTCAGCGCGCAGCGTCTCTGGGGGCTGGTACGGTTCTTCTCCTTCAGGCTGGCTGTAGCGGATTACCCCTTCGCTGCGTCGGGGTACATACCCATAGACGACCTCGAATGGGCTTTTGCCCGTGCTTGCGTTTCGTTGCTCATTAATGTCCCCCTGGATCTTGCGCAACTGATGGTCCCACGTGCGTCCGTCGTCCGTCTCCAAATTGACTTGAATCGCCGCCAACAAGATGGCGTTCAGTCGCTCCACCTGTCCATTAGCTTGGGAGTGGCGTGGCGAATTGATCGTATGCCGAATTCCGTGTTTCTGGCAGAACTGTTCGAAGGCGGTTGACGTATAACACGTCCCTCGATCTGAAATTATGCGCTCCGGCGCTCCATAGTGGTCGATGTACTCGTCCATAAAGCGTACAAACCTCGCAGTTTTAGTGTCGCGGACAGCACGGACCACTACGAATTTAGACAAGTTCTCAATCGCCGCCAGAACGTATTTGTTCCCCTTTGTACTCGTGACGAACGGCCCCAGATGGTCGATGTGCATCACTGCGAAGGGTCGTCTGCCGGGTGGGATCGGGTGCATTTCGCCCGCCTGTCGTCCGGGCTTCGGCTTCCCCTGCAAGCACCTGATGCACGATCGAATGTGCCTCCTCACGTATGGTCGCACCCCTGGGAAATAATAGTGTGCCATTATCGGGACACCGTACGTTCCGTCCCCGGGTGGCTTTTGAGGTCGTGAAACTGGGTAACGACGCTTTTCCTCATGTTGTGCGGCACCGCGAACAGCAACCGTCCTCCCCTGCGCTTATATACGATGCCCTTGCGCAGTTCGTAGTCGGTCACGCAGCTCTTCTCGTAAAGCGTACGCTCGGTCGCGAGCTTTACCAGAATCGCCTTCTTCAATTGGATTCCCTCGTCTCCTGCTTGGTATGCTGCTACTATGTCCTCCTCGCCGTCTACGGAAAGCACCGTCTCGCACCCGAGAGGCTCTGCTTGCCATACTGGTGCTCTGCTGAGCGCGTCGACATGCGGAAGCTTCACACCCGGTCGGTGCACAATGCTGAAATCATACTCTCTAAGTGAATCATGCCATCGTATCACCTGGGGGTTCATCGTTTTTTGCGTTCTCAAAAAACATAACGCCTGACAGTCGGTGACAATGGTGAATGTCACGTTCGATAGCAACGCGCGCAACCTGTTCACTGCCCACACGATAGCCAACAGTTCCAATTTCCCACTATGATACCGGCTCTCTGGTTCGCTCGTCCTTCGGCTGATAGCGTATACCAGCCGCATCCGCCTGGCGCTGTCTTCTTGAAACAACATGCCCGCAAGTCCCGCCGCACTCGCGTCAGTATGCAATTCGGTCTTTGCATGCGGGTTGAATGTTTGTAGCACCGGTTGTTCCGTCAGCCGTTCCTTGAGCGTCGAGAAGGCGTGCACCTGCGCTGCTCCCCACTCGAATTCCGTGTTCGCCTTCAGGAGTCTAGTCAGCGGCGTGGCTAACTGTGCGAAGCGTGGAACGAACTTACGGAAATAGCTGGTTAACCCCAAAAACCGCCGTACCTCGTGGACGTTTCGCGGTATGGGGTACTCCTTGATCGCCGTGGCCTTCTCCCGACCAGGCTCGATGCCTCTTGGCGAAATCTCATGCCCGAGATACGCGACCTTTTCATACAGGAAACGGCACTTGGATAATTTGATCGTAAGCCCTGCCGCACGTAAGGCCTCCGACACGGCTCGTAGCTTCGGCTTCAGATCGTCCCAGCTTTGTCCCGGTATGAGGATGTCGTCTAGATAAAAAAGTGCGACGTTATCAGGCACGGTGCATCGCTTTCGAAAAATACGCCGGTCCATTCATTAATCCGAACACCATTCGTGTAAATTCCACCGTCTCCTCGGGGGTGATGATGGCAGTTTTCGCTCATGCAGATGGAGCAAGTGGAATTTGTAGATATGCATGGGCCAGGTCGAGCACCATGAACAGCGCACTATCTGGTATCTGTGCTAAATGGTCGTCTATATTCGGGAGCGGAAAGTGCACGCGGTTCGTAACCGCTTTCAGTTTTCGGAAATCCACGCAAAGCCGAGATTCTCCTGTCATCTTTCGTACGAGCAGCACCGGACTCGCGTATGCTGAATGCGTCTCGGTGACTATGCCCGCCTCGCGCCACTCCTGGACAATCTCTCGAATTTCCTTACGCTCGCGCTCCGTCGTGCAATAGGGTTTCGAACTTACCGGACGCGCGCCCTCTTGTAGCGTGATGTCCATTTCCATGTCCTTTGCGCACCCTACGTCGTGCAAGCCCACCGCTACGCAATCCTGATACTCCGTCAGCAATTCAACTAGTTCCTGATGGACTGATGCCGGTTGGTCGACGCCGACGTCGATGACCTCCATGTTGACGTCAGCTGTGATCGCGCCCTTCCTCTCTACCTTCCATACCTGCGACACTTCGCTTCGGACCGTCGCGTTGCCCTCTCGTACAATCTGCCGCGACCAACCTGCGTTCGCCACCGGCACGCTATACTCCTTGTCCTGACCGCACACTCCTATGAAGCAAATAGACGCCGGTGGTATTTCCACGGTTTGTAGCGCGCGCAGACTGTCCGTCGGCTGTTCGCACTTCGGTACTAGCATCGTACTCCGGCAGAAGGTGAGCGACGCGTCCACTTTGTGGTAATCCACCTCGGGGTGATCAGTCAACGTGCGCCCGATGAGCACGTCTGTCGCCTGTTTATTGTCCGGAACCACTTGAAACACTACGTCCTTTACCTCGACTCCGTCAATCACCACGTCAGCGCACACTGTTACCAGACTTTCGATGACAAATTCTGGCGGGCCGTACGCCTTTAACGGTGTTGCCTTAGGGGTAAGAGACAGTCCCTCCTGCAATACCCTTGCTGCGCACATTATGCATTCGGAACTGCCCGCGTCAATAAATGCCGACATCTTACGACCGTTGATCCAGGCTTCCTTCAAGTACTTGGTGACCGTTGCGTCGGTCGAGCGCCCGACTGTTTGTAAGGACCTATTTCCAGCTGGTCTGCTCTGGGTGCATTGCCTACTCACATGGCCCGCCTTGCTGCACTTGTATCAGGTGATGTCGCGTCGGCTCTCGGGGCAATCCCGCGCCAGGTGTCCCGTCCGGCGACATCCGAGGTGGCCCATCCAATCGCGTGTCACTGGCCTCGGGTGGTGCGCGCAATCGAGGTTGATTGCTTGTCGTCCCCTCGCGTCGTGGGGCTGCGTCGCGTCTAAGGCAACTCGCCTCACGACTCTGCTCGGCTAAGCATCGCTCATAATAAATTTTCCCTTGACCATAGACCCGCTAAACCTTCAAATTTTTCCTCGAGGAACGATAGCCCCCGCCCATTGCACAGCTTTACCTTCGCATGAAAATAACGCGTTGCCGATTCGAGCCTAGACTGCTTCCTCGCCTTCATACGCGACCAGCGGGTTGACAGGTCGTCCCGCACCACGAACGTCTCCTGGAACGCTTCCCGGAACTCTGCCCACGTACGCCACTCATTCGCACGCGCTCTTGCCCAATCTCGTGCACCCTCCGATAGATGCATCCTTGCCGCGGCGAGCAGGGACTCCTCGGGCCACTGGTGCAGGTCATGCATCGCCTCCAGATTCTCCAGCCACTCCATCGCCCGCACGCTGTCATTTTCTCCCGTGAAGTACTCGATATTCTTCGATAGATCGGGCATCCCGTGATAATCTCGGCGATCTTCCGATGGCGGCATCGGCGGTGCCCTCGATTGATTCTTCAACAGGCTGGCCGTCAACTGGACCAGGGTTTCTACGTTATCGCCCGCGGCTACAGCACGGAGCGCACTTACCAGCGGTTCGTTCGTTCCCTCATGAGGCAATGATTGCCCCGTCGGTGAGATAGACATTGGGCGTGTTTCCGCCGGTTCACTCGCGTCGAGGTGCGGATCCCCCTGTGACGCCACAGTGTCTCAGTCCGCGCGCCCATTTGCACTCGACGAATCACCTTCTAACACCGCCGTATAGTTAGCAGACAAAATTCATGAATCTTAATTTTTTTTTCACCAATCATTTGGGAATGCTTTGGGCAAGTTTAGGAAATAATTATTAAAGTTTAGGAATCAATCATTTATTCGCATTAAACAAATTAAATTTGACGTATAGTTAGCAGATGACATGCTCGAATGAAGGTTTATCGTACACCATTCGATTGCAAATAATTTGGGCAAGACTGCTGTAACGATTTCCTAGTTTGGGAAATTAATTTTCATAATAAAAATCGATAATTACCTATCGACGATCTGCCTTATCGCGTAAGCGCACGCAACCGTTAGATCTACCTTACCTATATATCTATTC
Source organism: Ophion costatus (assembly GCA_951751655.1). NCBI lineage: Eukaryota > Metazoa > Arthropoda > Insecta > Hymenoptera > Ichneumonidae > Ophion > Ophion costatus. The sequence goes on along the minus strand of OX632359.1, from coordinate 15,088,731 downwards.
ACGGAAATAAAGCGAACAGATGATTGGATCCCACGTCTATCTATGCCAACAATTTGGGAATGGTTTGGGCAGCTTTAGGAAATAATTATTAAAGTTTAGGAATCAATAATTTCTTCGCAATAAACAAATTTAATTTGACGTATAGTTAGCAGTCAACATGCTCGAATGAAGGTTTATCGTACACCATTCGATTTCAAATAGTTTGGGCAAGACTGCTGTACCGATTTCCTAGTTTGGGAAATTAATTTTCATAATAAAAATCGATAATTACCTATCAACGATCTGCCTTATCGCGTAAGCGCACGCAACCGTTAGATCTACCTTACCTATATATCTATTCACGGAAATAAAGCGAACAGATGATTGGATCCCACGTCTTTCTATGCCAACAATTTGGGAATGGTTTGGGCAAGTTTAGGAAATAACTATTAAAGTTTAGGAATCAATCATTTCTTCGCAATAAACAAATTAAATTTGACGTATAGTTAGCAGATTACATGCTCGAATGAGGGTCTATCGTACATCATTCGATTGCAAATAGTTTGGGCAAGACTGCTATAACGATTTCCTGGTTTGGGAAATTAATTTTCATAATAAAAATCGATAATTACCTATCAACGATCTGCCTTATCGCGTAAGCGCACGCACCCGTCAGATCTACCTTACCTATATATATATTCACGGAAATAATGCGAACAAATGATTGGACCTCTCTTCTATGCCAACAATTTGGGAATGGTTTGGGCAAGTTTAGGAAATAATTATTAAATTTTAGGAATCAATCATTTAATCGCAATAAACAAATTAAATTTGACGTATAGTTAGCAGATGACATGCTCGAATGAAGGTTTATCGTACACCATTCGATTGCAAATAGTTTGGGCAAGACTGCTGTAACGATTTCCTAGTTTGGGAAATTAATTTTCATAATAAAAATCGATAATTACCTATCGACGATCTGCCTTATCGCGTAAGCGCACGCACCCGTCAGATCTACCTTACCTATATATATATTCACGGAAATAATGCGAACAAATGATTGGACCTCTCTTCTATGCCAACAATTTGGGAATGGTTTGGGCAAGTTTAGGAAATAATTATTAAATTTTAGGAATCAATCATTTAATCGCAATAAACAAATTAAATTTGACGTATAGTTAGCAGATGACATGCTCGAATGAAGGTTTATCATACACCATTCGATTGCAAATAATTTGGGCAAGACTGCAGTAACGATTTTCTAGTTTGGGAAATTAATTTTCATAATAAAAATCGATAATTACCTATCGACAATCTACCTTATCGCGTAAGCGCACACAACCATCAGATCTACCTTACCTATATATATTCACGGAAATAATGCGAACAAATGATTGGATCCCACATCTTTCTATGCCAACAATTTGGGAATGGTTTGGGCAAGTTTAGGAAATAATTATAAATGTTTGGGAATCAATAATTTATTCGCAATAAACAAATTAAATTTAACGTATAGTTAGCAGATGACACGATCAAATGAAGGTTTATCGCACACCATTCGATTGCAAATAGTTTGGGCAAGACTGCTGTAACGATTTGCTAGTTTGGAAAGTTAATTTTCATAATTAAAATCGATAATTATCTTTCGACAATCTGCCTTATAGCGTAAACGGACGCACCCGTCAGATCTACCTTACCTGTATATATATATTCACGGGAGTAAATTACTAAATTAGTAAAATTACCGCCAATACATCGACGGCCATTTGTCACTAAACAATGTAATAGTTTTCGATAAAAAAATTACTGAAAGTTCTTCAACATGTGTTCTTTAAGATGGTATATTGATCGATTAAAAAAGTTTTGTAGTTTTCTTTAAAAAAATTCATGAAAAAGGCCTTTTTTTGCGCTACAAGTGGGGGTAACGCCTTAAGTCTACATGAGTGGAGCTACTGAACCACGTAGGAGATTTTCGATAAGTTAATTTAAACAATATTTGTTAACAAATAATGTCTTAAAAAAAATTTAACGTTTTTAGTAACATACTCGGCAATTACTCAAAAATCAATATTTCTAAAATCCCCTACGTGGTTCACTAGCTACACTCATCTAGATTTAATTTAAAAAAATTATTTTGTCCAGATTAAAATTGGCACAAGTTATACTGCGTGCCGCAGAGCACCTTAAGTTCAACATGCCTCAGAAGAATTTGTTGCAGTGTCGCCATTTTGGAATATTTTCCCATAAATTTTTTTGCAATATACTTAAATATATGCTTAATAATTACCCCAAGTATTATTTGTCTAAAACGCTTCGTGGCAGGCCGTTACAGTGGTGTTACCCCTTAGGGAAAATATTGTTTGCAAACATTTCGGAAATTCATTATTTCTCAGAATTATGAGGGATCAAAAAATGTAAAAAGTTTTTTTTTACGAAAATCTCATTTTTTTTCATTTATAAATTTCTCCAAATATCTCCGCAGCCGTTCACTCAGGTAATAGGAAAAAGGGAAATTTCCGGAAAATAATAATAATAATAATAAGTTTTTTTTACGAAAATCTCATTTCTTTTCATCTTTAACTTTTCTCCGAATATCTTTGCAGCCTCAGGTCATAGGAAGAAGAGAAATTTCCGGGGAAAAAAATAAGAAATCATGAATTTTCAGTAAATAAATGTGTTTTTGGGAAAAAATTTTCTCCAAAAATCTCAAATATGACTAAAATATGAGAAATCATGAAAAATTTGGAGAAAAGTTTGCACTAGGGGCCCCCGCGGACCGAAGCCTGGAACGCTACTAACGGGTCCATCTCATAGCTTGTAGAATATGTGCACTTTCTGGTACTTACGATTCGCGGCCGGATGGATGATTGGCTTGTTTTTGGGGATAATGCTTTATCGCTTGATGAAAGTATGAGAATTAATATAATAATACGAATATAAATATATTTCCGCTTACTTTTATGAATTATAATTGATTGGGCATAAGGACGGGTGTGAGTAAAGCGTAAATGATTTTTTAGAAGATAAATAAGTTGTAATTTGGATTTACAGTAGAACCTCGATTATCCGAACCCAATCGGACCGAGACTAGTTCGGATAATCGAAACGTGGGTTGTTTGAAAGGAGATCATAAACAACACCGTTTTACATAAAAACAGTACATACATATATATTAAAATTTGACATACATATTAACGTTGAAATATGTGTGTGTGTGTGTGTGTGTGTGTGTGTGTGTGTGTGTGTGTGTCTGTGTGTGTGTGTGTGTGTGTGTGTGTGTGTGTGTGTGTGTGTGTGTGTGTGTCTGTGTGTGTGTGTGTGTCTGTGTGTGTGTGTGTGTGTGTGTGTGTGTGTGTGTGTGTGTGTGTGTGTGTGTGTGTGTGTGTGTGCGTGTGTGTGTGTGCGTGCGTGCGTGTGTGTGTGTGTGTGTGTGTGTGTGTGTGTGTGTGTGTGTGTGTGTGTGTGTGTGTGTGTGTGTGTGTTTTAAATACTTGAAAAAAGTCGAATGCCTTTTTTATATTAAAAAAAAATAAAATCTACCATTTTTAATTGACGAACGGCTGTAACGCGTTTTTGAGCGGCTAAGTCTCGCAGCCGTTTGAGAAGTTGCGTTGGGTTGCTCATTGTTACTCACGGCGGTGGCAGCGAGCAACAATGTACCTTTCGCGCACACGTTCGGATAATTGAGCGTTCGGATAAACTAAGTCATCATTCGGATAATTGAGGGTTCGGATGATCGAGGTTCTACTGTATTATTATATTTAAATTAACGTATAGACTAAAGAAATAAGCGATCAGAGTGCGCGATACATTTTTTTGTATACGTTGAAATCATCTAAAAGCCTCGCGCGTTCCGTCGGGTGACGTCACGCGCAAGTCGTGCTCAGATTGCTTTTTCCCTCGAAGCCTTCGTTTCGGCTTGGCCGCACATGAACGTGCTCAGCGTCCATGTGTTGGTGTAGCTGCCGAAGGCGCGGCCGGGAATCTTCGAGCCCGCTCGGCTCTTGCCGAAGATGTCCGAACGTCGCTCGCTCACGGACACGCGCTACTATGATTGTGTGACGGGCGCGTAAGAGACTAGTGAGGGGGTAACTTTTACGCGCGATCTGGCTGCACTGGCCGACACTTCTTCGCTCGTCGTCATCGGCCACCGTCAGTCGCCTTCTCAGTCGTCGTTTGGATAGAGTAACAATTAACATAAAGTTCAATGAAAAAAGTCCGCATGATAATTTCTCAAAAGTACGAAGGATTGTTATTCAGGTAAAAATGTTCTCCATTGAATATCGCGTTCCCGTGTTTTTTTCGTTATTTGATCATTTGATCACCCTCGATTGATCGCGGGTCTCCGCGTATATCTATTGGCGGTAAACGAATTAAACAAGTGCGCGTAATTTTCAGTGCCCGTGGTGGAAATATTTTAGTCGAAAAAAAAAATTTCGATTTTATTTTGCGTGCATTTCGTGATTCGGTTGCAACATTTTTTGTCTTCGTGATTTCGCGTCTCGAAAGACAAAGACCGGCATCCATTTTCGTTTGTTCTCGTTCGATCGCGTGTCCTCTCCGCGTATATCGAGTGACGGTAAACGAATAAAAAAGTGTTCGTGATTTTCAGTGGGCGTGGTTGAAATATTTTATTCGAAAAAAAAATTGTCCAATTTTATCTTGCGTGCGTTTCTTGATTCGGTTGCAAACTTTTTTGACTTCGTGATCTCGCGTCTCGAAAGACAAAGACCCGGCATCCATTTTCGTTCGATCGCGTGTCTCCTCTCCGCGTATATCGATTGGCGGTAAATGAATAATAAAGTGTTCGTGATTTTTAGTGCGCATAGTTGAAACATTTTATTCGAAAAAAAATAATCCGATTTTATTTTGCGTGCGTTTCTCGACTCGGTTGCCAAATTTTTTTGACTCCGTGATTTCGCCTCTCGAAAGGCAAAGACCCGGCATCCATTTTCGTTTGTTCTCGTTCGATCGCGTATCTCCTCTGCCTATATCGATTGGCGGTTAACGAATAAAATAGTGTTCGTGATTTTCTACGCGCGGTTGAAATAGCTTATGCGAAAAAAAATTGTCCGATTTTATCTTGCGTGCGTTTCTTGATTCGGTTGCAAACTTTTTTGACTTCGTGATCTCGCGTCTCGGAAGACAAAGACCCGGCATCCATTTTCGTTCGACGGCGTGTTTCTTCTCCGCGTATATCGATTGGCGGTAAACGAATTAAATAGTGTGCGGGATTTTCAGTGCGCGTGGTTGTAATATTTTATTCGAAAAAAAAAAAAAAATCTTTTATTTTACGTGCTTTTCTTGATTCGGTTGCAAAATTTTTTGTCTTCGTGATTTCACGTCTCGAAGGACAAAGACCCGGCATTCATTTTCGTTCGTTCTCGTTCGATCGCGAGTAGTAGAGCTATAGCGGTTCTAACTCAGGGATCTCAGGGGGGAGCGGGGCGGGGGAGTCGAGCGCGGGGAAGCCGGGGTATGCATGGCGGTGGGAAGGGGGGGGGTTTGAGCGCAGGGAAGCCGGGGTATGCATGGCGGGGGGGGGGGGGGATCCTGCATGCGGCAGCCGAGTGCGGGGTTGCGGTGGGGGGGGGGGGGGGGGGTGTTAGAGAGTGGGGAGGCTAGTTTTTGGTGACGATGTCTTCCAGGCGATAGCTGGACCCGCGGGCGAGAGGGGGAAGCCGCTGTCGACTCTGTGGGGGAGGGGGCATCATAGAGTCGCGTTTCCTTGAAAACCCATAAAATCTGATAATTTATTATCAACATTATAGATGTAAGCGCAGCATTTTGTCTAGACTATTCACAGGAGTATATATATATACATATATATATATAAAACTTAGCCAAATGTGTGCATGTGTGTGTGTGTGTGTGTGTGTGTGTGTGCGTGCGTGTGTATGTGGCGGGGGGGCGTGGGGGAAATCCCATCTATGGCTAGGAAAATTTTCGGGAGTGAGATAACGATAGTTCCCATATGAAGGGTGGCCCTTCAAAGCCCATAAAATGCTTTATTTATTGTATGCAGCTGCAGCGTTATTCCAAAACAAGTTTCAACCCGTCGAGGTTTCATTCCACAACATTACGTCAAGATGTTCAGATGTGCGAGTATGTACGCAGTGCGTCCGGCCAAGCACCCCCTGGACTTGACCAAAAACGAGCTCGAACAAGTTCCAAAGGTCTTGCTCCTAAAGTATTGGGGTAACTTTATTGGTTTACTGTGGGATCGTTTGCCGGAGTATCATCGGAACGATAGTGAAGTGATATCGTATCTTCCATGCATGGAGCATTATAATACACCACAGATGAAGGATCACATTGATGGCCCCCCACCCCAACGTCGGGACTGTGGAAAGTGTTGCGAGGGGGGAAATGCTCTACGTGCGGGGTTCTTCGAACGTGTTTGAACCTGTTAAACGTGCCTATGATTGGATAAGTGGGGAGAAGTTTTAAAAATCTGAGTGGAGGGGCTACGAGGGAGCTTATGATTTCATGGACCAAGCTCAGACTGCACTATTCCACCGCACCATCAACTTCTCCGAAAAGAACTTTGAAAAAGAGTGAAAATGGATCTCTCAAATATCAACAAAGTCAGCCTGATGGCGGAATTCCTCCCAACGAAGAAGCTGTCAGAACTCCACGTCCATACGGATCATCAAATCACGGACATGAGAGCTGTACAGACCAAGTTTGGGAAACGCTACATCGTGGACGTTGCAAATCAGTTTGCCGTCTTCTTGCCAGCGCGGCTGGTAAAGGCCTTCGATCAAGATGTGAAAATGTTCGAGAGTATGCTGCAGCTGGCGCGCAATGGTCAACTCTACATGAAGTACATTGGTGGAAAATACAACAGCGTCGAGTTCCGTCGAGTCTGAGTATGGTGGAAAAGAATGCTCGTGAAGGCCCGGCGGAAACAACGAGTTCAACAGCAGCCAGCATCATCACCATCGTAGAGTGCAAGGACTGTTTGCATCACAGTCATCATCATCATCATCGTAGAGTTTTCGACGCTCGAGTCTGAGTATGGTGGAAAAGAACGCTCGTGAAGGCCCGGTGGAAACAACGAGTTCAGCGGCAGCTGGCATCGTCACCATCGTAGAGTGCAAAGACTGTTTGCATCACAGTCATCATGGTAGAGTTTTCAACGCTTAGTGCTATGTAAAAGTGTACAAAAAAAACTTTTTCATCGAATATAATGTAAGAAAAAAAAAAAAAAAAAAAAAGAAAAAAAAATTTCAAACTGTATTCACCGTAGACATCGGAAATAAATGGAGAGAACGATATTTGTTCAAAATGTTTTTATTCATTTAAAAAAAAACCCTCGCTCACACAACGCTTCGTTGAGACAATAATGATGAAAACTGCTGCCCCAAATGCCCTTTTGAGGAAGTGCATATTTTCGAATCCCTATAGGTTTTTTCTAGTATGGTGGGGATGCCTATCTGCTGTTCGATTTTTTAACATAGTGCGAGAGATGGAAAGCGCTTTCGCACGTGAACAAAGGCGAAATACGAAAAAAAAAAACGTCTCTTAAGAAGTTACGTAGAGGGCTAAGAAAAAGTGGATGAATTTATCCAGATGTTCTTTTTTTTCAACTATCTGGATGGAGGCTCATGTGCGAGACACTGTTATACACTGCAACGTTTCAACCACCTCGTCCGAAAGTCTCAAATTTTACGACTCTTTTTTTTCTTACGTCGAGCGCCAGGGACCGTCATACCCTATCGCTTCGCATGTGCAACTCGGGCCTCATCATTCCATAGGTCCACACTTGAAAACCCATAAAATTTTACGACAGCATGCGACGAAGACAGTGATCCGGGGAAAAAATGCATTTCCATTTTGCAGGGCTTTAGTTTTTCATCTCTGAATGATAATATATACAGAGAGTGCAACGTCAAACCTTGATGCCGACATTTGAGATCATGCAGGTCTTGACAAGTTAGCCCCATGATTAAGGATTTTTTCTTCGTTAACACTACCCTCCAAGCTATTAGAACTTTTTTTTATTGCTCCGCTATTCAGAGCATATATGATAACGGGATGTTTATGTTGAAAAACTATAAACGTTCGGAGATCTATGGATAAATACCTGTTTAGGCTTCGACCGTGCACCACTCAGGAACATTGAAAGTGCGGGGAAAAATGGATTTCACGAGTATCAACAGAGTCAGCCGGATGGCGGAATACCTTCCTACGAAGAAGCTATCAGAACTCCGCATTCACTCGGATCATCGAATCTCCGACATGAGGGCCGTGCAAACCAAGTTTGGGAAACGCTACATCGCGGACATCGCAGATGAGTTCGCCGTCTTCTTACCAGCACGACTTGTGAAGGCCTTCGACGACGATTTGGAAACGTTCGAGCGTATGCGGCAAGCGCCACGTGATCATCATCTCTGGATGACATACAAAGGTGGAAAATACAACAGCGTCGACTTCTTCCGACTCTGAGCACACCATGGTGGACAAAGACGAAATTCTTTGGAACACCATCGCCGAACAGCTGTCCACATCATCGAAAGTATGCTGCAACTGGTGCGCAAATGGTCAACTCTACATGCAGTTGTAGAAAATACAACAGCGTGAAGTTCCATCATCTCTGAGCATGGTGGAAAAGAGCAAATTCGTGGGGGCAGCATCGTTGAGTGGAACAACCGTCGGCATCACAGTCGTCTCGCCTTCGTTTTCAACGTTTTATGTGTTGACTATGTAAAAATGTATGCAAAAAACTGTTTTATCGAAGTGTAAGAGGAGGAGAAGTTCAAACTATTTTCGTCGTAGAATAAAGTATACAAATAACATATATTTTCATCGAAGTGTTTTCATTCATTTTTCAAAAAAAACCCTCGCTCACACAACTCTTCGTATACACTCAACCAGCTTTTCAGTGATTGTACATTTGCATGGGCGCAATTGTATTTCGTGTTGGAGGAATGATGCGGGCATTTGGATTTGGTGATTTTCGGCAACTTCTGCAGCGATGGACAGTCCAGAGTCTCCAAGTCGATGAGCTTTGTTGCGGGATCCGTGAATCTTGATAGCCATGTGCATTTTTCGAATCCCTTCACATAGATGGTAGTAGCTCCTTGCAAGATTCGTCGAAAGTTCAGTCGAAGACTTTGTTACGTGGGAGCAACGAATTGACAGGGTCATCGAAGTACTGAAAACGCAAAGCCGAATTAAGCGCCCACGATTATCAACTGAACGTCAGCAGTCATTGATAGCCCAAATATCGCATGTGGAAGGATTGAAGAATTCCGAGCACAGACATTTTATACACATGGGTACAGGAGACAGCGATGATGGGTTAATATGGCGAGAGATTGAGTTGAACGCGTAATGGTCCATACTTCAACCCCTGCTCGATGAAATTAAATAACGTGACAGTGGCTGAGCTTTACGACAAATACGTAAACTTCCGATAAATGTAACTAAGTATAATCCAATCCGCATTGAATGTTATATCTTATTGCCGTGGAAGATAATGATTATAAGGGCTGCAATTGATATGCAATCAAAAGATAATATACGTTGCGCATGGGCGGCTGTCACAGCTTTATACCCAGCTGAATGAAACAGTGAGCAGGCATCTTACGCACATTGTTTAACGGTATTGAATCTACTGACCATTGGATTCCCAGAGACAGCACATAAAAAAATTGAGCTTCAAGCAATCGATTCATCACTGTGTATACCACAAAAAAAAATACCTTGTTCCGATACGCATCACTCAATGTGAGAAGGAAAAGCATATTAATTTGCTATGCATACAAGGTACGAAGGACAATAATGTATGATATTTCGCATGGATCGAGAATCTGTCGAGTCTCCTGAGCACATAACTGAACAGTAACAGCCATAAGGATATATGTATGCGATCGGTGTGTGAAGTCAACGTAATTACTATATTGTTATATGTGCTTGACGAATTAAACAACAATCCACTATTTCGCAGGTGTTTGCCATACTTTAGATCAGAGGGAAAATTGCAATCACATAAGATCGATTGTTGAGCAGAAAAGAAATGGACTATCCGACTACCATCGGACAACCTATAAGTGGCTCCATTGTAAAGGCCTATATGGAGTGTTTATGTTTCTTAAAACTAATGACAGAGTAGATGAGGGTGTGGAAAGACTGATGAGAAGAACGTGGCAAAGGACATGTATCAATATCATGGAGTATTTATTATTGACTACTACATGTGTTGTTCATATGACGAATCCCTACCATAGTATCAATCACAGCACAGCGCTGATTCCATATCATGATTTGTTGAAGAACTAGAAAAACTAGCGCTGTGCATATAATACATTTTCTGCGACAATCAATGCTCGTCGTGAGTTAATTCTAATACGTTGGCGCAATGACAATTATTGTGTATTCAGTCATCATCCATCAGAAGAGGTGGAAGTTGAATTACTCAAGATACAATGGTATATGCTCCACATAATATTAAATGATGTAAATAAATTGTCATTACTTCGAATATTGGAAAGTAGGCAATACTTGAGTTTGTGTTTCCGATTTTGGGGTCTATACGAGTATCCACTGCTACAAAGCACAACGAAATATTTATAGATCGTACAAGCTGCCATCCCAGCTAGACAAACCAAAATATGTCATTTTTGCGTCATAGACTGGTGAAAAGAATTCTATGGCAAATGACATTACATTATTCGTCGACTGCAAACTCACCAGAGTTAAACTTTATCTCAATTCGGAATTCTATCCAGACGATGGCTCGAATTTGCACTTCGACAAAAAAAAAAAAAAAAAAAAAAAAAAAAAAATTCGGCCCTCTCACGGTTAATGATTGATTGCATCAGAACGAGCCTGTGAACAAATGCTACCGTAGATGCGTGAATAGAGTTCGAATGCAAGGAAGATTCACCATCGAATACAACTGCATATTGTTTCAATCGTACACGATCGCGTTGTTGCATATTGTCCAATGACCGACACTATCCATAACATTCTATAGATCCGCAAAATACTCCCTCGCCTAAATGAATGAATAGTTTAAAAATGAGTTTCTCGACGATCAACGTCAGTCATGATTGGATCTTGTCATCGACTAGATCACGCTAAAACATATTCATTATGACTGTGCCCACCTTTGTCGATCTTCAAGGATTCATTGTTGGAAGGAACTTTATCGTGAAGGAAGTAGCAATTCTGAGAGCGGGATGCATACTCTCCCATTACATTTTCGCGAGTCCCATACCATGGAGACTTCTCACAAAATCTGAGAGATACGAAGCATCATGGTTGATTCGTAATCATCATGATCTCAAGTGGGCCTATGGAAACGTTCCATATGGCATGGCCGAAGATTTAATAACGGCCGCAGTTGAAGGTTCAACGGAAGACGACATGTGTTCTATCGTATAGGTTAAAGGTCATGAAAAACGAGAATGGCTAGCTGATATACTAAATATGAAAAATGAACTAGTTATTGAGTCGTTGAATATGGACTTGGACGATATGGATGCCTCAAGTAAATTAGATGGAAGTTCTACTCTACGATGTGAAAAGCATAAAAACAATTGTGCCTTACAAAATGTATTTAAAATCTACAATTGGTGGCTGAATCATAAAGATTCGTGCAAAAAAAAGAAAATGTAACATTATGTACTTTTTTATTCTCCTCACCCCGTACTTTATGATGTCAGAATCATCGGATATCGAATTCTGCAACCGAATAAAATATTTCTTTCGAATGTGAAACCCATTTTTTGTATGGGATACACAAAAATCGAACACTTCGAGGTGTTTGAAGATTTTCGAGAGTCCTTCGTGAGATGTTCAAGAGTCTTCTGAAGACATTCATAAGACATTTAAAGACATTCCCGAGACGTTCGAAAACATTCATAATACGTTTGAAGCCATTCATGAGGGGTACAGAGAGGTTCAAGGGACGTTCTACGACGTTCATGAGACGCTCGAAGATGTTCGGGAGGCGTTCAAGAGCCTTTAGAAAACGTTTATTAGACGTTTGAAGACATTCATGAGAGTTTCGAAGACGTTCAAGAGATTTTCGAAGCCGTTCAAGAGATCTTCGACGGCATTCATAATACGTTTGTTTGGGTTAGTTCGAGTTTGTTTGGGATTTTCACCCAAACAAACTCGAACTAACCCAAACAAAACTGACCCAAACAAACCCAAACAAACGTATTATGAATGCCGTCGAAGATCTCTTGAACGGCTTCGAAAATCTCTTGAACGTCTTCGAAACTCTCATGAATGTCTTCAAACGTCTAATAAACGTTTTCTAAAGGCTCTTGAACGCCTCCCGAACATCTTCGAGCGTCTCATGAACGTCGTAGAACGTCCCTTGAACCTCTCTGTACCCCTCATGAATGGCTTCAAACGTATTATGAATGTTTTCGAACGTCTCGGGAATGTCTTTAAATGTCTTATGAATGTCTTCAGAAGACTCTTGAACATCTCACGAAGGACTCTCGAAAATCTTCAAACACCTCGAAGTGTTCGATTTTTGTGTATCCCATACAAAAAATGGGTTTCACATTCGAAAGAAATATTTTATTCGGTTGCAGAATTCGATATCCGATGATTCTGACATCATAAAGTACGGGGTGAGGAGAATAAAAAAGTACATAATGTTACATTTTCTTTTTTTTGCACGAATCTTTATGATTCAGCCACCAATTGTAGATTTTAAATACATTTTGTAAGGCACAATTGTTTTTATGCTTTTCACATCGTAGAGTAGAACTTCCATCTAATTTACTTGAGGCATCCATATCGTCCAAGTCCATATTCAACGACTCAATAACTAGTTCATTTTTCATATTTAGTATATCAGCTAGCCATTCTCGTTTTTCATGACCTTTAACCTATACGATAGAACACATGTCGTCTTCCGTTGAACCTTCAACTGCGGCCGTTATTAAATCTTCGGCCATGCCATATGGAACGTTTCCATAGGCCCACTTGAGATCATGATGATTACGAATCAACCATGATGCTTCGTATCTCTCAGATTTTGTGAGAAGTCTCCATGGTATGGGACTCGCGAAAATGTAATGGGAGAGTATGCATCCCGCTCTCAGAATTGCTACTTCCTTCACGATAAAGTTCCTTCCAACAATGAATCCTTGAAGATCGACAAAGGTGGGCACAGTCATAATGAATATGTTTTAGCGTGATCTAGTCGATGACAAGATCCAATCATGACTGACGTTGATCGTCGAGAAACTCATTTTTAAACTATTCATTCATTTAGGCGAGGGAGTATTTTGCGGATCTATAGAATGTTATGGATAGTGTCGGTCATTGGACAATATGCAACAACGCGATCGTGTACGATTGAAACAATATGCAGTTGTATTCGATGGTGAATCTTCCTTGCATTCGAACTCTATTCACGCATCTACGGTAGCATTTGTTCACAGGCTCGTTCTGATGCAATCAATCATTAACCGTGAGAGGGCCGAATTTTTTTTTTTTTTTTTTTTTTTTTTTTTGTCGAAGTGCAAATTCGAGCCATCGTCTGGATAGAATTCCGAATTGAGATAAAGTTTAACTCTGGTGAGTTTGCAGTCGACGAATAATGTAATGTCATTTGCCATAGAATTCTTTTCACCAGTCTATGACGCAAAAATGACATATTTTGGTTTGTCTAGCTGGGATGGCAGCTTGTACGATCTATAAATATTTCGTTGTGCTTTGTAGCAGTGGATACTCGTATAGACCCCAAAATCGGAAACACAAACTCAAGTATTGCCTACTTTCCAATATTCGAAGTAATGACAATTTATTTACATCATTTAATATTATGTGGAGCATATACCATTGTATCTTGAGTAATTCAACTTCCACCTCTTCTGATGGATGATGACTGAATACACAATAATTGTCATTGCGCCAACGTATTAGAATTAACTCACGACGAGCATTGATTGTCGCAGAAAATGTATTATATGCACAGCGCTAGTTTTTCTAGTTCTTCAACAAATCATGATATGGAATCAGCGCTGTGCTGTGATTGATACTATGGTAGGGATTCGTCATATGAACAACACATGTAGTAGTCAATAATAAATACTCCATGATATTGATACATGTCCTTTGCCACGTTCTTCTCATCAGTCTTTCCACACCCTCATCTACTCTGTCATTAGTTTTAAGAAACATAAACACTCCATATAGGCCTTTACAATGGAGCCACTTATAGGTTGTCCGATGGTAGTCGGATAGTCCATTTCTTTTCTGCTCAACAATCGATCTTATGTGATTGCAATTTTCCCTCTGATCTAAAGTATGGCAAACACCTGCGAAATAGTGGATTGTTGTTTAATTCGTCAAGCACATATAACAATATAGTAATTACGTTGACTTCACACACCGATCGCATACATATATCCTTATGGCTGTTACTGTTCAGTTATGTGCTCAGGAGACTCGACAGATTCTCGATCCATGCGAAATATCATACATTATTGTCCTTCGTACCTTGTATGCATAGCAAATTAATATGCTTTTCCTTCTCACATTGAGTGATGCGTATCGGAACAAGGTATTTTTTTTTGTGGTATACACAGTGATGAATCGATTGCTTGAAGCTCAATTTTTTTATGTGCTGTCTCTGGGAATCCAATGGTCAGTAGATTCAATACCGTTAAACAATGTGCGTAAGATGCCTGCTCACTGTTTCATTCAGCTGGGTATAAAGCTGTGACAGCCGCCCATGCGCAACGTATATTATCTTTTGATTGCATATCAATTGCAGCCCTTATAATCATTATCTTCCACGGCAATAAGATATAACATTCAATGCGGATTGGATTATACTTAGTTACATTTATCGGAAGTTTACGTATTTGTCGTAAAGCTCAGCCACTGTCACGTTATTTAATTTCATCGAGCAGGGGTTGAAGTATGGACCATTACGCGTTCAACTCAATCTCTCGCCATATTAACCCATCATCGCTGTCTCCTGTACCCATGTGTATAAAATGTCTGTGCTCGGAATTCTTCAATCCTTCCACATGCGATATTTGGGCTATCAATGACTGCTGACGTTCAGTTGATAATCGTGGGCGCTTAATTCGGCTTTGCGTTTTCAGTACTTCGATGACCCTGTCAATTCGTTGCTCCCACGTAACAAAGTCTTCGACTGAACTTTCGACGAATCTTGCAAGGAGCTACTACCATCTATGTGAAGGGATTCGAAAAATGCACATGGCTATCAAGATTCACGGATCCCGCAACAAAGCTCATCGACTTGGAGACTCTGGACTGTCCATCGCTGCAGAAGTTGCCGAAAATCACCAAATCCAAATGCCCGCATCATTCCTCCAACACGAAATACAATTGCGCCCATGCAAATGTACAATCACTGAAAAGCTGGTTGAGTGTATACGAAGAGTTGTGTGAGCGAGGGTTTTTTTTGAAAAATGAATGAAAACACTTCGATGAAAATATATGTTATTTGTATACTTTATTCTACGACGAAAATAGTTTGAACTTCTCCTCCTCTTACACTTCGATAAAACAGTTTTTTGCATACATTTTTACATAGTCAACACATAAAACGTTGAAAACGAAGGCGAGACGACTGTGATGCCGACGGTTGTTCCACTCAACGATGCTGCCCCCACGAATTTGCTCTTTTCCACCATGCTCAGAGATGATGGAACTTCACGCTGTTGTATTTTCTACAACTGCATGTAGAGTTGACCATTTGCGCACCAGTTGCAGCATACTTTCGATGATGTGGACAGCTGTTCGGCGATGGTGTTCCAAAGAATTTCGTCTTTGTCCACCATGGTGTGCTCAGAGTCGGAAGAAGTCGACGCTGTTGTATTTTCCACCTTTGTATGTCATCCAGAGATGATGATCACGTGGCGCTTGCCGCATACGCTCGAACGTTTCCAAATCGTCGTCGAAGGCCTTCACAAGTCGTGCTGGTAAGAAGACGGCGAACTCATCTGCGATGTCCGCGATGTAGCGTTTCCCAAACTTGGTTTGCACGGCCCTCATGTCGGAGATTCGATGATCCGAGTGAATGCGGAGTTCTGATAGCTTCTTCGTAGGAAGGTATTCCGCCATCCGGCTGACTCTGTTGATACTCGTGAAATCCATTTTTCCCCGCACTTTCAATGTTCCTGAGTGGTGCACGGTCGAAGCCTAAACAGGTATTTATCCATAGATCTCCGAACGTTTATAGTTTTTCAACATAAACATCCCGTTATCATATATGCTCTGAATAGCGGAGCAATAAAAAAAAGTTCTAATAGCTTGGAGGGTAGTGTTAACGAAGAAAAAATCCTTAATCATGGGGCTAACTTGTCAAGACCTGCATGATCTCAAATGTCGGCATCAAGGTTTGACGTTGCACTCTCTGTATATATTATCATTCAGAGATGAAAAACTAAAGCCCTGCAAAATGGAAATGCATTTTTTCCCCGGATCACTGTCTTCGTCGCATGCTGTCGTAAAATTTTATGGGTTTTCAAGTGTGGACCTATGGAATGATGAGGCCCGAGTTGCACATGCGAAGCGATAGGGTATGACGGTCCCTGGCGCTCGACGTAAGAAAAAAAAGAGTCGTAAAATTTGAGACTTTCGGACGAGGTGGTTGAAACGTTGCAGTGTATAACAGTGTCTCGCACATGAGCCTCCATCCAGATAGTTGAAAAAAAAGAACATCTGGATAAATTCATCCACTTTTTCTTAGCCCTCTACGTAACTTCTTAAGAGACGTTTTTTTTTTTCGTATTTCGCCTTTGTTCACGTGCGAAAGCGCTTTCCATCTCTCGCACTATGTTAAAAAATCGAACAGCAGATAGGCATCCCCACCATACTAGAAAAAACCTATAGGGATTCGAAAATATGCACTTCCTCAAAAGGGCATTTGGGGCAGCAGTTTTCATCATTATTGTCTCAACGAAGCGTTGTGTGAGCGAGGGTTTTTTTTTAAATGAATAAAAACATTTTGAACAAATATCGTTCTCTCCATTTATTTCCGATGTCTACGGTGAATACAGTTTGAAATTTTTTTTTCTTTTTTTTTTTTTTTTTTTTTCTTACATTATATTCGATGAAAAAGTTTTTTTTGTACACTTTTACATAGCACTAAGCGTTGAAAACTCTACCATGATGACTGTGATGCAAACAGTCTTTGCACTCTACGATGGTGACGATGCCAGCTGCCGCTGAACTCGTTGTTTCCACCGGGCCTTCACGAGCGTTCTTTTCCACCATACTCAGACTCGAGCGTCGAAAACTCTACGATGATGATGATGATGACTGTGATGCAAACAGTCCTTGCACTCTACGATGGTGATGATGCTGGCTGCTGTTGAACTCGTTGTTTCCGCCGGGCCTTCACGAGCATTCTTTTCCACCATACTCAGACTCGACGGAACTCGACGCTGTTGTATTTTCCACCAATGTACTTCATGTAGAGTTGACCATTGCGCGCCAGCTGCAGCATACTCTCGAACATTTTCACATCTTGATCGAAGGCCTTTACCAGCCGCGCTGGCAAGAAGACGGCAAACTGATTTGCAACGTCCACGATGTAGCGTTTCCCAAACTTGGTCTGTACAGCTCTCATGTCCGTGATTTGATGATCCGTATGGACGTGGAGTTCTGACAGCTTCTTCGTTGGGAGGAATTCCGCCATCAGGCTGACTTTGTTGATATTTGAGAGATCCATTTTCACTCTTTTTCAAAGTTCTTTTCGGAGAAGTTGATGGTGCGGTGGAATAGTGCAGTCTGAGCTTGGTCCATGAAATCATAAGCTCCCTCGTAGCCCCTCCACTCAGATTTTTAAAACTTCTCCCCACTTATCCAATCATAGGCACGTTTAACAGGTTCAAACACGTTCGAAGAACCCCGCACGTAGAGCATTTCCCCCCTCGCAACACTTTCCACAGTCCCGACGTTGGGGTGGGGGGCCATCAATGTGATCCTTCATCTGTGGTGTATTATAATGCTCCATGCATGGAAGATACGATATCACTTCACTATCGTTCCGATGATACTCCGGCAAACGATCCCACAGTAAACCAATAAAGTTACCCCAATACTTTAGGAGCAAGACCTTTGGAACTTGTTCGAGCTCGTTTTTGGTCAAGTCCAGGGGGTGCTTGGCCGGATGCACTGCGTACATACTCGCACATCTGAACATCTTGACGTAATGTTGTGGAATGAAACCTCGACGGGTTGAAACTTGTTTTGGAATAACGCTGCAGCTGCATACAATAAATAAAGCATTTTATGGGCTTTGAAGGGCCACCCTTCATATGGGAACTATCGTTATCTCACTCCCGAAAATTTTCCTAGCCATAGATGGGATTTCCCCCACGCCCCCCCCCCCGCCACATACACACGCACGCACACACACACACACACACACACACATGCACACATTTGGCTAAGTTTTATATATATATATATATATATATACTCCTGTGAATAGTCTAGACAAAATGCTGCGCTTACATCTATAATGTTGATAATAAATTATCAGATTTTATGGGTTTTCAAGGAAACGCGACTCTATGATGCCCCCTCCCCCACAGAGTCGACAGCGGCTTCCCCCTCTCGCCCGCGGGTCCAGCTATCGCCTGGAAGACATCGTCACCAAAAACTAGCCTCCCCACTCTCTAACACCCCCCCCCCCCCCCCCCACCGCAACCCCGCACTCGGCTGCCGCATGCAGGATCCCCCCCCCCGCCATGCATACCCCGGCTTCCCTGCGCTCAACCCCCCCCCCTTCCCACCGCCATGCATACCCCGGCTTCCCCGCGCTCGACTCCCCCGCCCCGCTCCCCCCTGAGATCCCTGAGTTAGAACCGCTATAGCTCTACTACTATCGCGTGTCCTCTCCGCGTATATCGAGTGACGGTAAACGAATAAAAAAGTGTTGGTGATTTTCAGTGCGTGTGGTTGAAATATTTTAGTCGAAAAAAAATCTTCGATTTTAATTTGCGTGCGTTTCTTGATTCGGTTGCGATTGTTTTTTGTTTTCGTGATTTCGCGTCTCGAAAGACGAAGACCCGGCAACCATTTTCGGTCGTTCTCGTTCGATCGCGTGTCTCCTCTGCGTATATCGATTGGCGGTAAAACGAATAAAAAAGTGTTCGTGATTTTCGTGCGCGTGGTTGAAATATTTTATTCGAAAAAAAAAAAAAATGTCCAATTTTATCTTGCTCGCGTTTCTTGATTCGGTTGCGACATTTTTTTGACTTCGTGATCTCGCGTCTCGATAGACAAAGACCCAACATCCATTTTCGTTCGTTAACGTTCGATCGCGTGTCTCGTCTCCGCATATATCGATTGGCGGTAGATGAAAAAAAAAGTGTTCGTGATTTTCAGTGCGCATGGATGAAACATTTTATTAAAAAAAAAATCGATTTTATTTTGCGTGCGTTTCTCGATATTCGGCTGCAAACTTTTTTGTCTTCGTGATTTTGCGTCTCTAAACACAAAGACCCAGCATTCATTTTTGTTCGCTACATTTCTCGAAATCAGAAAAAAAAAATTCATTTCGTATTGTGTTGCGCAAGTTTTGATTTAACCGAAGAAAGATACTGACGCCAAGTGTTTTCTCGCATTTTCAGAAACCAACAGCGGTCGACCATTCTTTCCCTGCAACCGTAAATCGCGTGTTGCCAATTCGGATAGTCCGTTGCTGAACCGGATGCCAACGCTTCTTCAGTCTCCTTTCGTTCACTCGCTAGTCGACATCAGTCATCGACTCGGTAGTCGTGTGGATAGAGTATTTTTTGACTTCGTGATTTCGCGTCTCGAAAAACAAAGCCACGGCATCCATTTTCGTTCGTTCTCGGTCGATCGCGTGTGTCCTCTCCGCGTATATCGATTGGCGGTTAATGAATAAAATAGTGTTCGTGATTTTCTGCGCACGGTTAAAATAGTTTATTCGAAAAAAAATTGTCCGATTTTATTTTGCGTGCGTTTCTCGATTCGGTTGCAAAATTTTGTTGTCATCGTGATTTCGCGTCTCAAACGACAAAGACCCAGCATCCATATTTGTTCACTCTCATTCGATCGGTAAATTTCTCTAAATCGAAAGAAAAATATCATTTCGAATTGTGTTGCGCGAGTTTTTTTTATTGAACCGAAGAAAGATACTGACGCGAAGTGTTTTCTCGCGTTTTCAAAAACCAACAGCGGTCGACCATTTTTTTCCTGTAATCGTAAATCGTGTGTTGCCAATTCGGACAGTCCGTTGCTGAACCGAGTGCCAACGCTTCTTCACTCTTCTTTCGTTCACTCGCTAGTCGCCATCAGTCGTGTGGATAGAATACGTCTTCGCGGTTCTCATTGCACGTAAGTATCGATATAAGTAACTTGAGGATGATACATACGAGTGCAGGGCAGCTCATTATTTTTGTATCACGGTCAAATGTCTGCAATCTTTCGATATATTTATAGTCAAAATCAAAATAAAATTCAAGAAAAAAGTGCGCGTGTTAGTTTCTTGAGAGAACGAAAGACTTATATTCAGTTAAAAATTTTATCCATTTAATATTGATTTTATTGCGTGTGTTTCTCGATTCAACTGAGCGAGTTTTTTAACGTGTTACTTTACCCATCGCGAAAGACAAAGCCGGGCATCCATATTTGATCACCCTCGTGCGATCGCGTTTCCTCTCCGCGTATATCGATTGGCGGTAAACGAATAAAATAGTGGTCGTGATTCTCCGTGCGCGTGGTTGAAATATTTTAGTCGAAAAAAAATGTTCGATTTGCGTGCGTTTCTTGATTCGGTCGCGATTTTTTTTTTATTTTCTTTTTATTTTGTGATTTCGCGTCTCGGAAGACAAAAACCCGGCATACATTTTCGTTCGATCGCGTGTCTCCTCTCCGCGTATATCGAGTGACGGTAAACGAATAAAAAAGTGTTCGTGATTTTCAGTGTTCGTGGTTGAAATATTTTATTCGAAAAAAAAATTGTCGGATTTTACCTTGCGTGTGTTCCTTGATTCGGTTGCGACATTTTTTTGACTTCGTGATTTCGCGTCTGAAAAGACAAAGACCCGGCATCTATTTTCGTTCGTTCTCGTTCGATCGCGTGTCCTCTCCGCGTACATCGAGTGACTGTAAACGAATAAAAAAGTGTTCGTGATTTTCAGTGGGCGTGGTTGAAATATTTTATTCGAAAAAAAAATTGTCCAATTTTATCTTGCGTGCGTTTCTTGATTCGGTTGCAAACTTTTTTGACTTCGTGATCTCGCGTCTCGAAAGACAAAGATCCGGCATCCATTTTCGTTCGATCGCGTGTCTCCTCTCCGCGTATATCGATTGGCGGTAAACGAATAATAAAGTGTTCGTGATTTTTAGTGCGCATAGTTGAAACATTTTATTCGAAAAAAAAATAATCCGATTTTATTTTGCGTGCGTTTCTCGACTCGGTTGCCAAATTTTTTTGACTCCGTAATTTCGCCTCTCGAAAGGCAAAGACCCGGCATCCATTTTCGTTTGTTCTCGTTCGATCGCGTATCTCCTCTGCCTATATCGATTGGCGGTTAACAAATAAAATAGTGTTCGTGATTTTCTACGCGCGGTTGAAATAGCTTATGCAAAAAAAAATTGTCCGATTTTATCTTGCGTGCGTTTCTTGATTCGGTTGCAAACTTTTTTGACTTCGTGATCTCGCGTCTTGAAAGACAAAGACCCGGCATCCATTTTCGTTCGATGGCGTGTTTCTTCTCCGCGTATATCGATTGGCGGTAAACGAATTAAATAGTGTGCGGGATTTTCAGTGTGCGTGGTTGTAATATTTTATTCGAAAAAAAAAAAAAAAAAAAATCTTTTATTTTACGTGCTTTTCTTGATTCGGTTGCAAAATTTTTTGTCTTCGTGATTTCACTTCTCGAAGGACAAAGAACCGGCATTCATTTTCGTTCGTTCTCGTTCGATCGCGTGTCCTCTCCGCGTATATCGAGTGACGGTAAACGAATAAAAAAGTGTTGGTGATTTTCAGTGCGTGTGGTTGAAATATTTTAGTCGAAAAAAAATCTTCGATTTTTATTTGCGTGCGTTTCTTGATTCGGTTGCGATTGTTTTTTGTTTTCGTGATTTCGCGTCTCGAAAGACGAAGACCCGGCAACCATTTTCGGTCGTTCTCGTTGGATCGCGTGTGTCCTCTCCGCGTATATCGATTGGCGGTTAATGAATAAAATAGTGTTCGTGATTTTCTGCGCGCGGTTAAAATAGTTTATTCGAAAAAAAATTGTCCGATTTTATTTTGCGTGCGTTTCTCGATTCGGTTGCAAAATTTTGTTGTCTTCGTGATTTCGCGTCTCAAACGACAAAGACCCAGCATCCATATTTGTTCACTCTCATTCGATCGGTAAATTTCTCGAAATCGAAAGAAAAATATCATTTCGAATTGTGTTGCGCGAGTTTTTTTTATTGAACCGAAGAAAGATACTGACGCGAAGTGTTTTCTCGCGTTTTCAAAAACCAACAGCGGTCGACCATTTTTTTCCTGTCATCGTAAATCGTGTGTTGCCAATTCGGACAGTCCGTTGCTGAACCGAGTGCCAACGCTTCTTCACTCTTCTTTCGTTCACTCGGTAGTCGCCATCAGTCGTGTGGATAGAATACGTCTTCGCGGTTCTCATTGCACTTAAGTATCGATATAAGTAACTTGAGGATGATACATACGAGTGCAGGGCAGCTCATTATTTTTTTATCACGTTCAAATGCCCGCGTGCGTCTCTTGATTCGGTTGCAAAATTTTTTCGTCTTCGTGATCTCATGTCTCGGAAGACAAAGGCCTGGCATTCATTCTCGTTCGATCGCGTGTGTCCTCTCCACGTATATCGATTGGCAGTAAATAAATAAAAAAGTGTTCGTGATTTTTAGTGCGCGTGGTTGAAATATTTCATTAAAAAAAAAATTGTGCGATTTTATTTTGTGTGCGTTTCTTGATTCGGTTGCAAAATTTTTTTGACTTCGTGATTTCGCGTCTCGAAAGACAAAGACTCGGCATGTATATTCACTGGGGGTAAAGGCATACAATAAAATGGGCGTAATTTTCAGTGTGCGTGGTCGGAATAGTTTATTCGAAAAAAATTGTCCGATTTTATTTTGCTTGCATTTCTCGATTTGGTTGCAAAAATTCTTTGTTTTCGTGATATCGCGTCTCAAAAGACAAAGGCCCAGCATCCATATTTTTTGGCTCTCGTTCGATAGCTAAATTTCTCGAAACCGAAAAAAAAAATTCTGTCCGAATTATGTCGCGTGAGTTTTCTGATTCAATCGAAGACAGATATTGACGCCCAGTGTCTTCTCGTATTTTCAGAAACCAACAACGGTCGACAATTTTTTCCTTATAATGGACAGTCCGTTGCTGAACCGAATACCAATGCTTCTTCACTCTCCTTTCGGTCACCCGCTAGTCGTCATCAGTCGTCGACTCGGTAGTCGTATAGATAGAGTACGTCTTCGCGGTTCTCATTGCACGTAAGTATCGGTATAACTTGAAGATGATACATACAAATGCAGGACAGCTAATTATTTTTATATCACGTTCAAATGCTCGCAGTCTTTCAATTTGTTTATAGATACTATTAACATAAAATTCAAGAAAAAAAGTGCTTGATAATTTCTTGAGAGAACGAAACATGTTTATTCAGCTAAAAACTTTCTCCATGTAATATTGGTTTTTTGCGTGTGTTTTTCGCTTCAACTGAGCGAATTTTTTGACGTGTTTCTTTACGCTTCTCGAAAGACAAAGCCGGGCATCCGTTTTCGTTCGGTCTCGTTCGATCACGGGTCTCCTCTCTGCGTATATCGATTGACGGTGAACGAATGAAAAAGGGTTAGTGATTTTCAGTGCGCGTGGTCGAAATATTTTATTCGAAAAAAGACCTGTTCGATTTTATTTTGGGTGCGTTTCCTGATTCCGTTGCAAAATTTGTTTCACTTCGTGATTTCGCGTCTCAAAAGACGCGAAATCCATATTTGATCACCCTCGTTTGATTGCGTGTCTCCTCTCCGCGTGTATAGATTGGCGGTAGATGAATAAAAAAGTGTTCGTGATTTTCAGTGGGGTTGGTTGAAATATTGTATTCGAATAAAGAAATGTCTAATTTTATCTTGCGTTCGTTTCTTGATTCGGTTGCGAATTTTTTTTGACTTCGTAATCTAGCGCCTGAAAAGACAAAGACCCAGCTTTCTTATTTATTCGCTCTCCTTCGATCGCTAAATTTCTCGAAATCGAAAAAAAAATAATTTCGTATTGTGTTCCGCGAGAGTTCTGATTTAACCGAAGAAAGATACTGACCCGAAGTGTTTTCTCGCATTTTCAGAAACGAACAACGGTCGACCATTTTTCCCCTGTAATCGTAAATCTTGTGTTGCCAATTCGGACAGTCCGTTGCTGAACCGAATGCCAACGCTTCTTCACTCTCCTTTCGTTCACTCGCTAGTCGCCATCAGTCGTCGACTCGGTAGTCGTGTGGATAGGGTATTTTTTTGACTTCGTGATTTCGCGTCTCGAAAGACAAAGACCCGGCATCCATTGTCGTTCGTTCTCGTTCGATCGCAAGTGTCCTCGCCGCGTATATCGATTGGCGGTAAACGAATTAAAAAGTGTTCGTGCTTTTCAGTGCGCGTGGTTGAAATATTTTATTTAAAAAAAAATTGTTCGATTTTATTTTGCGTCCGTTTCTTGATTCGGTTGCAAAATTTTTTGACTCCGTGATTTCGCGTCTCGAAAGACAAAGACGCGGCATCCATTCTCGTTCCTTCTCGTTCGATCGCGTGTCTTATCTGCGTATATCGATTGGCGGTAAAGGAATAAAAAAGTGTGCGTTATTTTCCGTGCGCGTGGTTGAAATATTTTATTCGAAAAGAAAAAAAAACGTTCGATTTTATTTTGCGTGCGTTTCTTGATTCGGTTGTAAATTTTTTTCGTCTTCGTGATCTCACGTCTCGAAAGACAAAGACCCGGCATCCATACTCGTTCGTTCTCGTTCGATCGCCTGTTCTTGCCGCGTATATCGATTGGCAGTAAACGAATAAAAAAGTGTGCGTTATTTTCCGTCCGCGTGGTTGAAATATTTTTGTCGAAAAAAAGTTCGATTTTATTTTGCGTGCGTTTCTTGATTCGATTGCGATTTTTTTTTTGTTTTCGTGATTTCGCGTGTCGAAAGACAAAGACCCGGCATCCATTTTCGTTCGTTCTCGTTCGATCGCGAGTCTCCTCTGCATATACTGATTAGCGGTAAAACCAATGTAAAAGTGTTCGTGATTTTCAGTGGGCGTGGTTGAAATATTTTATTCGAAAAAAAAATTGTCCTTTTATCTTGCGTTCGTTTCTTGATTCGGTTGCGAAATTTTTTTGACTTCGTAATCTCGCGCCTCCAAAGACAAAACCCAGCATTCATATTTTCTCGCTCTCCTTCGATCGCTAAATTTCTCCGAAACGAAAAAAAAATTCATTTCGAATTGTGTTGCGCGAGTTTTCTGATTTAACCGAAGGAAGATACTGACGCGAATTTTTTTCTCACATTTTCAGAGATTAACAACGGTCGACCATTTTTTTCCCTGTAATCGTAAATCGCGTGTTGCCAATTCAGACAGTCCGTTGCTGAACCAAGTGCCAACGCTTCTTCACTCTTCTTTCGTTCACTCGCTAGTCGCCATCAGTCGTGTGGATAGAATACGTCTTCGCGGTTCTCATTGCACGTAAGTATCGATATAAGTAACTTGAGGATGATACATACGAGTGCAGGGCAGCTCATTATTTTTTTATCACGTTCAAATGCCCGCGTGCGTCTCTTGATTCGGTTCCAAAATTTTTTCGTCTTCGTGATCTCATGTCTCGGAAGACAAAGGCCTGGCATTCATTCTCGTTCGATCGCGTGTGTCCTCTCCACGTATATCGATTGGCAGTAAATAAATAAAAAAGTGTTCGTGATTTTTAGTGCGCGTGGTTGAAATATTTCATTAAAAAAAAAATTGTTCGATTTTATTTTGTGTGCGTTTCTTGATTCGGTTGCAAAATTTTTTTGACTTCGTGATTTCGCGTCTCGAAAGACAAAGACCCGGCATGTATATTCACTGGCGGTAAAGGCATACAATAAAATGGGCGTAATTTTCAGTGTACGTGGTCGAAATAGTTTATTCGAAAAAAATTGTCCGATTTTATTTTGCTTGCATTTCTCGATTTGGTTGCAAAAATTCTTTGTCTTCGTGATATCGCGTCTCAAAAGACAAAGGCCCAGCATCCATATTTTTTGACTCTCGTTCGATCGCTAAATTTCTCGAAACCGAAAAAAAAAAATTCTGTCCGAATTATGTCGCGTGAGTTTTCTGATTCAACCGAAGACAGATACTGACGCCCAGTGTCTTCTCGTATTTTCAGAAACCAACAACGGTCGACGATCTTTTCCTTATAATGGACAGTCCGTTGCTGAACCGAATACCAATGCTTCTTCACTCTCCTTTCGGTCACCCGCTAGTCGTCATCAGTCGTCGACTCGGTAGTCGTATAGATAGAGTACGTCTTCGCGGTTCTCATTGCACGTAAGTATCGGTATAACTTGAAGATGATACATACAAATGCAGGACAGCTAATTATTTTTATATCACGTTCAAATGCTCGCAGTCTTTCAATTTGTTTATAGATACTATTAACATAAAATTCAAGAAAAAAAGTGTTTGATAATTTCTTGAGAGAACAAAACATGTTCATTCAGCTAAAAATTTTCTCCATTTAATATTGGTTTTTTGCGTGTTTTTCGATTCAACTGAGCGAATTTTTTGACGTGTTTCTTTACGCTTCTCGAAAGACAAAGCCGGGCATCCGTTTTCGTTCGGTCTCGTTCGATCACGGGTCTCCTCTCTGCGTATATCGATTGACGGTGAACGAATGAAAAAGGGTTAGTGATTTTCAGTGCGCGTGGTCGAAATATTTTATTCGAAAAAAGACCTGTTCGATTTCATTTTGCGTGCGTTTCCTGATTCCGTTGCAAAATTTGTTTCACTTCGTGATTTCGCGTCTCAAAAGACGCGAAATCCATATTTGATCACCCTCGTTTGATTGCGTGTCTCCTCTCCGCGTATATCGATTGGCGGTAAACGAATAAAAAAGTGTTCGTGATTTTCAGTGTGCGTGGTTGAAATATTTTATTTAAAAAAAAAAATTGTCCGATTGTATTCAAGTCCGATTGTAAGTCAAGAAACACACATTGTCCGTGTGTTTCCGGATTTGTTTGCAAACATTTTTTGTCTTCGTGATTTCGCGTCTCGAAAGACAAAGACCCCGCATCCATTTTCGTTCGTTTTCGTTTGATAGCAAAACTTTTCCGCGTGTATTGGTTGACGGTGAGCGAATAAAAAAAGTGTGCATGATCATCAGTGGCTGTAATTAAAGTATTTCATTCAAAATTAAAAGAAGAAAATTTATTTCGAGTTTTGTTGCGTACGTTTTACAATTTAAGCGAAGAAAGATTCTGACGTGTGTTTGCCTATTTCCAGAAACCAACAGATGTCGACCATTTTCTTGTCATACCTTTGATCTCATGTCGCCAACTTCGGTCTATTGCTGAACCAAATGCCAACGTTTCGTCACTCTTTGGGTTATTTGCAACTAGTCGCCATTAGTTTCGTTGCTCGCCAGTTCTCGCTACACGTGAGTACTCAGTAAACTTGTGTACCAAGTGCAGGGCAGCTAATTTTTTTCGATCTTGTTTGTGCAATTTAAATGCGCGCAATCTTTCGATATATGTATAGCTATAATTACAATAGAATCCAAGAAAAAAAAGTGAATTTCTGCTCAACTCGTGTTAGAGATATGAAGTCCCTACTGTACCTAACCTCTTCCTCACTTGAAATTATTGATCCCATTATTTGTGGAAGTACATTTATTCTCCGTAGGAAAAAATCGATGTATTTTCGAATTTTGATACGAGTACATATTGTATCCTCCGATTATTAGTTTTTTTTTTTCATGCGTTTTTCAACTCGGCACGTGAAATTGTTCGACCTTTATGATTACGCTTTTCTAAATGCTAAACCTGGGCCCTCGTATTTTTTTCACACCCTTTCGATTGCGTCTCTCCTTTCTGCGCGTATTAATTGACAGGAAAGAAAGAAAAAAATTCTCTGTTATATTGGATGTTCCAGTTTATGGGTCTCTAGTACACGTAACGTAACGTAAAAATATGATGGCGAAAATCTTTCAATACTCGTGATGCGCACATTCTCGCGATTATTATCAAGGCCCCATCACTTTCATACATTTATTCGTTCCACTGAGTGTCATTTTTATACCTCAAACAACTCACTATTCAGTAATTCTGTCTCCTTTTACTTTTTACAGCTATTCGTTATCCTGCAGTCCACATAGATACGCAGACAAGGGTACCAATGACGTTTTTTCGCCATCTGTTCGTGGTTACGATACTGTTTCTGCTGTCATGTTTCTTGCGATCCGACCAAACAAATATTTCAATGGTTAAACATTCCGGCCTTCAGCACAAGTAAGTATTGTATACGTATAATAACAAACGGAAAAAATATAGTTCGCCTTCAACGTCCAATCAATCGAGAAATTTCATTTGAAAACATTTTTTCGGAGTATCGGTCCTCTTTTACTAAATCGGTAAATGTAATATGATAATTAACATTCTCATTTCCAATGTTTACCACAGACTAGACTAAATCGTGATTCAGTGTAAGATGAAACTATATATCAGATACAATTTAGAAAAGACCGAGAAATGTTGAGTATCATTTGCAATCTGCATTTAAATATATTTCTGAACAAAAGTATAATACATTTTACAAATACTTCCCTCAGAAATGATTATTTTTTTTTTTTTAGGTTTGACGTTAATGGAAGCGACACAAACATTGCAGATGAAGGTCGGCTCCGACTTGCTCTCAATGTTTGCACGATATGCATAATTTTTCATATAATTGATTTTCAAAATTTTCTGCAAAAACACGAGACCGGAAATAACGATTTATCTCTCATCGCTTCATATCTCCCGTTGAGCGTAACGCAACCATTCGATTCACCGACAAATTTAGCTGGACTGGTGAGTATTAAACATTTACTACTCTCTCATCATTTATAGAATTGAAATTCCAAGATTTGATGCTGTATATTCTATTTTTTTTGTTGAAGTGAACATTTAGTTCTCAAACCATGCACACAAGCTATATATAGCGTCTATAGCTAATATAAACACCTTAAATGTTTATTACATTTCGAATCGAGATCTCCACGCCATCTCTCCGAAATAATATAACTTTGGTATCTCATTTTTGGTGACAGGATTCGGCCGCTGACGGCTTCTACACTGTAACGGGCAACAATTACGAGGTGAGTAAATTCAAAATGATTACTTGTATTCTGGATCCATCATAATACCATTTAATAATGTGAAACACACCTCGTTCAAGGTTAATGTAAATCTAAACAAATTAAGAATATAGCATACTTATCATTCGCTCTTAATAAATATATATATCGCTGGGTGCTTTCCAACAAACGTTAGATATTGTCTATAAGTATCGTATTGTAAGTATAAGTAACATCAGACATTCTCGGTCAGTATTCGGTTTTTATTATGCCGAAACATAAATAACTTCCGTTTTTTTCAATAGATTTTACTGGCTCCATCGGAAGTTATTTATGACTCGACCCAATAGTTGTTTTCATTGTCGTACCAATTTTTCGTTAATACATGAGGTCCGAAAATTGCACAATTCTTATTTGATTTTCAAGGTTCATACTTAACAGGGAAAAAATAGTTCCAAAACCTATTGCCTAGTCCACAAGTTCGAGGGTGCTCTTCTGATTGGTGATGTCAGAATTGTATTGTGATGACTCTATCATACCAATATGGCGCATTTTGAATATGAATTTATTAAAATTTTGAAATTCTTAATTTGAAATGCGCCATATTGGATTTTGGAGCCATTATAATGCAATTCTGACCTCACTAATTGAAAGGGTACCCTAAGGAAAATGATGGAATAGGTGGTTTTTGAATTGATATATTTTTTTCTCCGTTGCGAATGAAGCTCGAGAATCAAGTAAGAGTTGTGTATTTCTCGAAATTAATAGGTTGACATACAACAACGAATTGTACGCAAATGTTTTTTATTTATTTGTTTCTGAGGTTTAGTTAAGGTAGTCCTATCGCTTCACACTAGTCATACCACTGATCATACTTGAAGTTTGTACAATTTATATTTTTGGCATATGCAAAAAAAATTGTAATTGAAATTTTGCATGTCTGAACTGTTTAATGAAAGTTCACATTTACTTAGAAAAATGAAAAAATAGTTATTCCAACGATTCGCGCAGTATTTGTAGGTTAGATATTTGGCAACATTGGCTTTATCTCCGTCTCTTTTTACTCAACCAAGCGAGTTTAACCTCCATGCTTTTCAACGTCGATCTGCCAAAATAATGCCAGTTTTGAGAAATATAAAGCATTGTATTCGGGCCCCGACTGGTAAGAAGCGTGGAAACATTGTGTCGGCGAAATATGTCGGTTGAAAATAATATATGTGTGGAAATTCGAATGAGTGAGATGAGGTTAGGACTACAGTCAGCTGTTGCTTTGCTGTCACGTCTCTGTATCGTAGCAAGTGGTATAAATCCAATACCGAAAGTTCGAATTGAACTTGATGTTACATAAAAATTAGGTCAATACGCGTCATTTTTTCTGAGAGCATTCGATTACTTCAAGTGTTCGGTATGTAAATCTGATTATTTATAAGAATTTGACGGATTCCCACTGTTATATACACTTTTGTAGCGACGGGAAATTGGATTTTTGTATGTCGTCTCGAAATTCCTTCGCAAAAATAGGCAATTTTAATATTTTTCTTCAATCGACTCTAAAATTTTACAGAGACGATTATTAAGATATTTAGTGGAGCACAAAAAAAAAAATCCTACGGATTGAAGCCTGGCGATACGACTACCAAGAGGTTAGGCCACTCTAGAGGCCGAAAAAATAGGCTTTTTGGGGATTTTTTTTTTTTTCAGAAAAACTACAAAATAAATCGAGATTACAAAAAAGGGTGTTTATCATACATATGATGTATGTTGACTGTATACAATAATTTTTTTGAAGCGATTAAATTCAAAATGGCGGCTGTGCAGCGTTTATCTCGAAACTGTATTTTTTAAGTTGGCCGGAAACATAATTCAGACAATTTTCAACCGATCCACTTGAAATGTTGAATATATCTTGAAAAATACATTGTCTATGGAAGTACGTAATATTTTTTTTATATTGTATAGTTTTTTGTTATTAACAATCATACGACGATTTGTCAGGCGAATTTTTCACCTTCCAAAAATTTGCCTAAAAAACCGTCAGATAATTGTTAATAACAGATGAACTATGCAAAATAAAAAAAATCCTACGTCCCCTTCCATAAACAATGTATTTTTCAATATATATTCAACATTTCAAGTGAATCGACTGAAAATTGTCTGAGTTATGTTTCCGGCCAACTTAAAAAATGTAGTTTTGAGATAAACGCTGCACAGCTGCTATTTTGCAATTAATCGCTTCAAATGAATTATTGTATACAGTAACTCACAGTATGATATACACCCTTTTTTGTAATCTCGATTTATTTGGTAGTTTTTCTGAAAAAAATCCCCAAAAAGCTTATTTTTTCGGTTTCTAGAGTGACCTAAAGCCTCAAATGATACGATTAGTCGTGCACAATTCTAAATCAGTAGTCTTTTTCCGTTGTTGATAAATAAAAACCTTAAACTTTGTGCAGATGTAAACTATTTCTCTTTTTTCTTGCACATTTAGTACGTTCCAATACGTGACCATCAACTAATGCGATCGACGAAGAAAAAATGTTGATAAAAGTATGTACAATGAAAAAAAAAGCAAGATCAACTTTCAGCAATTGTGGAAGTTTCCTAATTTCGATTCATAACCATAACATTGAGTAACCATCACATTCCCTACCGACCTTTTCGATTCTCCTTACTCTTTTTTTTCTTTTACTCAATTATCTCATTAAACTCATTCGCTAGATTGGATTGAATATACAAAAGAATCAGAGTTCAAAATATACAAAAATGAAATAAAATGTTTTCTTTCAATCGATAAAAATGGAGATGAAATTAGAAAAAGGAATTTGAAAAAAGACCCAACGTCAGCGATATGCAACTTTGGCATATAAAATTAAAAGAGATTTAAAAGCTGCATTTCCAACAGTGTAAAAAATACGAATGAAGATTAACGTATGAACGCAACATTGTGCAAAAGTACGTTTTATTATTTTGCAATATAGTATCAAGGCAACGAGAACATTATAGTGAAATCAATAATCGGTAATATCATTTTAATTCGGTCCATCGCAATATTTCTTACGTGTAAATAAATCTTCCTTATGTTTCAAGATATAATTACCTCTGTTTAAAATAACACGTGGTACTTGTAATATTTTTCTCCCCCAATGTTACTGGTGACGTTGTTCCTTATCCAATTATCATTGTACTCAAACTTTATAATTGTACTTACGTATTTTCTTAAATGACAATCTTTCGCCATCACTTTTTCTTGAAATCGCCCATGTTACACGTTACGAAAAAATGAAATTACATTGGTACAATGTTATCAAGTTTTTATCTAGCGTACGGACTTTGGCAAACAATTTGATCCAATATTTAATATAAGTAATACGAGTTTATCGAGGAATCGCCGCAATCCTTTTACAGTGTTGCCACATTTATTAATTTTTATTCAATTACATTTTCTAATGTTGAATCTTAGTATGTACCTAAGATTCAATTGGAATTGAATTCACGAATAATACTGTTTAGTACTAAATACATAAATAATAAATTTACAGGGAACTCATAAATTCCTTTTACTAACGAATAAATACTTCAGATACACAGCAAATAAAAAAACAGTTGAACTAATCGTCTTAAGGTAGTGCCTCCACAGGAGAGTTGAATTAAGAAATGGTTGAAATTTGACATATATGTTATTTAATGCATTGTCCAAACATCTGTGCAATTTGAATAAGTTTGACCACCCCAAACCGGAGATATTTACACTTAAAGTTGGCTTGGTTTGCACGTAACAAATGCGTTATGATGGGCAAACAGAGCATAATTAATTCTACCGCCAAAACTAAAATTAAGAAATTGATAAAAAACGAGGATAAGCTAGAGTAAGATATCATGAATAATGTGAAAAAAATGAGAATCATTCACCATCTAGTTTCCAAGATATAACCATGAGAAGCCCTCACAATTTTGGTGCAAAGCCTGGCAAAGCTTGGCAAAGCCTGGAACAAAAACAATTTGGAAAAAGCCTGGACAGTCCCGGCAAAAAGTTCACTGGCAATAGTAGATCAAAAACACAATATAAAATATATTTTACGGCAATAAATGATATCCATCGTATTATCTACTAGTACCGAGTCAATATTGCGTAGTTTTTAATTTTATTTATTACTAATTAAACCAATTATCAATCTTTTAAACATGAACATGGTATGTAAACTTTTGGTTGAGATTTTCGCAGAGGAACTACCTTAAGAGAAAACGGGGTTCCTACATTTTCCAGTGCCATCTGAAGTCCGCTGTTTTTGAGGAAGCTATTCAAGCGAGTAACAGATCTTTCAATCAACGTAATAGCCGCGGGTATACTGTGCTTTTCCCTGTCAACAATAACGTCATCGGCAAATGGAGTCATTTTGCATCGGTCAACAATATTTAACTCTAATTTTGTTATATATATAGTGTACAAAACAGAGCTCAACACGCTTCGATGTGGTAGTCCTCGAAAGCTTCAAAGCGTTTTTTTTATTAAGTTCACAAATGTAACTGTTAGTTCCCTTGCGGGCACCAAGTTATATATAAATACAAGCAAGCCTAGTGGATAGTCGAACTCTTTCAAGCGTTTGACTAAAAGATCTGCTAATACTTTATCATAAGCATTGTGAATGTCCATAAAGATGGCTACTACATGATTCTCACATTCGAAAGCTTTCAATACATCAGGGTACAATAGAGCTAATTGTCTAAGCATGACCTCGATCTCCTGAATCCGAATTGAGAATTCGGCATTTTTTTTGTGAAATTCAAGCCGCTAATTGAATCTAAAATTTATCAGTCTTGAAAACACACGAAGCCAACGATTTCGGCCTAATTTTTGTACTGTCATTTTTGGTGGAAGGAAGGTCGTGAAAGTGGTTCCCACTACAGCCGAAGTTAGGGTTAAAAAAATTATCGTCAATTTTCGGAAGTCTCTTTTGTATGCTTACTAAACCAATTAATAAGTATCTGTAAACATCAAGTATCTCAAAATTTGAAGTGAAACAAATCGAAATTCTTTCGTGAAATCTGACCGCTATTGATGTTAATATGAATAAAGTTTTTTATAACTTCCAAAAGCAGATTGTATTTTTTTGTATTTCTAGATGGGCAGACCACGCAGCGTTTCTGATACCGAAGCTGTTGAACTGATTCAAAAATACATCCACTACTTCAAAACAGATGATTTTCCACAGAGCAACTCACAATGTTGGAAAGACATGAGTAATGAACTTGATGGCCGTTGGAAACCACATTCGGTGTACACACACGTGAGAGAGAACAAAAACGGTCATCTTGACGCAGCTCGTCGTAACTTGGGTATCGTTGTTCAATCACCCCTAAAAACTTATTCCGTCCTTGATGAGGATTTCGTCGATCAGTCATCCAATTATTCGGAATCTTCCGAGTCGTCGTACCACGATGACGAGAATGAAGATCCAGAAACTGATGTCTTCCCTTTGACTCTATCATCTGTCGAGTGGGCATTGATAAAACCTGATGAAGCATCGAATGAAAAGAAAAAAAAATTGAAATCGCGAATTTGGCCAAACGTTATCACGAAAGCATTTTGGAATAAATACAAATTTTCTTGTGCGTTTATCGGAAAATGGTCCCACGTACGGTCAGAAGAAACCGACCATAATGATAACTGCATCGATCTGATATCTGGATATTTTTTGAAATTTAAAGGTGTATGTAGAAGTAAAAAATGTTCAAATGTTATCCTTGGTACCGCAATCGAAAAACCCATCGACGGTAAACTGAAATTGATGATTAAAACACGCGACACTCGTGTGGATTACCACGAAGAAGTCAAACGACCATTGAATGGACCACAACGCAAATCAGTAGCAAAAGAATTGAAACGACGAAGAGTGGCGGGTTATCGACAAAATGTTCTCTCGAAAAATATGGAATTTGGTGAGAACGAACCACCATGGATCAGCAAAAGTAACGTACGTAACTAACGCAAGCCAAAATGGAACAAAACAAAGAAGATCTCGGAATAACATCGATAAAGAAGATGGATATGATTTCGAACATCCAAAACATGATGCAGAATTTTCGATACGCACACAGCATTCGTGAAATCGGTGCAAAGAAGTTTTTCGTGTTTTACTGCAGTCCGGAACAAGTTTTTATCGAAAAAGAATACTGTAGAATAAAAAAAGGTTCTTCGCAAATATGTCTTGACGCTACGGGCAAAGTAGTAAAAAAATTCGAAATTTTTCCAGGACACCAAACAGGTCACATTTTTCTCTACACAATCACGATTAATTTCGAGGGAAAAACTTTACCGGTTTATCAATTGCTATCTGAGAAGCACGATGCTTCTTTTATATCTTTTTGGCTCCGTGAATGGATTCGAGAGTGTGGAGCGACAATTCCAGACGAAGCTATGGCAGATCTGGGTCGTGCTCTGCTATTAGCGATGTGCGAGGCATTCAATCGTATGACTCTAAAAGAATATGTAGACGTTCTTTTTAGTTGGGCAATCAACGAAGGCCACAAACTGCCACGTCCGCTTAACACGGTGATAAGAGCAGATGTCGCACACCAGATGGCCGCGGTTGCCAGATGGAAATGCATTCAAAATTTGCGTCACCCCATCGTCAAGGGATTTTATCTTCGTACAGTCGCGTTGATGATTGACTGCCAAACGATCAGAGAGTTCGAGAATATTTTCCGTCTAACTTGTATCGTTGCTCTCCATCTCGATCAGAATCAACAAAGCATGGCGTCAGACAAAGCCGTTTCCGTTTTTGAAGCCAGGCGCCTCTTAGAAGAATCCATTGCTGACCGCCGCACAATCATCGAGAAGCTTGAGACATCTATAAGCAACATAGAACATCAAAAGGAAGCTACGAGCGCTTTAAATTTACCCGAAGATAAATCAGAAAAAAATGTAACTTTGACGCATCAATGGATCAAAAGCATAATTAGATCGTGCACACCTCTCGATCAATCAACTGTGGGAGGCGACGCTGTAAACAGTTTTTATTTTCCAGAATTTATTCAATCGTTGGAACGGATCGCTAAAGAATTCCCTATATGGACAGCTGCAGCGCTCCCTGGTATACAATCTCATGCAACAACAGCGTCGCAAGAGGGATATTTCGCGGAAATGAGGAATAGGATTTTCGAAGGTATCAATTTACCATGTTCTGCTAATCGATTTTTGAAAGAGCATATTGACGATCTTCATTCGGGAACCAACGAGGTCGCGACAAAATTAAAACACTTCAATCACAATCATAGAATGCCGATATTGTCTTCCTCCAAAACCGATCGCAATTCGGATTCTACCCACCATCAAGAAAACTTCGCTCACGCTTCGACTCCCACTACTCGAACTATTCTGACTGAAAAGCCAAAATTTATTTTGAAACAAAATATCAAGAAATCTCAGCATCATGAAAATTTCATTCACGATTCGACTCCGACTTCTCGAACGATTCTCTCGGAAGAGCCGAAATTGATTTCAAAACAAAATACATCAACTCCAGTATCTACGTTTATCGAGCCACGTTCGGAACTCGCTCCTGGCCGGCATTCAGCACGTGGATCAGCAAGCACCGTATCTGAACCACTCGATTTCGATGTTAATTCCGAATTAATTAGCCGCTTAATTGATAGACCTCGAACACTAAACGATTCCGACTTAACAAGTGGCGAAGCCTGGAAAGGCTTGATTAACGAAAAAACCTCATTCACCAACGCAAATGAAGCGTATCTCGAAGAACACAATGTTGACCACGTATTGATTACAAAGATTGATCAGAACATCTTGACCGAAAGCGTTGATTCCAACACGGATACTGAACCGTCTGACATCAATTTAGCAAAACCTATTTTCTTGGGCTCGCCGTTAATCAGCGACCATAATTATTCTAAATCAATAGAGGAAGATATTCCTACTGAGAGTAAAAAAAAAATGGGCCCAAAAATAAAAAACAAAACTTCTAAAGAAGGATTTTATTTCCAACCATATCCGCAAATAAAATTCGTCAACGCGAGGCTCGAAAATCGAGGGAAAAAGGGTTTTCTTCTAAAAAACGGCTCGAAAACTGGAATCATGAAAATAAATAACATTTCTGTGGATCTTCAACAAACTTGTGGATTTGATGCGATCGTTCATATTGTACAATTCGGTGCTATTTACGATGCAAAATACCTAACATTTCTACAATCGTCGAGCAATCGCACTTTGAAATTCATCCGCAAACTCATTAATGTCGGTCCATCAACGGAAGTTCTCCGAGAGCGCATCCTTCTTCTTAACGAGTTTTATCCGCTTGTAAAAGACTCTAATGCTCCGACCATTAAACCTCATAAGCTAATTGCTGAAGACTCTATAACATCGATATGGAAATATCTGTTCGCTTATTCCGAGTCAACCGAGCCAAGTGCAACGATTGATTCTACGTGCGATAACCCGCACTGCATCTCGTCATTACCAACCGACGTTGCGTACTTGGATGTGAATGGTACAACTATTAACAGCAAAGGCATCGGATCTTTGCAAGATGCAATTAAATTTCATAAAAATGACTTTAACGTGAAATGTCGCCAAAAAGACTGTCCCGGCTTAGTCACACAAACTGTTCGGCCCCATTTTCATATCATGATTGACTTGGATACGAGAACCCACTTGCGAAAAACACAGCATCTTCGATGCCGATTAGCCGATGTACCATTTTCATTGGATTTAGGAAAACAATATCGGTGAGTTATTGTGAACATAGAAGATATTTGTATTACTAGCTCAAACGCGCGGTTCACGCGCTCCACCTTGTTTTCCATCCGTAAATCATCAATGAAAAATCAACTTAATTAATGTACTTAAAACTTTTTACTTACTATAATTGTCATTGCAGTACTGATAGTATAGTTAAAAAATCTGAAACGAAGTAATAGAATCATTTTTAGTCAGATTGGAACAAACATTTAATACGAATTTCTTTTCTTACTGATACGTTCCTCTCGCGGTGGAATTTCTTTGACGTTTATATTTTAAGTTCACCCACTTCTATCAACAAAACTTTCTACATTTTCTTCTTGGTCAGTCGTGCTAATTACAGCGTTTCTCCAATTTTAAAATCAATATATTTAACACTCCTTTTTATAACAAAAATACCAACAAAACTTTTTTAAATGGGCAACGATATGCGTTGGTTATGGCAGAGTACAGTTTGACATATTCATACGACTTGTCATTTTGCTTATTTGACAGCCGTCGCTTCGGCTCATTCAACAGCCAATCACAAAAAGAACAATTCGATAACAATAAATATATCGATTGATCGATATTGTTCACCCGGATTTTTTAAGAAAGGCATATATCCAATAAATTATGATAATTAAAAACATGTATACTGTTTTCTAATTACAGATTGATAGGGGTAATTCAACATCTTCCTGGCCACTTCGTGGCGTATTGTCGGAAACCATCAGGCCGTTGGTTGAAGTGCGATGATATGCAACCAAACATACAAGGATGCGCTGACTGTACCATAATAGTACCAATTGCTGCTATTTATATTGCTGTATAAAATGATCGTTTTATTTTTCTGCTCAATTTAAAAAAAAACGTTTCAAAAACTGATTTATCGATACCAGTTATAGGAATTTCAATTCTGTTACGGAAATTTCGGTAGAGTAACTTAAATCCGACGCTGGATGTGTTGTTTTTGAGAAAAAAAATGTATCATGATAATATCGCACCCCACAGGATTTCGAGATTTCATGAGTTTTTTTTCTGAAAAACAACACATCCAGCATCACACTTGTCAAGAGTACTTTCGCTTACAAATGTTATGCAGATAACGAAAGTATTTTCTGCATTTGGAAATTACGATTTTTTAAATTTGCATCCGCCATCTTGAATTTTTGAAATTTGTTAGCACATTTGGATTCAAAGGTTACCAAAATAAGAAAAATCCTTTGGAATTGACAAGTCGACAAATTCTGGTACTTATGATTGCGAAAAAAGTGATATATTTTCCATTTTTTTACTGCTATGTTGAATCAAAAACGTAAAATTAACTAAAACGTATACAGTAATGTTCTATTCAACATAAAATTACATTTTAACGAAAAGATGCTCGAGAAAACATTTTCAAAAAAATATACAAGAAAATCCGAGTTTTACAAAATTTCAGGTTATTTCCGTGATTTGGGAAAAGTTATAGTGACTTGAAGTTTGAAAAATATATTTTCCTTAAATTTAAACTATTCACATCACCAATGATCATAGTCCGAATTCAAATTTAAATTTGACTTTTCGGTACTTTTTCTCATAAAATCCGCCGGATTGTGTTTTGGAGCCACTAAAATGAGATTTTTACGCCGAAAATCGAAAGAGCACACCCGAAAACAGTAAAGTACATGGCTGCCTTGTAAATCCACTTCAATTTTCTCATTGCGTTGAGAACTTCAAGATCAACCAAAAAAAGTGTCCTGTTCGGTGTTAATGGGTTCAATTTCCCATCCAGAATCGACCCGCTGATGAACAACATGAAAGTTGTTCACACGCGCAGACGTGTGTCGTTATTATATTTTTTTTCTTCATTTTTCAACAATTTTTGTCTGCTTCAACAATTAAAAGGAAAGAGTTGAACAAAAAACAGCAGACGTATGTTTTCATTGAATTTTTTCATTCTCAAAGCTTTTCTTTCTATGCAGAAATACGTTACAAAAATTTCGCAATCAGTTCATTCGGTAGATTTTATTCAAAGTTGAAAATAAATGATAAAAAAACATTAAATAGTAAACTTCTATTTAAATAATATCGTCAACGGCCGCAAAAGCCTGAAAACTAAAATTACAAAAACATTGCAATGAAAATATTCATGATAAACATAAATTATATTATATACATAAAAACAAATAAATTAATCAAGGATGTATTGCAGAAATTAGTCCTGCAACATAAATGGCATGAAAATTTTAAGTAGTACTAATGCTATATCAACGTGAAAAAATCAATTACATGTAAGATACTGAGCCCAGTAATTTCGAATAATAACAACGTTGAAAGGTTACTAATTCATTGTTGAATGGAGAAAAATTATGAAAATGTTCAAAAAAGTTTTTTTCTTCCGTGTCAGATCAATTCTTTCATTTTTTAAAACCACTGTAAATGTATCGATGTTTCAGTGTTTTGAATTTCCTTTAATTTCGGAAAAACTTGAGTAGAAAACTTTTGTTTTTAGAAAAGCTCAATTCAAATTTAAAACAAATAATTTACGAATCAAATTAGTTTGAAAGAAAAATAAATTTTTCGAATATTTTCATATTTTTTTAGTTTGATATTATTTTATAATGTTGTCATAATTGAAAATTACTGTTCTAAGTATCTTATACAGGGTGTCCCAGAAGGGTGTCCCAGAAGGGTCATCCTTGCAATGGTAGATCGGGGATGTAATTCTAAGTCGATTGATATATATGCGTGTATGGGTCTCCAATGGACCACTGATTCATTTCTAATTTTTTTAATTGACCAATCACATACGGTCGCCACGTTTGTGAGCAACGCACGCGAAAAGTGGTGTCGCGAGGGGCTAGCCCTCCACCCTGCGAGCACACGCACGGTAAGCTGTGTGGCCTCAGACCGATAACGCGGGCTTACCGCGCGTACGCTCGCATGGTGGGTGATTTGCGGCTCGTGGCGCCACTGCTCGCGCGCGTTGCTCACCGACGTAGCGCGCGTATGTGATTGATCAATTAAAAAATAATAATATATCCGGGGTCGATCGGAGGCCCATACATGCATATATCAATCGACTCAGAATTATCATTGCATATATCATCTCCGATTTATCATTGCAAGAATTACATATCCTTCTGGGACAACCTGTATAAGATACTTCGAACAATAATTTGCAATTATAACAATAAAAGTGTTCTACTTAAGTTTTTGCGAAATTGAAACAAATTTAAAATATTGAAACAGTGAAAAATTTACAGTGGTTTTTAAAAAATTGAAATTTATTCATTGTTGCTGGAATAATGTCTACCGTACATCCATGAGACGTTAATTTGAATGTTTAATATTATAAAGATATATTATATGTAAGAAAAGTATTAAAAACTTGTGATAGTAATACTAATACATGAAATTAAAGACTGAAAGTCTAATCATTATCGCTACAAGATGTAACAGTTATAAAACTGAAGTGTAAGACTGTATAAAGACTGAAGTATAATAAACCATTTTTCACGTAGCTCCTTGTCAACAAGTTATCAGCGTTTTATAAGCACCGACCGCTATAAGAATTGGAGAATGGAGTAACATGATAAAGTTGAAATATGTACTTAACGAATTATTACACCAATCGTTGGTATGCATAAACATCTATAATTTGCGCAAACTATTCCTTAATTGTTGGCATAGAAAGATGTGAGATCCAATTAATTTTTCACATTATTTCCGTGAATTTATATACAAGTTCGGTGGATCTCATAGTGGCGGACGTTTACGCCATAAGGCAGATTGTCGAAAGGTACTTGTCGATTGTAAATATGAAAATTTATTTCTCAAATTACAGAATTGCGATTTTAGTCATGTCCAGAACGATTTGCAATAGAATAGTGTAAAAGAAAACCTTGTTTCGAACATTTCACCTACTATCTGTACTCTCAATCGAATTTACTAATTGTAAACAAAGTATTGATTTCCAAACTTTGATTATTATTCCCTGAACTTGCCCAAACTGTTAATATAGAAAGATATAAGATCAAACCAATCTTTCCCATTATTTCCGTGAATATACAGGGTCTCCCAGAACTCAACGTTAAGCCGAAACGGGGTGACAGGATTGATTGTAACGATCATGAGGAAAATCCGAAAAAAAATCTATCCCATGCAGTTTGAAAATTATGGGCATTTAAGAAAAACCTAGAAATTTGGTCAAACTGTAAACATTTTTCGGTTATTGTGAAACACACCCAAACAAACCCAAGTTTCCTACAATTGAGACTATTTGTTAAACTATGAATTGAAAATTTTCAAAATTTGTCTACTTTGAAAGGCCCTGCTTTATTTTTTTTCTGCTTTATTTTTTGTCTGCTTTATTTATTTTTTTTTCTCATGATGGTTACAATCAATCCTGTCACCCCGTTTCGGCTTAACGTTGAGTTCTGGGACACCCTGTATATCTCCGTAAGGTAGATCGCATAGTTGCGCTCGTTTCGGTGATAAGGCGGATTGTCGGAAGGTAATTATCGATTTTGATTATAGATATTGATTTTCCAAACTTGGAATTCGTTTGAGCAGTCTTGCCCAAGCTATTGCGGGGAATAAATTGATTCCCAAACTTTTATAATTTCCGAAACGTTCCTAAACCATTCCTAAATTGTAGGCAAAGAAAGATGTGGGGTCCAATTATTTTTTCGCATTATTTCCGTGTATATATATACAGGTAAGGTAAATCTGACGGTTGCGTGCATTTACACGATAAGGCAGATCGTTGAAAAATTATCGATTTTAATTATGAAAATTAATTTCCCAAACCAGGAAATCGTTACGTCAGTCTTGCCCAAACTATTTGCAATCGAATGGTGTACTTTCGGTCGGTCATGTCATCTGCTAACTATAGGTTAAATTGAATTTGTTTATTGCGAATAAATTATTGAGTCCTAAACTTTAATAATTATTTCCTCAAGTTGCCCAAGACGTTCCCAAATTGTTGGCATAGAAAGATGTGGGATCCAATCATTTTTTCGCATTATTTCCGTAAATATATATACAGGTAAGGTAGACCTGACGGGTGCGTCCGTTTACGCGATAAAGCAGATCGTCGAAAGGTAATTATCGTTTTAATTCTGAAAATTAATTTCTCAAACTAGGAAATCGTTGCACCAGTCTTGCCCATACTATTTTCCATCGAATGGTCTACGAAAAACTTTTCGATCATGTCATCTGCTAACTATACCATATATTTAATTTGTTTATTGCGAATAAATTATTGGTTCCTAAACTTTAATAATTACTTCCTAAAGTTGCCCACACCATTCCCAAATTGTTGGCATAGAAAGATGTGGGATCCAATCATTTTTTCGCATTATTTCCGTGATTATATATACAGGTAAGGTAGATCTGACGGGTGCGTCCGTTTACGCGATAAGGCAGATCGTCGAAAGGTAATAATCGATTTTAATTATGAAAATGAATGTCCCAAACTAGGAAATCGTTACAGCAGTCTTGCCCAAACTATTTGCAATCGAATGGTGTACGGAAAACCTTCTTTCGATCATGTCATCGGTTAACTATCCGTTAAATTTAATTTGTTTATTGCGAATAAATGATTGATTCCTAAACTTCAATAATTATTTTCTAAAGTTGCCCAAACCATTCCCAAATTGTCGGCATGGAAAGATGTGGGATCCAATTATTTTTTTCGCATTACTTCCGTGAATATATATATACAGGTAAGGTAGATCTGACGGGTGCGTCCGTTTACGCTATAAGGCAGATTGTCGAAAGATAATTATCGATTTTAATCATGAAAATTAACTTTCCAAACTAGCAAATCGTTACAGCAGTCTTGCCCAAACTATTTGCAATCGAATGGTGTGCGATAAACCTTCATTTGATCGTGTCATCTGCTAACTATACGTTAAATTTAATTTGTTTATTGCGAATAAATTATTGATTCCCAAACATTTATAATTATTTCCTAAACTTGCCCAAACCATTCCCAAATTGTTGGCATAGAAAGATGTGGGATCCAATCATTTGTTCGCATTATTTCCGTGAATATATATAGGTAAGGTAGATCTGATGGTTGTGTGCGCTTACGCGATAAGGTAGATTGTCGATAGGTAATTATCGATTTTTATTATGAAAATTAATTTCCCAAACTAGAAAATCGTTACTGCAGTCTTGCCCAAATTATTTGCAATCGAATGGTGTATGATAAACCTTCATTCGAGCATGTCATCTGCTAACTATACGTCAAATTTAATTTGTTTATTGCGATTAAATGATTGATTCCTAAAATTTAATAATTATTTCCTAAACTTGCCCAAACCATTCCCAAATTGTTGGCATAGAAGAGAGGTCCAATCATTTGTTCGCATTATTTCCGTGAATATATATATAGGTAAGGTAGATCTGACGGGTGCGTGCGCTTACGCGATAAGGCAGATCGTTGATAGGTAATTATCGATTTTTATTATGAAAATTAATTTCCCAAACCAGGAAATCGTTACAGCAGTCTTGCCCAAACTATTTGCAATCGAATGGTGTACGATAAACCCTCATTCGAGCATGTAATCTGCTAACTATACGTCAAATTTAATTTGTTTATTGCGAAGAAATGATTGATTCCTAAACTTTAATAGTTATTTCCTAAGCTTGCCCAAACCATTCCCAAATTGTTGGCATAGAAAGACGTAGGATCCAATCATCTGTTTGCTTTATTTCCGTGAATAGATATATAGGTAAGGTAGATCTAACGGTTGCGTGCGCTTACGCGATAAGGCAGATCGTCGATAGGTAATTATCGATTTTTATTATGAAAATTAATTTCCCAAACTAGGAAATCGGTACAGCAGT
Source organism: Ophion costatus (assembly GCA_951751655.1). Lineage (NCBI taxonomy): Eukaryota > Metazoa > Arthropoda > Insecta > Hymenoptera > Ichneumonidae > Ophion > Ophion costatus. Next base: position 15,043,849 of record OX632359.1, on the reverse strand, counting down.
CTTGCCCAAACTATTTGAAATCGAATGGTGTACGATAAACCTTCATTCGAGCATGTTGACTGCTAACTATACGTCAAATTAAATTTGTTTATTGCGAAGAAATTATTGATTCCTAAACTTTAATAATTATTTCCTAAAGTTGCCCAAACCATTCCCAAATTGTTGGCATAGATAGACGTGAGATCCAATCATCTGTTCGCTTTATTTCCGTGAATAGATATATAGGTAAGGTAGATCTAACGGTTGCGTGCGCTTACGCGATAAGGCAGATCGTCGATAGGTAATTATCGAATTTTATTATGAAAATTAATTTCCCAAACTAGGAAATCGTTACAGCAGTCTTGCCCAAATTATTTGCAATCGAATGGTGTACGATAAACCTTCATTCGAGCATGTCATCTGCTAACTATACGTCAAATTTAATTTGTTTAATGCGAATAAATGATTGATTCCTAAACTTTAATAATTATTTCCTAAACTTGCCCAAAGCATTCCCAAATGATTGGTGAAAAAAAATTAAGATTCATGAATTTTGTCTGCTAACTATACGGCGGTCCTTCTAACCGCTCCTCGCCAACCGCGGCGCCGTCCATGCTCTGCCTCGGAGTGAGCGTCGGAGTACCCCTCCCGCGCGCTCGTAAGGTCCGATCCAACCCCATCCTTGCGTGGTGTCGCAATAAAATGTTCTCGATGTTCTGTTGGTCGACCATTCGTCACATGCGCACTCACTCCACTGCTCCGAATTCCTTTTTAGACACGCGGTTCAGCATATCCCACTTCTGAATTGTTACGACCGTTATTTTCGAACGGGCCGCTGCGCAGGCAGGGAGACGTGGAATACTACCGGTTTTAAAATATGGCGGCACACTTTATTTCGGAGTAGAAGCACATGCGATTGCTGGTCGGTCTTAGGCCGCACGAGTGTAATAATTCACACACACACACAGTCCTTGTCCTTTTACCACACAGGTCCCTACCGCAGGGCTCACACAGACGCCCAGTCCCGTAGGCCACTCAGTTGCACCCTCAATAGTGCGGTTTACTCTGGACACATGTGCTCACGTTCGCGTTTCGGAGTAGAAGAGAAGCCGACTCTTAACAGGGCCTCCTGCGATACTCACGGCGTGCTTCGTCTCTCCTAGTGGGGCGAGACTGTCACCACGTGGGTACCGCGCTGGCCAGAGCGCGAAATTCAAATGATTTCGTGTTTATCAATTCTTCTAATGAAAAGCGATGAAAAATCGACTAAGAAAATGTTTAAGTAAAATTAAATTAGGGGGTAAGCCACCCCTTAATTTGCCTTTTTTCACCCCACACTAAAGAGGGTTGTATGGAAATTAATAAAACAGGTATAATTTTGAAGGGGCATTAAAATTAAAGTTGACGGGTTTTTGCGTTTTGGCGGCATAGCAAATTTAAGGGGGAAAACCATCCCTAACATAAATTGAAACGACCATGATAGCATGGTCGTTTTTTCGTTGTTTAAAGTGTATCCGCTGATTTAAAATATCTCTATAAGCTACAATTTAATGTTTTATCATATTTCAAAATGATTAAATTCGTCTTAAGGGGTAACTACCCCTCTGACGAGAAACATCATTGAAGTATCCGCTTTCGATTTCATTGAAACTCATGTATGTGGTAAAGCAGTAACACGCGTTTTGACCCGACGACAAAATATCCGACGACAGAATATCCGCAGGACAAAATAACCTCATGACAGAACATCCGCAAGACAAAATATCTGCCGATTTTATATCCGCTGTCGGTAATTAAATGTTGAAGTGTTTGTTTGGTGTTTTGTTTGGTATTTTTGGGTTTGTTTAGTGTTTTGTTTGCGTTTGTTGGGTGTTTTGTTTGCGTTTGTTTGAGTTGGTTGCCAATCTTATATCCGCTGCCGGTAATTAAATGTTGAGGTGATTGTTTGGTGTTTTCGGTGTTGTTTTGATGTTTTTGGTGTTTTGTTTGGGTTTGTTCGGGTTGGTTGCCGATATTATATCCGCTGTCGGTAATTAAATGTTGAGGTGTTGGTTTGGGTTTGTTTGGTGTTTTGTTTGCGTTTGTTTGGTGTATTGTTTGCGTTTGTTTGAGTTGGTTGCCAATCTTACATCCGCTGTCGGTAATTAAATGTTGAGGTGTTTGTTTGAGTTTGATTGGTATTTTGTTTGCGTTTATTTGGTGTTTTGTTTGCGTTTGTTTGAGTTAGTTGCCAATCTTATATCCGCTGTCGGCAATTAAATGTTGAGATGCTTGTTTGGTGTTGTTTTGGTGTTGTTTGGTGTTTTGTTTGGGTTTGGTCGGGTTGGTTGCCGATATTATATCCGCTGTCGGTAATTAAATGTTGAGGTGTTTGTTTGAGTTTGTTTGGTGTTTTGTTTGCGTTTGTTTGAGTTTGTTGTCAATCTTATATCCGCTGTCGGTAATTAAATGTTGAGGTGTTTGTTTGGTGTTGTTTTGGTGTTTTTGGTGTTGTTTGGTGTTTTGTTTGGGTTTGTTCGGGTTGGTTGCCGCTATTATATCCGCTGTCGGTAATTAAATGTTAAGGTGTTTGTTTGAGTTTGTTTAGTGTTTTGGTGTTGCTTGGTGTTTTGTTTGTTGTTGGTGTATGGTGTTTTGGCGCGCAGAACATTGAAGGTTTTGTGCCGGACGAGCTTTAGGATTTTGTCTCGCGGATGTTTTGTCATGAGGATATTTTGTCTTCCGGATATTCTGTCACGAGGATATATAGGCTTTCGGATATTTTGTCCTCGGATATTTTGTCGTCGGGTCGGATGTCGCGCAGCCGGTAAAGCATTGCAAACTTTTAAACATGTTTTTTTTTGTATCGGCAGAAAAATGGTGTAAGGGGATGAAACCACCCCTCAAAGTTTCTCCCACAAGCAGTCCACCGATCTGAATGAAACAACATCGAAAATTTCTCTAATACTAAGCGATGAAAAATACACTACAAGAGTGTCGATCAGAAATATAATTAAGGGGTAAACCACCCCTCCATTTTCCGATCACCCCCCCCCCCCCCCCCCGCTTAAGAGGGTTGTATGAAAATTAATAAACCAGGTATCATTTTGAAGGGGAATCAAAATTCAAGTTGACGCGTTTTTGCGTTTCAGCGGAACAGCAAATGAAAGGGGGTAAACCACCCCTAACATAAATTTGTTCATAACCGTCGTGTTTTCTGTGTTTAACATGTATCCGCGGATGCAAAATATTCTCCCGCGTTTTAAAATATTTACATTTTAAGGTAAAATACCCCCTCTAATTGCATTTCGTTTGAAGTTTCGCAAAAGGTTTCACGAATTTCGTTAAAACTGCGTTCACTTCATCGGTAATATCAATTTTATGTTTGTGTGTGCAGGCATATTCGTTTTGAGCCTTAGGAGCGGTACTTTGGGAGTGGGGACGTGGGGCTACCCCTTACTTTCAAGAGTCACCTTTTCATATTGTCATAATTATATGTTCGTACCGAAATGTTTCTTCCTCTAATTAAAAAGTTTTGATGAAAGCATCTCCCACTCAAAGATGCAATGCAGTAACGAAAATATATTACTGATACTATTAATAAAGTTCAGATGGTCTATATAAATATATTTGGTTTGTTCGTTTTTTTTTATACCGCGTAAAAAAATCATATGCAGATAAATGTTTGCGCTTCGATTCTTAAATGCGTCATTATCCAAAATGCTCCCGTTCGAAAATGTTTGATCTCTGTGTATGAAGTTATACAATCAACGAACAGACCGATGTTTATTTGCCTACGTATCAAACTTTCTCGACTAACTGCAATAATTAATTCTTCCAGCGCGAATATTCTTATCGCGTCATGACGCGATAACGATATATGCGCAAAATTTGTATTCTACGCAGAATTTTTACACTGCGCAAATATTAAACTGCAAGATATTGTCATCTTGAACTGCAAGACGTTAATAATACATTACCCGATAATGTGTTTACATTTTCGGGTAATGTGTGATTAGCATCTGGAAGTTCAAGTTGTCAATAGCTTGCAGTTTTATCGCTAGCTTTATAAGACGGTTAACATTCGGATTCTTCCATTTCACGTTAAAGTGAGCCACAAACAGTATACTGTGTGTTGGAAAATACAAATTTCATCAGCCATGAAAGTCAACCCAATAAACGTTATCAAACTTCTACTAGCTACATTTGAAGCTATGGATATTTCACAACCGCCGGTTAACAACGCGGAAATTGAACTGGCGGACAGTTTTGAACAAATTTTGATCAGTTCCATGCAAGACTATAATGGAGTTGAAATGATAGAGGAGGAAATGGTCGCTTATCAAGAACCATTTAAACAGTACGAAGCTAATGCTGTAGAAGATACCGTATGGCAAAAGGATACTGGTGATAGTGATTCTGATGCCTGTTCCAGTGATGATGAGCTGAACTACGATTACAAAAATAAAGCAGTTCAATACTGGAAGTCTGGTAAGACAAAAAACTATAGCCCTAAAACCGTGCAACAGAAGTACAGATCTGTCAAGTCTGAAACACAATTGCGCCGTTGGGCACATCAGCTGAATAAAGGCGGTACCTATAAAGAAAAGCTAGCGCAAATTTCTGAATATCCATTGAAGAATATGAAAACCGCTCTAGATGCTGGTGTCATTATACATGATATTGATCTTCAGAAGTAGGCGCTTCCAGCCCAAAAGGAAATAGGTTTCAATGATGTGCGATTTAAGGCCTGTCTTAATTGGCTATGGAATTTAAAAAAACCGCATCGCATTGTATCTGGAAAAATCAATAAATTTGTAACGCGCAAAAATACGGGAAAAGAAGAACTTCTACGAGAAAATGCAGAAAAATTTGTCGCCGATGGTGCACCACTGATAAAAAAGTATGGAACGAAAAATGTGTATAATTCGGATCAAAGCGGTTTTCATGTGGAAATTCATGCGGCGCGAACTCTTGCAACGGAAGGCGAAAAGAAAGTTGAATACGTTGCACAGTCAGTTTCTTCAATAACTGACAGCTATTCGATTCAGCCTACTATAAGCGCTGAGGGGAAATTACTTTCCCCACTTTTCATCATTTTAAAGGAGACGAAGGGTGAATTCGGACCACGAGTAGAGAAAGCGCTATTTCAAGCAGAAAACGTCTTTGTATTAGCATCCAAATGTGGAAAACTTACTTCTGGTACGTATGCTCACATATTATAACGAATGATTTGTTTTTTTTTTATATGATATCGAATTGATGTCAACACTAGTATTTTTTTAAAATATTGAATGCGTTTTGTGTTAACCGAGCATTTCAAAACCTGGTTGGAAAAGTTTTTCTTTCCTGACGTCGGGAGACATAGCGTATTATTGATAGACTCCTGGAGTGGACACTGACCTAAGGTTGTTCATGAAGCGACACCTCGTGATAAGAAGATAATCCCAATGATTATTCCAAAAGGTACAACTGGAAAGATTCAGCCGCTCGATGTATTTGGATTCAGAGTGTGGAAAAATTTCGTCCGACATTTTTCAGACAGTGTAATATTATTAAAATCTTATATGAATTTGCATTTGAGGAATAAGATAATTAAACTGTAATCACTTACACACAATCAACTCTCATCACCGCGGTATTCTAATCTTTTTAAATATACATGGTATACAAGTAATTATATATTTACCCAGAAGATTTTGAAAATCCTATTACTTTTGCTTTCGGTGAATCGAACACACATTGTGAAATACCCGATTGCAATAATTTGGCCATTATCAGATGTGCATGGTGCAAAAGGTCGTTGTGTTTAAAGCATTTTATTGCCGACTATCATTATTGCAGGAATTATGAGCCATGATTGTTGATAGTTGTCATATGAAAAAAAAAGTATATGTCACAAGAAAATGATTTGACGGCATATGACTGCGATACTTTTTACAAGCACTATTAATTAAATCAGCTGATATAATTCCCAAATGAAATATGTCAAAATATATTTATAACATGTTCGTTAACCTTCTGCAAAATCCGCAGTTTCATTAATATGTTTAATTAAACAAACGGTAAAATAATAAAAATATACATTCCTCCACTAAACTACGTCGCTGGCTAAATCATCGCTTGCTCCAGGTGCATCATCGTTCCGAAATATACAAAGTGAGCCTTATAACTTATTCTGGAAATTATTATAATTAATGATATAGTAGAAGTGTATGTTTATTCGTATGGAGATGCTTGATGGAGCTGCATATTAAAATCGGAGGCGTTTCGACCCGAAAATATGAGTCTTATGAGTAAGGGCCCCACGTCCCCACTCCCAAAGTACCGCTCCTAAAGCTCAAAATGAATATGCCGGCACACACAAATATAAAATTGATATTACCGATGAAGTGAAAGCAGTTTTAACGAAATTCGTGAAACTTTTTGCGAAACTTCAAACGAAAAGCAATTAGAGGGGGTAGATTACCCTTAAAATGTAAAAATGTTAAACCGTAAGATTTTAAAAACGAGGGAGAATATTTTGAATCCGCGGATACATGTTAAACACAGAAAACACGACGGGTATGCACAAATTTATGTTAGGAGTGGTTTACCCCATTAAATTTGCTGTCTCGCTGAAACGCAAAAACGCGTTAAACTTGTAAAATGGCAACCGGAGGGGTGTTTTACCCCTTAACTATATTTCTAATCAACACTCTTATAGTGGATTTTTCATCGCCTAATATTAGAGGAATTTTCGATTTTTATTCATTCAGATCGCTGGGCTGCTTGTGGCAGAAATTTGAGGGGTGGTTTCATCCCCTAACACCGTTTTTCTGCCGATACAAAAGAAAACATGTTTAAAAGTTTGCAATGCTTTACCACATATATGAGTTCAACGAAATCGAAAGCGGATACTTCAATGATGTTTCTCGTCAGAGGGGGTAGTTACATCTTAAGACGAATGTAATAATCTTTAAATATGCTAAAACATTAAATTGTAGTTTATAGAAATATTTAAAATCAGCGGATACACATTAAACAAAGAACACGCTGAATCTTGTCAACTTTAATTTTAATTCTCCTTCAAAATGATACCTGTTTTATTAAGGGGGGATTTTCTTTTTTTTCGACAAAAAAATCGATTTTTCGCTGACCGCTGTTTCATATTCTTCAAAGTGTTGAGATTATGTGTGCAAAATTTCAAATTAAAATTCTCAAAAATGGCAAAGTTATAAGCGATTTTAACCTGCGTGTCGACTCGCGGTGGCCGCGCGCTCGTTGTCACACGGCAGGGGTCGGCGCGCCCGGCAGCTGCCCGAATCTGTTGCTCGGCGGACCATAAAAATAACGGGACAGCGTACAATAGGCATTTAATTCAATGAAGGACGAGTCCTAACGGTCGTGCGAGATCGAAATATTCGGTGGAGAGTCGCTCAGTCTCGAACGAGAGCTTACTGGTAACAGACGTATATATCATGGATCGAAAACAGGGAAGTGATACTCATAGTCGTGCTGCTGGACCGAAAAAAAGGAAATTTGTTGGGAATATTCACACCCGAGAAACGGAAACGACGTTTGCAAGTACGTCGGCCCAGAAACTGTCGACAGCGGAAGACAAAGAAATAATTACGGACCCGGGTAATGGATATCGCATTATCGCATTTCTATCGGTTTTCTCTGCAATCTCGTAACTCGTAATATGTCAGGAATGCAAAGGACCGATCAAATTTGGCGAATCCAGTTCTCGCGGCTAGGGTTTTAAAATAGTTGTGCAGTGCAAGTGTCGTGTGCAATATATTAATTCCTGTCCTCTCGTCGATGACAAATCATGTGAGATAAACCGGAGAATGGTTTTTGTGATGAGACTATTGGGAGTAGGCAGAGAGGGTATAAATTTATTTTGTGGCTTGATGGATATATCGCAAGGTTTCAGCACAACCTTGTAAGGAGGCCTATGCCAAGGAGGCATAGGCCTCCTTGGAGAACATTTACAGTGGAGCCAAAGCTGCATGGGAGCTGTGTGCGAAAAAGGCAGTGAAAGAAGAGAAAGCGAAGAATGCTGAGCACGGAAATCCAGAGACAGATATTTCTGTGTCGGTAGACGGAACATGGAAAAAGCGAGGATATAGTTCCTTGTTTGGAATCACGACACTCATCGGCAAATATTCAAGCAAAGTGGTTGACCTTGTCGTGACATCGTCTTACTGTCACGCTTGTAAATGGTGGCAATCAAAATCCGGTACCGAAGAATACGACGATTGGTTCGAAGAACACAGCAGTGAATGTACGGCAAATCACGATGGGTCAGCTGGAAAGATGGAAGTTGACGCGATCAAAGACATGTTCCGACGATCTTGGGAAATGCATGAAGTACGGTACGCGAAATACATCGGCGATGGCGACACGAAAACATTCAAAGCCTTATTGGAAGACAAACCTTACGGCGATGATTTGATCGTGAAGAAAAAGGAATGCGTCGGGCACGTTGAGAAGCGTATGGGCTCGCGACTTAGAAATGTGAAAAAAACGAAAAAACTTGGAGGAAAAGGAAAATTAACCGATAAATTGATAAAAGAATTAACAATTTTCTACGGTTTGGCTATCAGAAGACATCCAGACTCTGTTGATGAGATGTACAATGCTGTGTGGGCAACGTTCTACCACAAGATCTCGAAGAATGAAAATCCTCAGCATATGTACCGTCCCGCGGGGTCACAAAGCTGGTGCAAATGGCGCATTGCCGAAGCCGAAAAAACTCTGGACGAATTTGATCACGAAGCTCCACTGCATGAAGACGTCGCGAATGCTATTAAGCCGATTTACATTGATTTGTCATCGAAAGACTTGCTGGAAAGGTGTTTAGGTGGCGATACTCAAAACAACAACGAAAGCTTCAACGCAACCGTTTGGCGATTCGGACCTAAACACCTTCACTGTGGCGCGAAAACGATCGACATCGCGGCTTATTTGGCCGTAGGGATTTTTAACGAAGGCTTTACAGCAGTCCTTAAAACATTGACGACGATTGGAATCGACGTTGGCCAGCAAGCATCAATATTCGTCGATGCGCGAGATAAGCAGCGGATAGAGAGGTCAACGAGACGCAGCCTCGAAGCGACGAAAGAGGCTCGAACAAGACGCAGAAGCGAAACTGCTTCACTGAATGACTGACTGCTTCACTTCGAACGATAGCTATATGTGTCTAAAGTAAAATGCTTTTTGGGTTTTTGTTGCAAGATGAACGTGAAGGCTGTAATCGTGCACACCATCAAAAAAGGACCATCGCGCGTCGAGGGGGGTGGGAGGCGGATTTTTTGATGAAATTGTTTAAAAATTTTTTTGTATGTAGTAAACAGATCAGTAAAACTATATGCCAAGTTTCACAAGTTTTCCGTTGTATACTTTCTTCACAAAAAAATTCCCAAAAAGCGGTAAATTTTGCGAAAAAAAAGACAATCCCCCCTTAATTTGCATACAACCCTGTTAAGTGTGGGGCGAAAAAGGCAAATTGAGGGGTGGTTTACCCACCAATTTAATTTTTTCTTAGTATTTTCATAGTGGATTTTTCATCGCTTTTCATTAGAAGAATTTTTGTTTTTGTTCCATTCAGATCGGTGGATTGCTTCTGGGTGAAACTGCAAAATCACCCCTCGACACGCCTTTCTTTGATGGGCGGTTTCCCCCCCCCCCCTTAAATCCGTTTTTTCGCAGTTCAAAAAAAATACGCGTCTCAAAGTTTTCGATGCTCTATCACATACATGAGTTTCAACAAAAACGGAGACGGACACCTGAGAGATGTTCCTTGTAAAAAAAAAAGACGCCAACATACGGTGAACATGTCCATGGGTGTAACATCTAATGTACAATTGGAATGCTTAGCCAGACGCATGCGCATACCATTCTTCAGAGAAGTCTTCATGCGCAGTAATTTACCAGTTTATGGTGGAGTGCAACTAGATGAGAGCGGTATAGTAAATTTGGACGATGACGATGACCCCGGTACGCATTGGGTAGCCTATGCCAAGAGGGGGAGTCATATCATATATTTTGATAGTTATGGAAATTTTCGACCGTCCAAGGAGTTGGTGCGATATTTTGGACTGAATACCACAAAAATACAATACAATCGAACATCTTATGAGAATTAAAATCAAAGTATTTGCGGGCAATTGTGTTTGCAATTTCTTCAAAACGTCGATGATCAATATGTATTTAAGCCAACACATTGCGTCGATCATTTCCGTCTTGACATCATTGCGTTTGACGGACTTCAAAACTTATCACACAATCCCAAATGTGAATTCATCAAACATCAATTGTTACTTTAACAATGATGACAAGGAAATTATAATCCCTGAAGTATCCTATGAACTGAGAGCCATAACTGCGCGTCCGAATCGTGCAATTTTACTCAAAAGGGGCTGAAAGCGGTGATGATGCTGGAAATGAAATTGTTGCTCGAAAGGTCGATACGGATGACCTCGATGAAAATGGCGAATACCCAATCGTGCTGCGCGCTGATCATAATACACTAAGGAGCGAACTCAAATGTGCGTACAAAATAAATTTCAGCAAGCCCGACAACGTAGGATCCCTGTTGGGATTTTCATCAAATCGAATACTGCATCCTTGCAAATGGCAGGAATCTGATGTACCGATAAACATAATGAATGTCAACATTATCCGCATAGAATGTAGTGTCACCACTAGTGCGTACTGCAATGGCGAGCGTGTACACACGATACATGAATTTTCACCACGCATACCACCAGGACATACGCTACCGGAAACGCCTGCGCAAATAATATATCTTCCGATCGTTGTGCGGAGCATGGCGGATCTAATGATACGTATCGTGGATCAAAAGAGGAAACTACTCGATTTTCGAGGAGAAGAAATTACGATGAGATGGCACATACAAAAACGACGCTTGTGATGCTCGTTCTGTACGACACGAAATAGGCCAGAGACAATATTTCTACGCGAGATAATACAATCGCACGCAATAATACTCTTGCAAGAAGACAAGCAACAATGAGTGTTAAATTAGCCGCAAAAAAGAAATTCAGTGCAGCGAATCGTGAATTTTTAGAATAACTGGGATTTATTGTATGACATACTTGAGGCAAAAGGATGACTGACGTTTTGAATATCAGTGGGGAGCCAATTTCTCACGATCGTTGTATCAAAATTGAGACTCATACGTACAATCCGTATGCCAACTCAACGTTTGGACACAGCGATTAAATACGAATTCCTATACAACATCAAGACTTGTACACCTTACCATCTGAGAGTTTTCTCTACGTTGAGGGAAAGTTCACGGTGCTTGAACAACCCGATGATCAAGAAAAGAGTAGTATAGCGAAATAATTGCGTTGCATTCATGTTTGATGAAGTTCGTTATGAGCTCGATGGTGTGGAGATTGATCGCATTCGAAACGTTGGAATAACGACCACGATTAAAAACTACATCTCTCTAAGCCCTGAGAGGAGTCTTATTTTGAAAAATGGTGCGTGGGAAGTGACATATTGATGGGGAGAAATACTTCAATTTCTGTGTACCTCTCAATATATTGCTAGGATTCTGCGAAGATTACAAGCGCGTAGTTATCAACGCTCGTCATGAGCTAATTCTGATACGTTCACGCAATGATAACAATTGCGGATTCCGTCATCATCCATTAGAAGAGGTAGAAGTTGAATTGCTCAAGATACAATGGCGCATGCCCCCGTAATATTAAATGAGATAACTAAATTATCATTACTCCGAACATTGAAAAGTGGGCGATACTTGAATATGGGCTTTCGGTCTTGGGATCTACACGGGTATCCACTGCTTCAAAGCACAACGAAACATTCATGGACCGTAAAAGCTGCCTTCCAGCTATAGAAACCAAGATATTCGTGAAGAAGACGTTCGTGAAGCGTTCGAAGACGTTCGTGAGACGTTCGAAGACGTACGTGAGACGTTCGAAGACGTTCGAAGACGTTCGTGACACGTTCGAAGACGTTCGCGAGACTTTCGAAGACGTTCGTAAGACGTATGCGAGACGTTCGACGACGTTCGTAAGACGTACGTGAGACATTCGAAGACGTGCGTGAGACGTTCGTGGGACGTTCGAAGACGTTCGTCGCGATGCGGTTGCTCCATCTCTCATACATACAGGGTGACAATTATAAAGTGGCCACCCATTTTTTAAAATTCTTCCGCGGCCATTTTGGGATAGATGAGGTGCGCTTTTGAAATGGTTTTTCGAGAGCTCTTCGAAAAAAAATATAGCCCCTATATGGGAAAGGTATATTCCACGAAAAAAAATAAAAAAATTTCCGGGAAAAATTGAAAATGGCATTTCGCGATTACAGAAGCAAAGCGTACTTGATTCCGAACATGTAGGACCCGGTTAAAGGCCAAAAAAAAATGGTACCATTCAGAAGAACAACATTAAAAAATTAATATCGAACGATAGTTCAAACTGAACTCTGAAGAACGGCGGAATTGGACTGGCCGTGGGCATTGGAGCATTCGCCCCTATCTTTTTGTCGCGGCTGTCACGAGGTTACAGAAGTCACCGAGAGATGTCGGGTCGTGACTCACGACCTGATGACAGGCGTTCGAGTGTGCGAGTGTAACGTGGAAGATGAATGTCGAACGGGGTTCATTTATCTGCAGGTCCCGCGTAATCGCTGAAGACAAAAATACGAAAGCGCCTAAAAGCCTTAGTCATGATTAAGTAATTAAACGAGCGATTGTTGTGAGACACTCAACGAGTGCCCCAACGATTCAAGCCGCGCTGGGTGGATGTATCGCTTGTGAATGTAAAGAGAACGGTCTTCCCGAAATCTGGTTTAAGGGGCCAATCAAGATGACAAAGAACGCGTCACGATTAAAAGTGAATCAGTCTTAAAGATTATGAGGAAGTAAGTTCACCTCAGAATTTTACGGCAAGAGAAAGCGATTGAGAGCGGACTTTAAGGGGATGACTTGCAAAACGGGACGCGTGCAAATTTTTATGTCGACAACGGATCAGAGGACTGTTTATTACGAGATAGGGTATACATTTTTACGAGATAGGGTAAATTTATCGACTTTGGCGGTGACAGTTGAAATTTGAACCAAACCTCGACCTTGGAAACCCACATTTAAGGGGCCAGATTGAGAAGAAATACGGCATTTGCGTTGTATCTAGGAAGGTGGTCAATGGGTTTATGAAAATATGGAATAAAACCAATCTATTCTTTCCAGATGCAAAATAGCGACTTAACCATGCCTCCAGTTCGGAACCTCATTTAAGATGTCAAACGTGGTCCCTAATCTAAAAAATCCGGCTACAAGTCAAAAACGTATTTAATTCGGGTGAAATTCTGTACTCGGCGGTTTTCGCGGCCGCTGATTACGAAATCGAAGTCAAAATTTAGAAAAACAAAATGGCGGATCCAATACGGCGGAAGATTTCTTCAAAAACGTATTCAATACGGGTGAAAGTTTGCACTCGGGGCTTTTCGGGGTCGCTGAGTGTGAATTCAAAGTCAAAATTTAGAAGAACAAAATGGCGGACAATTTCTTCAAAAACGTATTCAATTCGGGCGAAAGTCTGGCCTTGGAGGTTTTCTGGGTCCCTAAATACGAATTCGAAGTCGAAATTTAGAAAAACAAAATGGCGGATAAAGAAAGGGCGAAAAATTTCTTCAAAAACGTACTTAATTCGGGTGACAGTCTGTACTCGGGAATGTTTGAGGTCGCGTTGACCACGAACTCAGAGCCAAATTTCGAAAAAAAAATCGCGGCTCTGGTATAGCTCAAAAAGGGCGCCATGGTAAATATTCATTAGATTTCTTTCAAATTTCCTGCATAGATATTTTCGAGATCACTGATATCGAATAAGTAAAAATATTCCCCAAAAACAAAATGGTGGACTCGATGTGGACGGCTACTTTGTGGAACGTCAATTCGATTGGCAAGGGATTCAGTTTTTAGGAGTCTTCAACGTTGCTGCTAATGAATATGAAGGCAAATTTTGGAAATTATGATTGCGAATGAATTGAATGGAAAACGTAATGACCGTTGAAATTTGAAGATTTCGGAAGAAGAGGATTGGAATACAGTAATTGATTAGTATGACAATGACGACGAATATTTATAATATATTTCTTCATTCGTTAATTTTGTAATTGATATAGTTTTAGCATATCTTACAATTTATCGCTGTCCTGTGACTTGCCATTATCGTTAGATGCATCCCTCGTATTATTTGAAGAAATCTAACTTCATTATGTAACTGAAGGTGGAATCAATAGTTCAACCGCGTATGCGGATAACGATTATAACATCTTCGGAGAAAGTTTTCGCAAAGTGGACATTATTGAATCTGACGTCACTATAACTCTGCAAAAAAGTCTTCCATGTCTTTAATGCGGTCACATTCTCGTGCAACATCTCCTCGGGATCTTTTAGTATACTCGTTACATGATTCCTGAGATTCTTCGACCATTTGTCCTATAGGGAGTATCGAAGATTCTACAATTCCATGGCCGTCAATAAGAATTTGATATACTGTTGTTGGCATGAAGTACCGCGAATAGAGTTCGATAAATGTTTGTGCAGTATCTTTAGTGTATTTGCAAAATTTAGGTATACTGATTTCAAAACAGCGAGAAATTACCTGCAATACAACATGAAATCACTTGATCAATTCTTCATCAATTCCCGTTATCGAAGCGGGCATTTCAGAATTTCCGGTTAAACTCTGAGCTGTATTTCCGTCATTTGAACTTCCATAGCCTGGTTTCGGTTGATCAACAATAATAAGCCCCAATCTGTCAGGAAAACCTTGTTGTATATTTTTTCTCCTATCAACATTTTCTTCATCCTCTTTGCGCCCTCGCCCATTTTGTATTTCTGATTTGTAAGCTATATATGTGCAACATCCAAAAAACCGTGTCTAAGCATGCGACAACGATATACCGAATTCGGAGCGATCTTTATTAATCGGTCTTTGCAACATCTTGCCGATATCATTAAATTCTTTGGACGTAGCTTTTGACCATGTATTCGTACTAGAATTACAAACTTTCCTATCTATAATTGTCATTCCAAGTTTGATATTGATGTTCATTTTTTTGCCGACCATTACAGCTTGAAAGGGCACAAAGTTTCTTCGGCAGTTTCGTGCCGGATTGCAATTTCAATTGGGCGACAAAATCTTGGCGACGAAGCACGTGGATTTTTGCAAATAATCACGTGCGGGTTGACTCTATCAAATATTTGCAAGGAAACCAGTGAAATACAGAAAATATTGGCATTCGATGTATTGCCGTCTCCATCGCAACATTTTTGATTGTTAGTACTTTGTCCAGAACTGCCATCACAGCCCCACTTGCATATCAATTCTAAATTACCATCTTTGTTTTCAGAAAGACTTCCAATAACGTCTGATTGTACCATTAATATTCTGTCAGCTGTATAATTTAGCAATGCTTAGAGCCCGACTGTGGCTCCACTTTCAGCTACAGAAGTTTCTGACTCTTCAGAGGGTAACAGTTTTGTTAGCATCCAATACACATTCATAAGGCGGGTATAATTAACAATTTTTTTCACGCTCACAGAACGTATTACATAGTATTGACTTTTGGTCATGTTACCGTCTACTACAAGTGATAATGCTTCGTTGCCTGACAGCACATCTTCTAAAACGGGTTCCATAGATTACCGGTACTGTTATGCTTTTGGTGGAATGCCTCCTGTGACATCCCTAATTAAATTTGACGCATGTAAATTTCGAGAAGCCCGGAGACCCATTCGTGTGGCGTAGGCCAATTCAAGGACTTTTCTGTCCTGCTCCGTTCTCACCGATCACTCAAATCGTCACAGCTTGTGGAAGGACGCCCCATTCTTTTTTCCGTGGAAAAAAGAATGGGGCGTCCCAATTGTGAAAGACACCGGAACGTTGAGCCATTCGTCGATTTTTTGGAAGAATTTAGTTTCGTTCCTGCTCAATTGTTGCCAACGATTTTTGAATTCCGATACCAATTGTGACGTGATTTTTCAAGCCACGTCACAGAAATGCTACCGATGCTGAATTTATGCTCTCGAAGCCCGGGTTGCGACGCATCCGTTTGTGTTAAGGGCCTTTTCTCTAGCATGTTGTCTTGTTACATTTTGGATTTTGGGTTGTTTTTGTCTGAGTTTGTTTGGCGTGCGGAACTCGCCCGAGCGGTGTTTGGCTCAACGAATCGAGCAATCCCGACCGAGAGATGCACTCAACGAGACTTCTCGGGAAACCGGTGCACGCCCGGCTCAAACGCCGGTGCCCCACTGCAGTGATGCATCGTGCTGGAGAGCGGGCCGTTTGGGTTACGGGCGGAGGCTGAAGATCTCCGCGATACGATCTCCGAGAGTCTACATGTTACCGATGCGAAAAGGTCCCGATTTGTTACCTTTCCGTTTGCGGGTTAAGGGCGGGGTAAAGTATTAATTTTTTTTTTCATTTTTTAAATGAATGCATAATATATCGAGAATATTGTGTTAAAATTTCAAGTCGAACGGTGGAAAATTGACGAAGTTATGAGTATTTGAGCGTCTATTGCTCCATGCCGGGTTTTATACCTGGGCGGCAGCTGCGCGGCGCGCTATTGTATTTTTCGACCCCGAATAAATTTCTTGATAAACGGGCCTGTTCCGGTCCCGTTATGTATATTCGAGGCATGGTGTATATTAGTATACACATTAGTCTGCACATCAGTTGACCGCTGTATGCCGTACTGAGCAGTAGCAAGTCACACTAACAGTTTGAGTCCGTTTTCGTTCGTGTTCGTACTTCGAAAAATGCCTCGAAAAATAAGCAGACAAGATCGTGTGAACGGTATTGGGCAATTGTGCCGACCGAAAAAAAAGTGCCTCCTCAGAAGAGTAAAAACGACGAACCATTAGCTAATAGCGCGTCAGCGAAAAAAATTAAAAATAATCCCGCTGGGGTGGTAGAAGACATCCAAAAACATTATCGAATGACAGATTTCGTTCTTGTTTTTTCGACTATTGCTACTGTAGTCAAATGTGTGAAGTGTGATGGAAAAGTTACATTCCAAACATGCAAAAAAGAAGGTCTTGGTTTCAAGATGAAGGTTACGTGTGAAAAGTGTAAACAGCCTCACTACATTTCATCAAGTGAAAGAATAGACAGTGGTGTATACGATGTCAATTATCGATTTGCTTTCGTAATGCGAGTGTTAGGCTTAGGTTTAGCCGGATGCAATAAGTTCTGCGGACTAATGGATTTGGCGAGTGCTTTCTTATCGAAACCAGCCTATAATTTATATATGAAAGAACATTGTGAAGCGATACGAAATGTGCCCAAGAAGACGTACAGCGGCGTTGTCAATGCAAAACCTTATGGTGATATGGTGAAGATTTAGGCTAGAGATAGATTAGGCTTAGGCGATAGATGGAAGATATGTAGGATTAGGAGATAGATAGGATTAGGCTATTTAAGATAGGGCATGTCCAAAAGAGAATGGGAACACGTCTGCGTGGACTAGTAAAAACAAGCGTAGTTGACACAAAAACCAAGGCCGGAAAGATCGTAAAAAGAAAAAGCCTTTCTGGCAAAGAAAAGGTCACTGCTAAAATGATTGATAAATTGACTGTTTACTATGGACTAGCTATTCGACGTAAGTATGATTCAGTTGAGAAGATGAAAAATGCCATATGGGCAACTTATCAACACTACAGTTCAACCGACGAGAACCCACAGCACGAGAAATGCCCAAGCGGCGAAGACTCCTGGTGCGAATGGCAGCAAGCTGCAGCTGCAGATCCTCTAGAATCATTCAAACACAGCTACACAGCCCTTCCTACTGACGTTCTGGAAGCCATTGAGCCCATTTATAGTGACGAGCAACGACGCACTTTTGCAGCGATGTCTTGGAGGTCTCACGCAAAGTAATAATGAGAGTCCCAATGAACTTATTTGGAAAATCTCTCCAAAGTCAGTCAGTGGCACCTCTACAATTGTGGAAATTGCAGCTTATGTAGCTGCATGTACTTACTTTTGTTGGACTTTATGGAAGAGATGCAAATCAGCAGAGATGTCCAAAATTTGTATCGACCGATACTCGCTACTCGATACAAATGTAGCGAGTAGCGAAAAAAATTCGCTACTCGATACGAATGTAGCGAGTAGCGAAAAAAGTTCGCTACTCGATACAAATGTAGCGAAATTTTTTCGCTACTCGATACTTTAGTAGCAAGTAGAGAAATTTTTTTCGCCACTCGCTACATTTGTATCGAGTAGCGAATTTTTTTTCGCTACTCGCTACATTTGTATCGGGTAGCGAGTAGCGAAAAAAACTCGCTACTCGATACAAATGTAGCGAGTAGCGAAAAAAAATTCGCTACTCGATACAAATGTAGCGAGTAGCGAAAAAATCTCGCTACCCGATACAAATGTAGCGAGTAGCGAAAAACAAATTTCGCTACTCGCGATTTCGCTACTCGCGATTTCGCTACTCGCGATTTCGCTACTCGCGATTTCGCTACTGGCGATTTCGCTACTCGCGATATTTCGAGAGAGAGAGAGAGAGAGAGAGAGAGAGAGAGAGAGAGAGAGAGAGCGAGAGAGCGAGAGAGCGAGAGAGCGAGAGAGCGAGAGAGGGAGAGAGGGAGAGAGCGAGAGAGCGAGAGAGCGAGAGAGCGAGAGAGCGAGAGAGCGAGAGAGCGAGAGAGCGAGAGAGCGAGAGAGCGAGAGAGCGAGAGAGCGAGAGAGCGAGAGAG
This sequence comes from Ophion costatus, assembly GCA_951751655.1. Classification (NCBI taxonomy): domain Eukaryota; kingdom Metazoa; phylum Arthropoda; class Insecta; order Hymenoptera; family Ichneumonidae; genus Ophion; species Ophion costatus. The sequence goes on along the minus strand of OX632359.1, from coordinate 15,025,137 downwards.
GGAGAGAGCGAGAGAGCGAGAGAGCGAGAGAGCGAGAGAGCGAGAGAGCGAGAGAGCGAGAGAGCGAGAGAGCGAGAGAGGGAGAGAGCGAGAGAGCGAGAGAGCGAGAGAGCGAGAGAGCGAGAGAGCGAGAGAGCGAGAGAGCGAGAGAGCGAGAGAGCGAGAGAGCGAGAGAGGGAGAGAGCGAGAGAGCGAGAGAGCGAGAGAGCGAGAGAGCGAGAGAGCGAGAGAGCGAGAGAGCGAGAGAGCGAGAGAGCGAGAGAGCGAGAGAGCGAGAGAGCGAGAGAGCGAGAGAGCGAGAGAGGGAGAGAGCGAGAGAGCGAGAGAGCGAGAGAGGGAGAGAGGGAGAGAGGGAGAGAGCGAGAGAGCGAGAAGGCGAGAGAGCGAGAGAGCGAGAGAGCGAGAGAGCGAGAGAGCGAGAGAGCGAGAGAGCGAGAGAGCGAGAGAGCGAGAGAGGGAGAGAGCGAGAGAGCGAGAGAGCGAGAGAGCGAGAGAGGGAGAGAGCGAGAGAGGGAGAGAGCGAGAGAGCGAGAGAGCGAGAGAGCGAGAGAGGGAGAGAGCGAGAGAGGGAGAGAGCGAGAGAGGGAGAGAGCGAGAGAGCGAGAGAGCGAGAGAGCGAGAGAGCGAGAGAGCGAGAGAGCGAGAGAGCGAGAGAGCGAGAGAGCGAGAGAGCGAGAGAGCGAGAGAGCGAGAGAGCGAGAGAGCGAGAGAGCGAGAGAGCGAGAGAGCGAGAGAGGGAGAGAGCGAGAGAGCGAGAGAGCGAGAGAGCGAGAGAGCGAGAGAGCGAGAGAGCGAGAGAGCGAGAGAGCGAGAGAGGGAGAGAGCGAGAGAGCGAGAGAGCGAGAGAGCGAGAGAGCGAGAGAGCGAGAGAGCGAGAGAGGGAGAGAGCGAGAGAGCGAGAGAGCGAGAGAGCGAGAGAGCGAGAGAGGGAGAGAGCGAGAGAGCGAGAGAGCGAGAGAGCGAGAGAGGGAGAGAGCGAGAGAGCGAGAGAGCGAGAGAGCGAGAGAGCGAGAGAGGGAGAGAGCGAGAGAGCGAGAGAGGGAGAGAGCGAGAGAGCGAGAGAGCGAGAGAGCGAGAGAGCGAGAGAGCGAGAGAGCGAGAGAGCGAGAGAGCGAGAGAGCGAGAGAGGGAGAGAGCGAGAGAGCGAGAGAGCGAGAGAGCGAGAGAGCGAGAGAGCGAGAGAGCGAGAGAGCGAGAGAGCGAGAGAGCGAGAGAGCGAGAGAGCGAGAGAGCGAGAGAGCGAGAGAGCGAGAGAGCGAGAGAGCGAGAGAGCGAGAGAGGGAGAGAGCGAGAGAGGGAGAGAGCGAGAGAGCGAGAGAGCGAGAGAGCGAGAGAGCGAGAGAGCGAGAGAGCGAGAGAGCGAGAGAGCGAGAGAGCGAGAGAGCGAGAGAGCGAGAGAGCGAGAGAGCGAGAGAGCGAGAGAGCGAGAGAGCGAGAGAGCGAGAGAGCGAGAGAGCGAGAGAGGGAGAGAGCGAGAGAGGGAGAGAGCGAGAGAGGGAGAGAGCGAGAGAGGGAGAGAGCGAGAGAGCGAGAGAGGGAGAGAGCGAGAGAGGGAGAGAGCGAGAGAGCGAGAGAGCGAGAGAGGGAGAGAGCGAGAGAGCGAGAGAGCGAGAGAGCGAGAGAGCGAGAGAGCGAGAGAGCGAGAGAGCGAGAGAGCGAGAGAGCGAGAGAGCGAGAGAGCGAGAGAGCGAGAGAGGGAGAGAGCGAGAGAGCGAGAGAGCGAGAGAGCGAGAGAGGGAGAGAGCGAGAGAGCGAGAGAGCGAGAGAGCGAGAGAGCGAGAGAGGGAGAGAGCGAGAGAGGGAGAGAGCGAGAGAGCGAGAGAGCGAGAGAGCGAGAGAGCGAGAGAGCGAGAGAGCGAGAGAGCGAGAGAGCGAGAGAGCGAGAGAGGGAGAGAGCGAGAGAGCGAGAGAGCGAGAGAGCGAGAGAGCGAGAGAGCGAGAGAGCGAGAGAGCGAGAGAGCGAGAGAGCGAGAGAGCGAGAGAGCGAGAGAGGGAGAGAGCGAGAGAGCGAGAGAGCGAGAGAGCGAGAGAGCGAGAGAGCGAGAGAGCGAGAGAGCGAGAGAGCGAGAGAGCGAGAGAGCGAGAGAGCGAGAGAGCGAGAGAGCGAGAGAGCGAGAGAGCGAGAGAGGGAGAGAGCGAGAGAGCGAGAGAGCGAGAGAGCGAGAGAGCGAGAGAGCGAGAGAGGGAGAGAGGGAGAGAGGGAGAGAGGGAGAGAGGGAGAGAGCGAGAGAGCGAGAGAGCGAGAGAGCGAGAGAGGGAGAGAGGGAGAGAGGGAGAGAGGGAGAGAGGGAGAGAGGGAGAGAGGGAGAGAGGGAGAGAGGGAGAGAGGGAGAGAGCGAGAGAGCGAGAGAGCGAGAGAGCGAGAGAGCGAGAGAGCGAGAGAGCGAGAGAGCGAGAGAGCGAGAGAGCGAGAGAGCGAGAGAGCGAGAGAGCGAGAGAGCGAGAGAGCGAGAGAGCGAGAGAGCGAGAGAGCGAGAGAGCGAGAGAGCGAGAGAGCGAGAGAGCGAGAGAGCGAGAGAGCGAGAGAGCGAGAGAGCGAGAGAGCGAGAGAGCGAGAGAGCGAGAGAGCGAGAGAGCGAGAGAGCGAGAGAGCGAGAGAGCGAGAGAGCGAGAGAGCGAGAGAGCGAGAGAGCGAGAGAGCGAGAGAGCGAGAGAGCGAGAGAGCGAGAGAGCGAGAGAGCGAGAGAGCGAGAGAGCGAGAGAGCGAGAGAGCGAGAGAGCGAGAGAGCGAGAGAGCGAGAGAGCGAGAGAGCGAGAGAGCGAGAGAGCGAGAGAGCGAGAGAGCGAGAGAGCGAGAGAGCGAGAGAGCGAGAGAGCGAGAGAGCGAGAGAGCGAGAGAGCGAGAGAGCGAGAGAGCGAGAGAGCGAGAGAGCGAGAGAGCGAGAGAGCGAGAGAGCGAGAGAGCGAGAGAGCGAGAGAGCGAGAGAGCGAGAGAGCGAGAGAGCGAGAGAGCGAGAGAGCGAGAGAGCGAGA